>CM058040.1:73206624-73261347 GCA_030169165.1 Centaurea solstitialis
GCTTTATCATTGTGATTTTAGTTTTGTCATGGATAGGGTTTCTTGACCTGACGCTGCTAATTTTACTTCCGTTAACTTAGGGGGAACATTTTTTTTTGTCTTTCCATTGAAATTTCATCCAAGTTTATACCACAAAAGAATACTTAAAAAAAAGGAACTGAAAGGACAAAAATGCCCTCCCGTAAAGGGCACGTGAAGGGAGCCTAACGGATGGTTGGTTAACATAGTTAAGAGAGGGGACCCAATCTGCAACAAAACTAAAATCATAGTGATGATCCATGTAATTTTTTTTTATTTGGGGAACCAAATCCATAACTTTCATATGAACATACTTAAAAAAAAAATATGTAATTTACTCTTTTTTTCTTGTCTTCATAAAATGAACCAACCACTTCTTGACCTCTTTTATAGTAACATCATTGGTTGAAATAGTTTCTCTTTCCTAAGTAATCATTTTTGGAGACTTCTCCAAATTTGAAAAATTTTATCATCTTTCTCCTACTTTCTCCATTTTAGAAAAAGATTTAAAAAAGTTGTTGAAGCAAAAAACCCATAAGATCTCCATTTTAAAAAAACTATTAGAGATGCCCTAACATACTATTATTTCACCTTCTTGATTTAATTTATAAATTGTATGATTTGAATAGAGCATAATAGAGTTTTGTATTGGTTATTAGACTTATAAAGTATTTTGTCATATTAGTACACCTAAAAGTTTATGTTATATTTAAACAAGTGTATCAATTGGTTATAACAACCTATCTAAAAGTTATATAGAATGTAATATATTATAACGTTTTAATAATATATTAAAAATATTGTACAAATATATCTTTATGTAAATATAAAGTTAAAAACTTCCCAAATTATGTGAAGTAAATTTAAAACATTTATATATAAATCAACATTAGTATTTTAAAGGGATATATATATATATATATATATATAGAGAGAGAGAGAGAGTGGGAAGTTCAAACTACAAACATATCAATTTAAAAGAATGTGAGAAGCAATGTCAGCCACTCATCCGGTCAACAAAGACGGCTTTGACCGTCTCACCCTTTAATAATCTCTACTCTCCCACGAATCGCGTCAATCCTCTGTGATCACGTCCACCGTAACCGCAAGATGAGTGGCTAAGATTGCTCATCACATTCTCTTAAATTGACATTCTCGTTTGAACTTTCCCACATAATATATATATATATATATATATATATATATATATATTTTCCTTAATTAATAAACCATTGATATCTAGTATAGTTTAGTGTACTTCAAAAAGTTGCAATAAAGCTGTGAACTTCCATAGCTTCATTAACAAAGAAAATATTAACATAAGTTTTTTAAAAAACTTGGAAGATTTGTTGTTTACTAATTTGTACATATTACTTCAAGATATGCACCTTAATAAATAACTAGTTTCTTAGAGATAAATAAAGTTTCTAATTTATAACATAGATATTGAATTCAAATTCAACTTTTATTTATGTAAGATTAATGTACCCAAGAAGAAAACGTGACAATACCATAGAAAAGTTGCCGGGTGGTTGAGGCTGAGGTGCCGGTGAGTACTCACTCAATTTCGCCTGAAACATAAATCCATGCAATTGAGTTAAAATGATTAAATGTTTATTGGTATCATCTATTTAATAAACTTTGTAATTATAAAATCTATCGAAAAATTTATTCTGTAAAAACCATAAAAAAGGACCCAAAGTTTTACCGGATAAGTGATGGAAATGAATCTTATCTGATAAACGCTTACTGGATTGAAAATCCTTACCAGCAATCAGTTTTAATGGCCAAAAGTGTTATCCGATAAGGTAAGTGAGAGTAAATTCCTGATACGATAAGTGTTCAGTAAACAACCCTAAATAACCTCTATTTTTTGTTTTCTTGAGTTTGTTAAAAATCATCGCTTTTGTTATTATAATTTTGAAATTGTCGTTTTTATCTCTATAATTTACGATTTATTCTAATTTTTGTTTCGAGAGTTAACTTATATTTTTAAATATAAGGGAATAAAGAAACAATTAATTATAAACTACAAAATCAAAAAGAAGAATAATTTTTAAATTATAAGTACAAAAATAACAATAATTAATATAGGGATAAAAATCATAATAATTTGAAATTACAAAAACAAAAATCACGTTATTTACAAACTACTACGACTAGAAGACACAATTTCTCAAAAAAATATAAACAAGTTTATTGTACATTTGTAATTTACTCGTAACAAAAATAGCAGTATTTCAATTGTTTGTTAAAATTGTTATTTTCAAAGCATCCTCAAAAGTTTTGTAATAAAAAATAGATTTTTGTTTGATAAAATACTTTAACAACTTTGCAATCTTATTCAAGTTTTTAAATATAGAAAAATTTCTAAAATTTCTAAACAAGAATAGAGAAATATGATTTTAATATTTTCTATCAATAGAATGGTTGATTGTTTAAAAGTTTTTTTAAAAAGGTTTATTGGAATTGGAATTGTAAATGTAATATATGTTTTAATAATATAATAATGATAAATTTTGTAAAATAGAAAAGTTATTGAAGATTAAAAAAAATATTTTAGAAAATTTGACATTTCAGCTTTATGATTTGTAGCTTAATGTCAGTCATGTCCATAATAAAAGGCAAGAGCTACTCTTGCATACAACAATAACATAAATTATAAAGAAAAAACATAGTTTCAAAAACAAAAAGATAAAAGTCATAATTTTTAACAATAGGGGTCGAAAAACATAATTACTCTAGCTTTTATCTAGTATAATAGTCAAAACATTTCTCACTAATGACAAAATATATCATTGAGGATACTAATTTAGTTATGTATTTATTAATAATAATTTTGTTATCTAAATAATTTGTCTTTATCATTTTAATATTGCTAGTATCATTGAATAATTTTTAATCAACTATCTCTTTATTATGTGACTTGTAATTTTTTCTCATTTTTAACCTTCATGCCATCGATATTCTTAAAAGATATATCTTAATTTAATATTTTATTATCCCCCAGTCTTTGTAAAATTGTGTCTTAAAACAAATGATAGGCTTCAAGGGCAGAATACGGGCTTTAGAATCTAAAGGGCCAAACTAGGGGTAGCAATTCGCGAGTTGAAGGATTGGCGGGTCATGGTTGGCGGGTTGGAGGGTCAGAAAACCTCAACCCAACCCAACCCATTTAACTAATCGTGTCGAGTTCTTCAACCCAACCCACGAAGGGTCGTGTCATGGGTCGTGTCAAGGGTTGGCGGGTTGGTGGGTCATTGGCGGGTTGATGGGTCATAAATGAGTTGGTGGGTCATAAAAGGGTTGACGGGTCAAAGCTCATACTTTATATAATTCAAATAAAAACAAGTAAACAACATCCAAAAACAACCAAAATACCAAATACAACCAAGGGAGAGAGAACTGAAGCGAGAGGGAGAGAGAACGTCGTGAACTGAAGCGAGAGTGGCTGGAATGGAAGAAGACGATTTAGGTTAGGGTTAATTGGTTGGCGGCTTTTCAGTTTTCAATTCATAATTGATTTTTGATTTGTAATTTCTTTAGGTTTTTATTTTTTTATAATATAATAATAACTAAATATATAAATATAAAATAGTTATCTAAATATAAATGGGTTCGCGGGTCAACCCGCCAACCCGGTGGGTCAACCCGCAAAATTTGGCGGGTTGACGGGTTGGAGGGTCAGAAAACCTCAACCCAACCCCCAAAATCTTCGTGTCGTGTCGTGTCGGGTTGGCGGGTCGTGTCGAAAACTGCCACCCCTAGGCCAAACAAGCTTCTCATTTTCCTTGCAAATTTTTTTATAGAGATTCTCAACTATCAAAACACTTCAAGGGTATTCTCAATTTCTTTGTTCTTTTTAGGATTTTGAAAAAAAAAGTTCTATGTTCTCTTTTTTAAAACTCATGCACGATATCTTAAAATTTGTATGTCAAACTGAAAGTAATAAAACAATACGAATAATTCAATATCATCAAATTATTTTGAAGAACCATTTTCAATCGAATAATAAAAAAGTAGTTTAAGCAAGTGTTTCGATTTTTCTTTTATACTAAAGCATTAGAAAGTCTTGAAACTTGAAAGTATAAAGTATGGCATTAAGTGATAGAGGTGTACACGGGTTGGATTGATCGGGTTGAACGTGTTTCGAAAATTCAACCCGATGTTGGCGGTTTAAAACTTTTGCAATCCAACCCAACCCAAACAAAAGTTCAACCCAACCCAACCCAACCCAACCCAACCCGTTCGGGTTGATCGGGCTATGTTTAAAATTAGGTAATAAACCTAAAAAGAATGAATAATTAAACGGTTAAAGGTGATTTATGTATTGCCTCCGGGTATTACAGTACACAAGACTACTTATCTTAATATCCATATGTATGTATGTGTATATCTATACTATTATATAAAGAGAATAACTCATAAAGTTGGTTATATTGTTCAACAAAACCGAATTTACACATTTACACATAATATCCTTGTAATTAATCATTTAGTTTACTTTTACCCCCTTATTTTTTTATTTTTCATTTAACACCCTTATTATATTAACATAAATAATGTAAATTACGTAAAATATATTAAAATTTTTATTTTTATTTTTAACAAAATATATCATTATAATCGTCTCGAAAATATCTACAAAATGAGTCTAATATCGAATACTTTTAATTATTAAATAATAAAAATACATATGAATTAATTTGTTCATATATTTTTATATTAAAAGTTAAATTGTTTATAAATTTAGAAGTTACAGTTAATACCCTTATGATTGGTTGTTTAGTTTACTATTAATCCTCTATTTTTTCATGTTTCTTTTTAAATCTTTATCGTATTAAGATAAATAATCACATATGAACAAAAATATGTTAAGAAAAATCTTAAATGTTAATTTTCGCATGGATGAAAAGACGATATCAAGTATCCTCTTTAGTATTGAATTTTAAATGTTTCGTGCAGCATCGTGCACGGGCAATTTCTAGTATGATTAAACACAAATACACTTATACACACACACACATACATAGGGAGGTTCATACAAGAACAACCCATTTTAAAGGAACAAATGAACCAAATGTGAGCCACACATTATATGGGACCCACCCATTAATTAAATCATATGTGATTTAGTGGTGAGACCCACCAGAATCATATATGATTTAATAATGGGTGGGTCCCACATGGGCTCACATCATGTGTGATGCAAAATGATTCATTTGTTCCCACAAAATGATTTTGTTCTTGTTTGAACCTTTCTCCACACATATATACATATATATGTATGAGTTATTTAGGGATGGAGAAGAGATTTAAAGTATATGAAGAAGCTATGTAATGGTGTAGTTATCTAACTTATATATTAATACGAGCTTAACAATCAAATTAAATTCAAAAAAATGAAAAGATATCTGGTTGGTTGGGTTGGGTTCACATGACGCTAACCCATACCAACCCAATACTTACGGGTTAAAACAATTTCAAGAGTTATTTTGCATTAAGTTGGGTCGAGTTGATCGGGTTTGTTGGATTTTTGAACATCCATAGATTTCAGAATAAAATCAAATTATACAGTGAGATGTAATTCTTTCACCAAGTATATACTCGGGCTTATTTGATTAATCTACGCAATACAACAAGTAGACGACCCAAAATTACAATATATAGCAAAGCAAATTTATATTTTGTTTGTTTATTTATTATATTACTAAATTATTTTGTTATTTAGCTTTACTATATAAACTAATTTTTTTTGGTTATTTAATTATATTATTCTATTAATTAATAAATACTAAGAGTTTGACCATGTTAGGATCTTAAGTGAAAACTTCTACTCTTCTAATAATAAATATTTGAAAAGTACATTGATAGAGTTGGAAGGGCCAAACACTTATTCATATGGATATTTGTCAGAATTTTATCTTGAGGTACACAAGGGGATAGCAAAAATTAAGGAGGCCCCTTCCCTCTCTCTTACAAGTGCTCTATTGTTTGCATAAACTACCCTTGTTATCATTAAAACTATTTTCTACATATAAATGTGTGTATATATATATAGAAAGAGAGGGGAGAGAGGAAAGTTTAGGAAAAAATCTTTAAAAAAATAGAAAACTAAGGATCACCTTTGTAGATATTCATTTGGGACTCCCGAGAGCGTGCCATGTGATATATGCAGTTTGAATATTCATGTGTTATTCAAACTGAATAACACTGCATTTAGTTTTATTCAAACAAACTGCATATGCCACGTGACACGATTTTAGTGGTCCTCGTGTTCATAAAAAAATTGAGTTCACATTTGAACTTTACTTTTTCTCTCTCTCTCTCTCTCTCTCTCTCTCTCCTCTCTCCCTCTCTATATATGTTTGTGTGTGTGTGTGAGAGAGAGAGATAGAGAGAGAGAGGAAGGTTTATACGAGAACAACTTATATTAAAAAGAATAAATGAACCTCCCTCATAATATCTGATTCAATGGGTCCCACCATTAAATCAGATATGATTTTATATTATGTGGGACTCACATCATATGTGCCTATGAGAGTGTTCTTTTAAATATGAAAAATTCTCATTTAAACCTGATTCATATATATATATATATGGTCATGTTCAATTGTGAACTCATTTTTCATTGTGAACGTGAGGACAGCCGAGAGCGCATCACGTGGCATATTCAGTTTGAATATTCATGCGTTATTCAAACTGAATAACACTTGCATTCAGTGTTATTCAGTCAAACACTGAATGCAGTGTTATTCAGCTTAAATAACACATAATATTCATACTGAATATGCCACGTGACACGATTTTAGTGGTCCTCATGTTTACAACCAAAATTGAGTTCACATTTGTGTGTGTATATATATAGGTGGATGTTTAAGGGAAACCCTCAAAAAACGGAAAACCGTGTAACACCCTCGTAGTCCTCCATCTGGACCTTATGCACTTGTGCGTATGGGGAATTTGAGTTATTTTTGGGTTTTTATAGTGCATTATGTATCTATGCATATGCACATGCGCATATTACAAAATTACCAGTATGCACAAACACATATGGTCCAGATGGAGGACCACAAAGGTGTTCCTTGGTTTTCCGTTTATTTAAGGTTTTTACTTGAACCTGACTATATATATATATATATATACACACACAAACACATATGTGCATCATGTATTATGTATGTCTAGGATAAAAGACATCAATTAACATATATCTATTTTAAAATATTAAACTTTTTTATGTATTTATGAAACAAAAATACACCTAAAAAGTTTTACATTATGAACAAACACATTCTTATTAAAAATAGTGCATTGCCAATACTTGTAGAATCTTTATTTAAGTCAAAAAACTTATGTCTTAAAGTATAATTTTCATAAGTCTCATACTATTTAGGTTTTATATATATTACACAAATAATATTACTTACATGGTTGGTTGGAAGAAGTAGAAGGAGCATAGTTGCGAAGGAAATCATCACAAGACTTGCTTTCAACGCCATTTCTGCTCTTAACACCAATTGATGTGTGTTTTTGTGTGTGCTTGCTTGTATTGTAGGGAGGAAAGAATTTATAGGCGTTTTAATTAATATCATCCAATACCGACAAAAATAAATCATCAATTGTTTCTATATGTCTCTTGCCATTTTTTTAGAGAAATGGGAATAAAAATAAACATAACATGAATCAAAACAATTTTTGTGTTTTTTAAATTTCATAAATAAATATAATCACCAAAAAAATTATTCAACAAACAATTAAAGTTTTCAGTAGAACAATTTACATGTTTATAAATACTTTGATACGATTTGTAGGATTTTTAAACTGCTTTTTAACATATTCTGATTTTACTAGTTTGATTTTTTATTATATAATCTTAAATTTACTTTTTTTTGTTCTTTTCCTAATTAACTTTAGGTTTAGTTTGAATAATTAAATATATTTGTTTAAATTAGTGTCGGATGCTTTAAAGTAGTATAAATTAAAAATAATTTATAAATTCTAAATTAATAATTAATAAAATATTATTTTTATTTTTAAATATTATGCCAAATATTCTTAGTATATAAGTGACATTGTATAAATTTTCAAAACAATGGCCAAATAAAAGGGAAAATTGACTTAAATAACCAAACTGATATATGAAATTGGTATCTTAGTCATTTTTTATTTTTATTTAAATATTACTACTTTTATAGTATTTAGGTTTATTTATAGATAAAAGTTGGACATGACGTATTCTGTCCTTATTTTGTGAAATCATTTACTAGAAAACATAACTTATGAGACTATATTTAGAAAAATATTTTGGTAATCAAATATCAACATTAAATATATAAAATATGCAGTTTATAATATATGTTTAAAAAAAGGCTATGAGTTTTAGATGTTTTTGAAGTATAAAATGTTGAGATGTAATTTAAAAATATTATAAAACAAGTGAGCATGTGAAGATTAAAATGAAAACGACGAGTGGAGCCTTGACATTCACATGTGCACTATAATGAGGTTTGGCTGATAAAACCGATGCCAATGAACCACCCTTGTTCTATCTCTTTATCCCATACCCGTGAACATTATTACCCATCTTTAAAAAAAAACAAAATAGAATAACAAGAAATAGAAAGAATGAAATTTGTAGTTCTTATTAATCATGAACTAGGGACGGATTCAGTGTGTGGCACACGGTGGTACGTACCATCGTGGTTTTCGTTCGTCGAGAGGTAAAATATTTTTTTAGCATAGGTGTAACCGTATTATCTTAAAGGGTGCCACTGTATTATTTTCAAAACTTAAAGAGGTGCACCTAAAAATTTTATATAAATGCTGCAGCCCATTTAGTTTTCATCAGATTTCAGAAGCCCAATTCAAATAAAAGCCCATTATTCAATTAGATTTCATCATATTTCAAAAGCCCAATTCAATTCTATTCTATTAAGATTTCAGAAGCCCATTAAATCAATTCAGTTTAGCAGCCCGATGAAATAGCCAACTCAATTCAATTGACGACGTTGACGCAACAAAAAATAAATAGAGGCGCTGACTTCTGACTTCAGTCTTCAAATCGGCGCTCAAACTCAAATCGCTTCCCTCAATTGTGTCAACTCAGTCACTCAGATCAGACTCACTGATTTCACTAGGTGAGTCGGTTCACTCGTTCGAGTTGCTCACTCTGTTCTCCTCTTCTAATTTCTCACAAGGATGAGCCATTGTTAAGGTATTTTCTGACTTTAATTTTGAAACAAATAAACCTAATTTTACAATTTAGTCACTTAGTAATTATGATGAATTGATAATTGTTGGTAATTTGGTATATATGATGATGAATTGATAATTGTTGATTACTTCATTACTTGATTAGGTGATTGATTATTTGATTACTTGATTAGGTGATTGATTATTTGATTACTTGATGTCTCAATTTCTCATTGTCTTGGGTGTTTTTGGTAATTTACTAATTTAGATTTATACAATATTACGATTGACAGTTGAGAATGGAAAAATATTTGAAACGAAAAGCTTCATCAACTAGTAATGCATCTAATAATACGATTGATATTAGTGATCTTCCTTGGGATCCATCAGAGAGGCTTAACATTATAACTTATAACCCAAATCAAATAGACGAGATTAGGCGGAAATACTTGGTTAGGGGGCCTTGTAAACCATGAGATCACGAGTTTCCAACTAAACTTATCGGGGATAAAGCAAGACGTTTTGTTCCTAGTTGGTTTGATGAATATCAATGGTTGGAATATAGTGTAAAGGTAGATAAAGCCTATTGTTTGCCATGTTACTTGTTTAGAGATCCAAGTGGGACGGATGCCACATTTGTAACGGAAAGGTTTAATAGTTGGAGCAAAAAAGAAAGATTTAAGCTTCATGAGGGCGGGGTTAAGAGTAATAACCACAAAGCACTTGCTAAATGTGAAGATTTGCTTAACCAAAACCAATCAATTGTTGCGGCCTTGCTTAAGCAATCAGAACTCGCGAAGACCGAGTATCACATGCGATTGGCCGCATCCGTGGAAGTTTGTCGATTCTTGTTGGAGAATGCTTTACCATTTTGTGGCAATGATGAGTCTGAAAGTTCTTTGTATAAAGGGCTTTTTTTGGGGACTTTAAAGTTAGTCGAAAGGATAAATGGTGATATTAAAAAGGTAATATTACAAAATGCACCAAAGAACAATCAAATGACATCTCCTATGATCCAAAAAGATATTGTTACTTGCTTTGCGGAAGAAGTATTGAAGTCCATTGTGGGAGAACATGGAAATGATGTATTTGCCTTGTTGGTGGATGAGTCTAGCAATGTCTCTAGAAAAGAACGAATGGCCGTTGTTTTGAGGTTTGTTGACAAAAGTGAAGTTGTTCAAGAGAGGTTTATTGGCGTTGTACATGTTATGGATACATCCGTTTAAGTCTAAAAGTTGCACTTGATGCTTTATTTGCAAACATGCATTGAATTTTTACAAAGGTAAAAAGGATATTTAATTATTATCTACTTTCTAATAATTTATTCTATTTTGTCTCATTCTTTTCTTAAGTCCTAAATGGCTAAAGTATTATTTGATTACTTGAAATAGGTAAGAGGGCAAGGGTATGATGGTGCTAGCAATATGAGTGGCAAGTTTAATGGGTTAAAAGCTTTGATCTTGAGTGATACTGAATCGGCATTTTATGTCCATTGTTTTGTGCATCAACTTCAATTAGTAGTTGTGGCGGTTGCAAAGAAACACGACAGTGTTAGGGATTTTTTTGATTTGCTAGCTTTGGTTGTTACCGTGGTTAACTCTTCTTTCAAACGAAAAGATATGCTACAAGAAAGTCACAAAGATAGAATTCAAGAACAAATTGGAAATGAGGAAATTGTGACCAGCAAAGGGTTAAACTAAGAGATTTCACTTATACGAGCCGAAGATACAAGATGGAATTCTCATCTAAAAACAATTATGAGTTTGATTGCTTTGTTTCCAGATGTTATAAAGGTGCTCGAATATGTCGAAGATGATGGGGATAATGGAGTAACTCGACTTCAAGCAAGTGGTCTTTTATCATACTTAAAGACATTTGAATTTGTGTTTTATATGCACTTAATATTAACCATTTTAGGGTTAACAAATTCATTGTCTCAAGCTCTTCGAAAGAAGGACGAAAGGACAATTGCAAATGTTAAGAGAAAACGGGTTTGATCAAGTTTTGGAGAAACGATACTCCTTTTGTGATAAACATAATATTGCCAAGTTGGATATGGCGGAAGGTTATGTTAACACAAGAAATCCAAGAAAAAAGATGAACATTAGCAATTGGCATTATTATAATTATGATTTATTCAACACTGTTTTGGATATGCATATTCGGGAGTTTGGTGATCGTTTTTGTGAGATTAGCACCGAGTTGCTTCAAAATATGGCGGCTTTGAATCCACGTAATTTATTTTCTCAATTTAACAAAGCAAGCCTATTGAAGTTGAGTCACATGTATCCACGTAATTTTGATGCCAAGGAAAGAATCATTCTTGAACACAAACTTGACATCTACTATCATTCTGTTTACAAAGATGTTAGATTTGCCAATTTAAGCGGCATTGCGGACCTTGCTAGATTGATGGTGGAAACAAGAAAACATCTTTCTCATCCTTTAGTCTATCGATTGTAGAAGCTAACACTCGTTTTGCCGGTTGCGACAACTACAGTTGAAAAATGTTTTTCGGCGATGAAGCTTGTCAAGATGGATCTACGCAACCGAATTGCCGATGACTTTTTGAATGTTGCTATCATTTGTGCTATAGAAAGTAAATACACCCAATCAATGACTTCAAGTAGCCACAGTTAAAACACCAATATAGGAATCAAAAGATAAACACTCAATAAACCAAATAAAACTATTATATTAAAACCAACATAAAATCATCCAACAAAAGTCATCAAACCATAATAAGTACTATAACTGACTACTCACTAAACATACTAATAAAATAAAACAGACATAAAGACATTGCAGACCGTGCAACGGGGGATGATCAGACATCGGCTACACGACTCCGAGTGAGGATCGACCTCCACTGATGGCTCATACACAACTCTCTCTAACTACTAGACTCAACTATATTTCTGACTCGATTGGATTTTTTTCTGATTTTCTGATGCTCAAAACAATAGGTGGAAGCCAGTATTTATAATGCAAGAAAAGCCCCACTTCGCGTTCGCGAAGAGGCACCTTCGCGGCGCGAAGCACTTACGAAACCCTTCTTTTTCCCTTTTCAGCTCATTCTGGAATTTTCCATAGAGAGTAATCATTAACTTCGCGGCGCTAAACTCTTGATCTCCAATGCGAAAAAGTGTGCAAAAACAAGAACCTTCTAGAATCTGGACACTTCGCAGTGCCAAGTGGATACTTTGTGATTGCCAAGTTGCCTCTGTTCACTTTTTCATCATTTTTCATGCTTTTTCGTCTCTTTTTGTATTTTTTCACTCAATGGCCTCCAAAACCTACAAAACTCATTAACATAGACTTTCGAGAGTAAAATGCACGAGAAATGGGCTAAAATGGGATAAAAACATGTAAACCAGAACGACCAAAACATGTATAATTTTAGAGTTATCAGTCCTGCTCCCGATCCTGAACCTCCCATGTTTCCGAATAATCGTTATCCTTATCATAATACTGTTAGGATTATGTGCAAGACAGTAACAGGGATTACCGTGTCCAATGTTATAAGACACTAGTAGGTCACACCGCTGCACACCTAATTTGAGATCGTTTGGATTATATGTGTGTGTGAGAAATAATTAATTGTTTTTAATTATTAAAAGAGAGAAAAGAATAAATAATTAGTTAATTATTTATAATTAATCAGTTTGATTAATTAAGGAGATAATTATAAGGAATTATAATTGGTTACAATCACTGCCTTATTTATCTTTATAAATACAGGCTTAAGCTGATAAACCTGATAACTTGATCACCAAGAAAATTACTCTCTCTCTTTTTCTCCCTCCCGTCGCCGGCCTCTCACACAAACGAACGACCGGAGTCGTTTTTCCGATCAGTCACGGTGGTCTAGCAGCCTGTCTTACATGGTGTCAGTAGCAGTGTATCCCCTGCTCGCATTTCGGAGATTATTCGTTAAAAGGTAAACCCTCTAAAACACCCTTATTTGTGTCTATAAGGTTTAGGTTGGGTCCGTGATTGGGAATCGAGTTTTTTTGTATTCCACTGCGTGTTTATCGCCTCCGATTCCCAACAAATACCACAATGGGTTGTGGTGTGTCTCGTAGTATCCATATGTATTCGGATTGTATTCATGAAGAGTATTGTATCTTCTTAGTCGCTCAACCACCGTTTGATCGTTTATGTTGTCGGTATCGTCCGGTTCGTCTTCATCGTTGGTGTGCCGTGAGATTGTACTAGCACCACTATCAGAGACATCGGTTTCGGATACCGGCGGACTTAGTCCTTCTTCTGCTTCAATTTCGGCTAAGTTTTCTTCTATACCGTCTAGATCCCACATCAAGTCTTGTTGGTGTTGAATTCTATCTTCTCCATCCAAATAATCCTTCAGACAAATGCAACACTCAACCGATTGTGCGGTTAATCTACAACGACGCTCCGATATAACCCTGCCACCAAGAGAAAAAGCAGACTCCAAAGCTACGGTACTAGCTTGGATTGTTAGTATATCAAGTGCAATAGTTGACAAAATTGGGAAACTAGCTTGTTTATTTTTCCACCATTCTAATAATTTTAACGATTCAAAATCATCGATGGGTGTGGCGGATGCCGGTAGAAAATTAGTATTAATGTATTGATTAAATTCACCCAAAGTAACCCCATTAAATCTAGCTCCTTTACTAGATTCCTTGTCTACCGATTGCATTAAACTTGACATTAAATCGGCTCGAGAAGTGCCACAGCTAGAACTCAATGGAAACACTTGCGGTGTATTGGTTTGTTGGCTTCCTCCCCCATAATTTGCTCTATAAATCTCAAATATGTGATGAAAAGCACTTTTAAATTGGAGTATACGATTGTAAGAATAAGTAGTACTTGTTGCCGTATCCAAACCAAACGACCTACATATTCTTGCTATCAAAATTTCGACACCCGCCATATTTAATACGGGTTTAATGCCGCGGCACAAAGAAAACTAAAAGGGATCTCATTGGTCGTACCATGTTGAAAGTTGGTATCGTTATCGTA
The DNA here is from genome assembly GCA_030169165.1 of Centaurea solstitialis. Taxonomy (NCBI): domain Eukaryota; kingdom Viridiplantae; phylum Streptophyta; class Magnoliopsida; order Asterales; family Asteraceae; genus Centaurea; species Centaurea solstitialis. The sequence goes on from CM058040.1 coordinate 73,220,845, forward strand.
TTGAAAAATTTTGCTTGTCAAAATAAATATTTGATTTAGAACTAAAGGGCTCGTTGGATAATAAACATCAAATAATAACGTTGTTGCAGTTTTGAAATCAGACAAAAGATCGTGAAAGCCTTGAATCATTTCCCAATCATGATTAGTTATATTGTTTTGCGGGAAACTACGTGTTGGTCCTCTATTGATGGCCAATATGATAGATTGTATTGTAGAAGGGGGGGGGGGGGTTGAATACAATCAACACAGTTTCTTCCACTTAATTCAGTTCACGACTCCTATGGAGCCTTCGTGTGAAACTGAAGTAGATTGTTTGTTGAAGAGGATCAAGACTTTGTCAGGATCCAAAACAATCTTTAAGTATTTAGACACACAGCATTTGCTTATGCACTAAGCAAGAATTAGAAGATAGAAGATAGAAAGAAGAAATGATAGGGGTATAAAAGATGGACCAAAGGTTCATGTTTGAAGAACACACTATGTTCATATTTATACCCCCATGCATTAAATGCATGCCATCCCCAACTTTACACTTGTCATGTAAAGATTGGGTTTGGTGTACTATTGTACCATAAAATAATGCCCATGCTTGGTAGGGTCATGGCCTATGGTAAATAGTTTCCTTATGGGTGACAAGTAAGGAGGGAACAGTAAAGAGACATCCCTTTTGTACTTTTGTCAGAAAGGCAAATCAAATCCCTTTTGTGCATAAAAGACAAGAAGACAAATCTGGTATTCTTAAAGTACAAGTCACTGATCAGGCCTTAGAATCGCTGATGCTTGGGAATGATCAGGGAGGCACTGTGACTTGTCTTTATCGAACGTCATGTAAGAGTAGTCAGCTAGCTATCACTGATTTCCACTTCAGATCATTAGCATCGCTGACTCTATCATCAGCTTACATCAATAGATGATGCTGATGGTTTTCCTAGTGACATGACTATTTGTCTTCAGAGAATACATTAGCAGTTATCAGCTATCGCTGTCACTGAAAAAAGTCAGTGACAAGGTATCGCTGATATCATTTATGAACCATGCTTAGCAGTATGGACCTTCAGCGAACAGACTCGCTGTAGTTCCCTAAGCATCTATATTTTGCTAAGTATTCTGGGATGAAAGATAAAGGATCATTGATATTTCATAAAGTCTTAGGAATACTGGATCAACACTACGATTATAAAATGGTTGAATATATTGTCTTTGTCTTAATAAATTATCCAATATTTTCCAAGTCGAGTTCCATCGAACTTGCATACCGTGAGCCCCAACAAAGCTCTAAAACCAACACTAGCGCAAAACTCTATAAATTCGTTATACAATTTTTTTTTCCTTTTGAAAAAATCCGACGTATCAAAAGCCTAAACTTAGTTAAAATGGGATCAAATATTTTTAAGCCATCTTGAACGGCTAAGTTTATTATGTGTGAGACACAACATGTGTAAAACAATTTTCCATCTAAAATAGGGGATAAAGTCAAACGTAATTTATCAATGCATGCGGCATTATTAATAGCGTTATCAAAGCTCATACTAATAATACTAGTTTTTAAACAATAATATTTAAGAATTTTCATAATTATATAATATTGATGTGCTTTCGTATGTGGCGAACCAAAGTGTTCAAAAGCGATTATATGCTTGCATAATTGCCACGATCCCGACATAATCCAATGTGCTGTTATGCATAAATAAGATTGTGGCAATCCGTTTGGTGCGCTCCATATATCGACGGTTAAAGAAACTTTCGAGGGTAATAGTGAAAACATTTCTTTCATACTTTCTTTTAGCTTCGAGCCAACATTGTATAACATCACGTCGAAGAGTTTGACGACTTACCGGTTCGTAGCGTGGTTGGAAGTATGTTCGAATCAAGTTGGTAATGTACGTGTTGTCGAAATGTCCGGATGGCAACGCCATTTAAATTACACATTTCATCGTCATTTCTCGCTCAAGATCATTATCATACATCCATGCTTGACCGGAATTGTCAAGTATGGGTTGATTTGGATTCTCGGCCGCTTTCAACGCCTTGCAACTATGAGTGTAGTGGCGCTTCAACGTCGAATTTGAATCGTGTTTAAGAAAGTTGTCACATCGATTGCATCGCGTTTTTTTGTACCATTGGGAAACTTGCACAAGGCGTAACATTGCCAAATATCCGCTTTTCTTTTATGCTCGGATGCGGGGATAACGACGTAATTTTGTTCCGCCATTTCGTATACTAGTGATTAGAAAATTCGAGAACACGAGAACTCGAGATTAGAGAATACGATAACTAGAGAACATGAGAACTCGAGAATCGAGATTAGAGAATACGAGAACACGAGAACTCGAGATTATAGAATAGGAGAACACGAGAATACGAGATTACGAGAGCCGAAAAATAAGAAATCTTTGCGTTTTTTGCGTTTCGGGAATTGGTGGTTTGAGCCATAACCCTCCCCTACTATTTATACACATATAAGGCTCTAATAGAAGCAAAAAAACGACTAGAAAACACCTCAAAAGGCTAAAAAACGGCTAGTTTTTTCAAAAATTTGAATATAGCCGTTGAAACCGGTTCAGACCTGGTTCTTAGCCCGGTTCGGGTTCAAACCGGGTTGGGCCCGGCAACCTGCAGAAAAGACCGAACCGGTCCCGGCCTTCGGTTCGTAATCCGGTTCAGACCGGTTCGGGTTGGTTCGGTTTTCTGTTTTCTGTTTTCGTCGTCGGTTCGGTTCGGTTCCATTTGGCCATTACTAGTGTGGATAGTGGAGGGAGGTTCATACGAAAAATATAACTTTTAAGAAAACACGAGAAACAATCTCGGTCAACAAAGGCGGCTTTGGCCGGTTCCCCTTTAATAATCTCTACCCTCCCATGAATCGCGTCAATCCTCCGTGATCACGTCCACCGTAACCGCGAAATGAGTGACTGAGATTGCTCCTCACTTTTTCTTAAATTGATATGCTTCTCGTTTGAACCTTCCCCGTGGATTATGTTGGGTATATATGATATTTTGAGTTTTAATAATGGCGTATATATATAATATATATATATAGAGAAAAGTTCAAATGTGAACTCAATTTTGGTTGTGAACATGAGAACGAATCTCAGCCACTAATCCGGTTAATAAATGTGTCTTTGACCGAGTCCCCTCCTTTAATAATCTCCACCCTCCCATGAATCACATCAATCCTCCATGATCACGTCCACCGTAACCGAAGATATGTGGCTGAGATTAATTGTTACGTTTCAAACCAAAATTAAGTTCACATTTGAACCTAACCTATGTATATATATTATAATTAAACATTCATTCTTACCCACAAAGTTTCAAAAACAATGTTATTTTACAACCCCTTAAAACATTCTGTCCAAGTAAAGAGCCCGCTCTAAATCAGAATTCAGTTCCAGGCACCACCCGGCGACCATAACGATGGCGACCTCACCCCGGTGACCTGCACGGCGGTAGCGGCGCCAATCCGGCTGACTCTCTCTCTCTCTCTCTCTCTCGATTTCTCATTCTCACTCTCAGAGTCTCTCAAGTCACTGTCGATTTCTCAGTCTCACTCTAAGTATCAAGTTTACATTTAGAGAGAGAGTAATTGATTGAACTGATTTCTTATTCTTGAAATACATATGGAACAACTTATATATACAGATGAGTAACAACTAACAACATCTAAGGAAAAAAAACTAAAGACTAAAATACCCTCAAGCTAATACGCCCCCTCAAGATGGACGTGCAGAATAGATGTTATGCAAGGCCATCTTGGACATCAAAGGCTTCATCTTGCATAACGGCAAAGCTTTAGTAAACATATCCGCGAGTTGTAAATGGCTACGAATAGGGAGAAGTTTAACGGTTTTGTCCAAAACTTTTTCTCGCACATAGTGACAATCAATCTCTATGTGTTTAGTCCTCTCATGAAATGAAGGATTTGAGGCTAAATCAAGAGCTGACTTGTTATCACAGAATAATAGAGCAGGATCGACGACCGATACACCAAAATCCTTTAACAACTGACGCATCCAGACCAATTCAGTAGTCGTGATAGCCATAGCTCTATACTCGGCTTCTGCTGATGAACGGGAAACCACAGACTGCCTTTTTGACTTCCAAGAAATTAATGAATCCCCACAAATACGCAAAAGCCGGTAGTTGATCTGCGGGTATCAAGGCACATCCCATAATCGGAATCACAGAAAGCACGTATTTGTGTTGAAGACTGAGCAGATAAGAAAATGCCTTGCCTGGGTTGTTTCTTAACATACTTCAACAGATGAATTGCTGCTTGCCAATGAATTATTGTCGGTGATGCAAGAAATTGAGAGAGCTTATTTACCGTGAACGAGATGTCTGGCCTGGTGAAGGTCAGATACAACAAACAACCAATTAATCGTCTGTACTTAGAAGGATCTTCAATTAGCTGTCCATTATTGGCTGAATGATATAAGTGAGAAACCATTGGGGTGTTTGCTGGCTTTGCAGCTAACAAACCCATGTCTTCGAGAAGTTGAAGGGCATAGTGCCGTTGAGACACAAAAATCCCTTTCTTAGATCGTGCAACTTCTAACCCCAAGAAAAACTTCAAATCTCCAAGATCCTTCAACTTAAACCTATTACTCAACTGAATTTTGACCTCATCGATCAAGTTCTGAGAAGGACCAGCAAGTATTATATCATCAACATACACAAGAACAGCGACATACGTGCTCCCTGATCCTTTATAGAATAAAGAGTAATCTGCCTTTGATTGGATAAAACCAATTGTCATTAAAAAATTAGAAAACTTTGCATACCATTGCCTCGAGGACTGCTTTAAACCATATATTGATTTGTGCAATTTACAAACCATATTAGACGCCCCCTTGATTGGAAATCCTTGAGGAATTTGCATGTACACCTCCTCATCCAAATCGCCATGTAAAAAGGCGTTATTTACATCCAATTGTATTAGTTTCCAATCTCGAATTGCAGCCAAAGCAAGCATGGTTTTTATAGTGGCTGGTTTTGCAACGGGACTATACGTCTCCATGTAATCGACCCCTTCTTGTTGAGTGAATCCTTTTGCAACTAAACGTGCCTTGAACCTTTCAACGGTACCATCTGCCTTTAACTTGACTTTATAAACCCACCGACTACCTACAACGTTCTTTCCAGGTGGCAAAGAAATTATAGTCCATGTATTATTATCCTTCATAGCTTGTAGTTCTTGTTCCATGGCTAAGACCCATTCTTTATGTTTGACAGCTTCTGAATAGGACCGTGGTTCTGTGTTGGAAGATACAGAGACCGTAAAAGCCTTGAAGGATGAGGACAATTGTTCATATGAAAGAACATTTGCTAGATCATGTCGAGGCATGGAGACTTTATTCGAAACACCATTGCAATGAAAATTTCGAAGATAAGACGGTGGCTTATGCTGTCGTGATGACCTTCTGACCGGAACAGGTTCATCATTAAGTATTTCAGCTGATTCCCTCGAGGTTGTAGGACTTGAAGAAACCTCATTATCGTTGCTGAAAGTATCATCATCACGAGGAGCTACTGGAATGACAACATCTTTGAAAGGATCACTTAATTGCACATCTACGTTCTTATCAAACGGAAAAACTTTCTCATGAAAAGTCACATCTCTTGAATAAAAGCATCTTCTGGATTGAAGATCCAAAAGTTTATACGCCTTCATGTGGGTTGGAAACCCAAGTAAAACACACGGAACAGCTCTTGGAGAGAACTTGTGTCTACTAGATATTAAAGTGGATGCAAAACTTAGACATCCAAAAACTCGAATCGTCGAATAATCCGGCATACTTCCGTACATTAATTCATAAGGCGTCTTGTTGTTGATCACCTTTGAAGGAATTCTGTTGATAAGAAAGACTGCTGTTCGTACACATTCAGACCAATAAGATAAAGGAATTTTTGATTGGAAAAACAATGCACGTGCAACATTTAAAATGTGCTGATGTTTCCTTTCCACCACTGAATTTTGCTCAGGTCTTTCAACACATGATTTTTGGGAAATTATTCCTTTTTCAGCAAAAAAACCGACTGAGTTCAAACTCTTTTGCATTATCTGAACGTATACTTCTTATGCCTTTACCAAACTGAGCTTGAATCATGGCATAAAATTGAGGAATAAGAACTGTAACTTCAGACTTATGTTTAAGCATGTAGATCCATGTAAAGCGACTATAGTCATCCACAACAGTTAGAAAGAAACGATGCCCTTGATAGCTATGAGTATGAAACGGCCCCCATACATCACAATGGATAAGATCAAACATCTCCTTTGACATATTATTCAAAGATACAAATGGTAGTCGTTTTTGTTTAGCTAACGGACAAACCATACATGGATCATTATTATTAAACAAAGAGTGTTTGCTAGTAGCTAATACAGAATGTAGAATATCTAGTACTTCATTAGAAGGATGACCAAGCCTTCTATGCCATGTTTCAACAGAAGCCAGATTGATAGCTACATTTGATTGTGCACCTTCAATCTTTAGCACATATAATCCTTGGAGCATTCTAACATTGCCAATCATCTGCTTTGTTCTCGCATCCTGGACAATAGCATTTCCATCATCAAACACAACTCGGTATTTTCCAAAAGACGTTAATTGTCCTATTGAAAGTAGATTCAGATGAAACTGAGGAACATATAACACATCTTCAAGAAGCAAAATGTCATTAAGACGGACATTGCCAATACCAGAAACCGGTATAATACTACCATTTGGAAGCTTGACATTAGAATCTTGAATTGGATGAATGTGGAGAAACATGTTACGATCACAACATATGTGTTTTGATGATCCTGAATCAAGAATCCAAAGAATAGAAGTAAAATTACGCATTTGAAAACACAAAGCGTGATATATACCTTGGCCTGAAAGAGCTGGTTCATTGACGTTTGTGGCAACATTAACATCAGTCATACGATTGGAAAGAATTGCCATTAACCGTTCACATTCAACGGATGACATTTCTTGAACAAGATTGCTCACTGCATTGCGTGGTGTATACTTGTTGTTCGTCTTGTATCCAGGAGGATATCCATGGATTTTATAGCATTTTTCCATAGTATGACCCTGCACTTTGCAATGGGTACAATAAGGCCTCTGCTTATTTGCACCAAACCTGCTTGGATAACCTCCTCTGCTCGCATTAACATGAAACGCCACAGATGGAACATTTTTTCCAACAGAAGATACAGATCTTTGTTTTTCTTCCTGTGCAACTAGAGAAAAAATTTTGTTAATCGGAGGCATAGGTTCCATCAATAATATTTGTCCACGAATTTGAGAGAAAGAATCGTTCAATCCCATCAGAAAATTCATCTTCTGTTCATTTTGAAGATATGCTTCAATATCTTTCAAGCCACCGCAATCGCACTTCAAACAACTACAATGAGGCCTGTAATTTGCAAGTTCTTCAGATAGCCCCTTCAATTTAGTAAAATAAACGCTCACAGAATCCTGATCTTGTGCAAGACTAACGATTTCTCTTCGAATCTCATAAATCCGGGGACTGCTTCCTTGAGAAAAACGCTCTTTCAATTCATCCCACATTTCTTTAGCAGTGTCACGATACATGACACTTGGAGATATTTCTTTGGACAAAGTATTTAGGATCCATGAGATAACAATGTGATTGTTACGAATCCAAGCATTTAACTTCTGTGGATTTGTACCATCAGGTCTGACCAGAGATCCATCTATGAATCCAATTTTGTTCTTCACAGATAAAGCTATTATCATAGATCTGCTCCATGAAGAGTAATTTTTCGCTATTGAGAGGTTGAGAAACCAAAACTAAACCAGTATTATCGGAATGATGTAAGAAGAATGGATCTGTATCAGAAGAAGCAGTGGAAACTACATTCATCTGATTTTGTGACATTGTTAAACCCTAGGTAAACAGATCTAAGAACACAAGATGAAGGAGGAAGGAAATCAAACAACAATTTCAGAAATCAAAAGAAGAATACATCGAAAGTGAATTCAAGAACAATTTGAATTCATGAATTTGAACAAGAAAAGTAATCGGAATACGTTACCGGTGATAATTCCGGTGACCTAGAAGTGAAGAACGAAACGCAGATGATCAGAATAGGTTACCGGTGAATCGGAATAGGTTGCCGGCGAAAATTCCGGTGACCTAGAAGTGAAGAACGAACGCAGGTGATCGGAATAGGTTGCCGGCGAAAATTCCGGTGACCTGGAAGTGAAGAACGCAGCAAGAGCTCATCTGCTCTGATACCATATCAAGTTTACATTTAGAGAGAGAAAGTAATTGATTGAACTAATTTCTTATTCTTGAAATACATATGGAACAACTTATATATACAGATGAGTAACAACTAACAACATCTAAGGAAAAAAAACTAAAGACTAAAATACCCTCAAGCTAATACTAAGGTTAGCCTTCTGAATTTGGTTTGTAGCCTTCTGTTCTTTATATGAGTTTACCCAAAATGGTTGCAAATGTTGCTACCTATGTATTTTAAGAATAATCTTACATTTGTCACAAAGTTGACAAACAGTATACTTTAAATCAAACCTCTGTTCAGTAACTAACACAAATATGATAAGAAATGTACATTTATTTTTATACATTTAATTCAAACCTCTTTAGTAAAAGCTAGCTAGGTTATGTTCACTGATTGGATGCCAAACAGAAGAACATCATGTGTCTTTTACTGGATGGCTTGGTTTTGACCAAAAACCACACAGAACCACACCGTGCTCACCCCTATTCAATTATGTGACCCTAGGTTCCAATATGAAATTAAATGTGTTTCTACTTTTGAAAGAAAAGAGAAAATAGAAGAATATCCGGGATGTCAAAGAGATTGAGGAGATGCTAGCTTGACAATACCCACCACCGCCTTCCGATGACCCCCCTTCTCGTAATCCCCGGTAGGATTTGGTGATAACATGGATTTAGATTTGATACGTTAATGGATTTGGACGGATATAGATACATGGGTTTGGACGGATATATAGATATATTGATTTGGATGGATGTATGTACGGATTTTAAGTAACTTTTGGGTAGAATTTATGGAATATAGTGCATTTTTTGTTAAGAATTTATAATATATATATACATACAAAATGATATAGATATATATATATATATATATTAAAATGCAGCAAATATGGTTTTTTAAATAATTAAAAATAAAAATAAAAATCCAATTACTGACGGCTTACCAACGTGACAGCCGTCAGTAGAGTGTTAAACATATTTTAAAAATAGTCGGAAAGTTGTCGGTAATTGGGGCCATCGGAAAGCAGTCACTATATCTACCGACCAAGGTTTTAACGACAATCGTTTCTCGTTGGAAAACAGTCGGTAAAGCCTGTTTCCGACTGCTTTGGTGGTCGCTAATAGCCTTAATTTTAGTAGTGAATTATGGCCACTCATTTTATCCTGATTGATTTCTACAGTCATAGTTTGTCGAATTAGTGTGGACATATTTTGAAACACCCTTTCAAACAATGCTCCTTATTTAATGAAATTTTTAACGATCAGTAAAGAGGAACCATATCATCTTGATCTTGTAATTTTAAAGCTATAAGGATAAAATTGTCATTTTCTACAAAACATAGGGACCAATTTGTAGACCAAAACTATATTTTAAAGAGTAAACTACAAATTTCATCCCTGAGGTTTACACAAAACAATGAAATTGGTCCCTGAACTTCAAAAAGTACACTGAGCGTCCCTAAGGTTCATGTTTTGCTTTGGATCTAGTCCCTGCTCACTAACCTCGTTAAAAACTCAGTTAAATGAGGGGTGCTTTTGATTAAATGAAAGAAGAAAGGGTTAAATTGTACTTTTAGTTATATATATAAATAGAGGAAAGTTCAAATGGGAACCACTTTTTGGTTGTGAACGTGAGGACAGCCGAGAGCGCGACACGTGGCAGAGACTAGTCAATAAAGGCGACTTTGAGTGTGGTCCCCCCCCCCTTTAATTCAATGCCCTCCCATGAATCGCGCCTAGTCATCCGCCGTGGACCTGACGTGGCGCCTAGTCATCCGCCACGTGTCGTACTCTCGGCTGTCCTCACGTTCACAACAAAAAGTGGTTCACATTTGAACCCACCCCTATATATATATATATATATATATATATATATATATCTTTTGCGACAAAATCTTTATTTAGTATGTTGCAAGGACCACGAGCTACAACTAAATAGGCTAAATGAAGTGAATCGTCAACTCGCTTCGTTATTAAGATTTTCAGGTAGTAATTTCATGCTTGTTTTTCATGAACAGACAAACGATTTCTGCAGTTCCCAAGCAATTAGAATGATAAAAGGTTTGGCTTTTCCTAGCAAAGTAAGCAGCCAACACAATTTATTATTGCTTTCAATGTTTTACCTAGTGCATTTTCTTTTTGATTTCATATTAAGCGTATCATATTCTTTTTTTTGTTGGGTTACTGACTTCCTTATATCTCGTAGAAGTAAATTTAGTACACATGACACGTTATTCATCCAATCTATCACTAATTAGCATATTAAAGTGATGAGTATCATACCAAGTTCAATATTTGATGAGGATCAAGAGGTTTTCCACATCAATGGCTATGGGAAAATTGTGAACTCTGTTTCACTTGGTAACTAATTATTTCATGACACAATGGAACTGCTACTGTAAGCCACCCAACTTCTACTAGTACACTGGTTAAGTAGGAGTGTAATTAACATGTAAGGTAACATCTTGTAAGCAAAGGAAAGAGGCTAATAACAAATTGGACTAGTCACTCAATCTGGCCCATCACCACTGCCAAGAAAATGTATTGATTTCCAGAGAGTTAGAATAATTGTTAAGTGGCATTGAATCATTGATACATGTTATGTCTGTTCTAACACTCATCAAATACATTAATTACATTATCTAATTGTGAATAAAGATTAGGACATTTCAATTTAGTTGTTGAAGCCAACTTTATTGTCAGTAGTAGGAGTTGAATAGGGACAATTGGGTTATCAGGGCTCACCGGCTCAAAGCTTTTTGAATAGGGATGCAAACGGATCGGGGAATCCCCGCTTTAGCGGGTAATGGGTTGGGGATGGAGTTTGATTTTCTTACCCAAAGCGGGGACGGGTCGGGGATGGGTATAATGGTATTCGCCCCGTTTAAGACCCGATATATATAATTCTTATGACATAGGTTATAGCATCCACTCCAAGAAATACCCTCACCTTACGAGACATGGGATATTGAAAAGTCTTTGTTTTAGTTTTATCAAACTTAATGTTGTGTTCATCTTTTTTGTATTTTGTGGTGTTTGCGAAATGAATTATTGAACTTTTACTAACTGTGATTCTTGTTCAGGATTCCATGCTTTCAAATTTATAAAAAATTGAATTTTTATTTACTAAATGAGTCTCCATTGGGTTCCCCGACCCCGATGGGGATTTTCTTATCCGGCTCCGATTTTCTTATCCGACTCCGATGGGGATTTGACGGGGTAGGGATGGGTGTGTATATAGGAGGTCAGGGACGGAGACGGGTATTATAGTCCCCGCTACTATCCACCCCCATTTGCATCATTATTTTTGTAGTGGAAAAGAAGAAGATTGATAGAAATTACTAAAACCTCTAGTTATTTTATTTTATTTTTATTTTTTATTTTTTTAGAGTGAATTGCAATTTTGGTCCCTGTGGTTTAAAGAAACCAGCATGTTTAGTCCCTATAAAATTTTTATTGCAAGAAAAACACTATGGTATGTCTTTTTGCTTGGTTTTGGTCCCTCATCACTAACACCGTTAAGTATGTCTGTTAAGTCCCTCCCATGTGCCTTGCACATGAGGGCATTTTAGTCTTTTAACCAAAAATTAACTACATGGACCAAAACTTTAATTTACCTATAAATTTAAACAAGGACCAAAAGTGTAAATATGAACTTGTGTTTTAAGGTGTGAAGAATGAAGAAAGCCAGACGATTTCCCCTTCGTTTTCTCCGCCTCTGGCGTGATCCCAGCCGGTGACGACCGCTGCAACGTATTCCAATGGCGACGACTGTTGCGACGTATTCCGACAGCGATGACCCCTCCCCTGCGTCTTTGACCCATCCAACGTATTGCTCCTCGCTTCCATCAATGGTTCACGTTTGAGGGATTTGCTCTCCGACAGCGATTTCAAGATGGGTTTCAGATTTGCTTAAAAACTGATCTGGATTTTGCTTCTTCTAGGGTCTTCTCTTCCGACTAAGATTTCGTGCACTTTCGTCTTCGTTCTCAGATCTATTTTTTTCCATCTTTCTCAAAGATGGTGACGGTTCGGATATGAAACAACCAATTTTCAGATTTTAAATCCTCCGTCTCAAATCTATGGTCTCTCCTCCAACATTTCGATAATCTCTCTTTCTCTCTCTCATCCTAAATAATCCAGAAATTCAGGTGCAAAATAGATATTTAATTATATGGTTTGATTTAGGTTTTTGGTTGTGTTTAATGGGTTTGTTGTTATCATTCAGTTGTTGAAAACTTGGAATATTTTGATGCCTTTTTGTAAGGATATTCTGAAATATGTTATTGTTCTTAATTACTCAAGGAATTTTGGATTTGTTTTTATGTCCATTGGAATTTCTCAATGTTTCTATGTCAAGTAAATATGGATTTTTATTATTTGTTGTGTTTGTTACTGTTATTGGAGAAATATTTTTGAAGAGGTGTTTTTAAAGAGGTACTTTTGAAGTCTTCTTGAAGAAGATGAATATTAAAATAGAAGAACACAGAAAAAAAGATCAATCTTCTTGGAGAAGATGAAGTAATTTTGAGTAATTACATAGGTGGTCCCTATAGTTTGTTTTAGCTAAAAAGACCAAAATGCCCTTATGTGCAAAGCACATGGGAGGGATATAACAGACATACTTAACGGTGTTAGTGATGAGGGACCAAAACCAAGCCAAAAGACATACCATAGTGTTTTTCTTGCAATAAAAATTTTATAGGGACCAAACATGCTGGTTTCTTTAAACCACAGGGACCAAAATTGCAATTCACTCTTTTTTTTTTATTTGACATGAATCACATCCTTTCATGTAGTCATGCCAAGTCTATGTTAGTATAATCCTTCAACTCAAAGCCTCTTTACTACTTCTGCATGTCAATCTTGGTATATTCCTAGTAAAGTCTTCCAACTGACATTTATATAAATTGGAAAGGGAAAAGTACACCAAAATGTATCCAACTTGTCATGTTTTATCATTGTATGTACTGAACTTTAAAACTTACCATTTAATGTATCGAACTTGTTAAACTTTGCCATTGTATGTATTCAACCTGTTATAGCAAGTGACCTGCTGACGTGGCACCGGTTTGAATGACGTGGCTGTGACTGGATGCGGATGTGTAATTCTTTTGTTTTAAAATAATTGTAAATAAAACAAATGAGTAAATTACCAATTTCATCCCTATTGTTTTAAGGACCTGTTTTGCCAACATCTAAAACTCAAGAACAAACCCATCTTCCTCAATTTTAAATCCAGATTCTTACCATAAATCAATACCCAAAATCAATACCCAAAATCAATACCATTTTCCTTAATCATACCATATTCCTAGCTAAATCGTCCAGAATCGAACCGGAGAGCTCGTTGTTTGCAAAATCCAGCTTCTTAAGCCTCTCGAGCTGTCCGATCTGGTAAGGAACGCTACCGGAAAGTCAATTATCCGACAAAATTAGGTTATTTAGAAACTTACAGTTCTGAATCTCCGGCGGAACGCTACCGGAAAACGAGTTTCCGGAGAGATCTAGGGTTACGAGATAGGGGAGCCACGTGCAGATCTGCGACGGAATGGAGCTGGAGATGGAGTTTTTGGAGAGATCTAGCGACTGTAGCGAGCGGCAGAACTGTAGAGATTCCGGTAGGGAGCCGGAGAGGGAGAAGTCCGGTAGCTGGAGAGAGATGAGGCGGTTTTCCTTCTCGTTCCAGCAGGAGACTCCGACGAGCTTGTTGTTTTGAGGCCTTGGAGGCAGCGTACGTCGTCTTCCATGGCGGAAACGGCGGCGGCGGAGATTACGGCGAGGATGATGACTAGAAGAAGAGGAGGTAGTCGCATTGTGAGAGGTAGGGTTTGGAAATGGAAGGAGGATAAAGGGGAAGCTATTGGAGAAGAAGAAGAAGAAGGCAGCGGCGGTGGTGGTGGTGAGGCAGTGACGGTGGTGGTGGTTTGGAGGAGGTGGTGGTGGTGGTTTGGAGGAGGTGGTGGTGGTGGTGGTGGTGATGGTGGTTTGAAGGTAGTGGTGGTGGTGGTGGTTCTTCTTCAAAAAAATGGCAAAACAGGTCCTTGAAACAATACCCAATTACTAAACTAGAGGGACGAATTCAGTAATTTACTCAAATAAGACTTGGCATCCTACTTGGCTCCTACTTGGCATCCTACTTGGCATAAAAAATAATAGAATTACCGGTTACCTTCTTAGTAGGTAACCGGTTACATACAATGACAAAGTTTAACAAGTTCGATACATTAAATGGTAAGTTTTAAAGTTCAGTACATACAATGATAAAACATGACAAGTTGGATACATTTTGGTGTACTTTTCCCAATTGGAAATGACAAAACCATCTATTGTGTCCTTGCCTTGGTTTTTCTGCAAGTGGGATCACTGCCACCACAACCATCTGCCATTTGTAAATACATGATTTTTCTATAGGGGAAGATCCCAAGAGGGATAACATGACATAAACAAGTTGTTAAAGAATGAAATAGGTATTAGTTATATACATGGTCTGGAGTCTAGACAGTTGATTAGAAATTGATGCGGGCCGAGCTGTGGAAGAGATGGCTTTGACGTTTCTGGAGGCCCATGATCGGTCCAACTTCAAAAAGGCATAACTTTCGCTCCGGTTGTCCGTTTTGGACGATCCACCTGTCGAATCGAAGCCTACGGACTTTTCGTTCGCTAAAAACGCTGTTTAAGTGTCTTTTTGGACGTTTTTATGTTTTTTTTATCGTTTAGGGCTTTTGTTTTTGGGCTTTGGTGTTCGGCCTGTTCCCGGTTCGTTTTGGCCTTTTATTTAGGTATCAATATTGTGTTTTGAATGGACAGTTAATTAATCTGAAAATTATTGTTTTCTCTCAGTTCTTGAATTCTCCGTTAGGGTTCAGGTTTTGAAGCCTAGGGTTTGGTTTTCTACGAATCAACATGCCTTAGAAGAGATTGAACACGGCATTCATTGAATCAACGTGTTAGATCTTTGTTTCACCCATACACGCTACATCAGAAATTTAGAAATAATTAATTTTGTAGGGTCATTCTGAATGTATCCTTTTGTACTTTTTTAGCATGAAGAAACTAATTGGCTAGGAATGCGATCTTATAGACAGGAGGGGGGGGGGGGGGGGGGGGGGTCTTGTGTGAATTTATGTTTGAAATAATGTTCATTAGGGTTCTTTGAGCTGTATATGCTAAACTTGGCCTTTGTGATAATTATGGACATTTCTGTTTAGGTTTGGATTCGTTATAACGACTTTGTTTTAAGTATTGTTGGAGTGATTCAAAATTATGCCATTCAAGATTTTCTTTGCTGATTCCATTAATATGAATGGAAACAATTGCATTTGTAATTGTGTAAATGCATTCTTTATAAAAGCATAGGAAAGCAACTTATCACTTAATAAGGTCTGCTAGTCTTGTTTGGGTTAGCCCTCAACATTATGTGCTGAGAAGATTGGAGATTTTGAACGAGTTAAGCGCTACGGAGTAAGGATGGAACTTTCTATAGCTCAACCAGATGATTGGCATCTTCATATTCGTGATGGTGATCTTCTTGAAGCTGTCATCTCTCACAGGTTATTTCAAGATCACTTTCTTCAATTTCCACTTGATAGTCCTCTATTAGTAATCGAAATTACTTATAGGCTCGTACTCTTCTATAAAATGAATCTTAAGTATTTCTGCAATTAACTTTTTTGATAAATGATCCATATAGTGCAAAACAATTTGGATGGGCAATAGTCATGCCGAATCTGAAACCACCAATTACAACTACTGCCGCTGCTGTGGCATATCGCAATTCCATTCTGAAAGCACTGCAAGACAACACAGACTTCACACCATTGATGACACTATATTTAACGGATAAAACAACTCCAGATGAAATCAAACTAGCAAGTGAGTTTTATTCAACCTCTTTAACCTTGGATTGTCTTAACTTCTGAGATTTTTATGTTTTTCTTTTCTTCAAGACTTTGGTTTATTTTGAACTTTTGAAATGCTTTATCAATTCTTTCCATTGGTGTTTACTCTTCTTTCTAGATGTTTTGTTTATGCATCCAGATAGTGGAAATACCATGTTACGTGATGTGAATGAACTTCAAGTTTGATTTCTATGCAATTCAACACACCCACTTCATACGAAAAATCGAGTGCCTGTTATGACTTACAATTCCATACTAAAAATGTGTCAACAGGGCTTTTTATTTGTCAAAATTATTTCTGAAACACATTATGAGTTTATCAGCACTAACCCTTGATAAGCATCTAGGCTCTAATAATGACAATGTCAATGGTAATTCTTTCTTTATTGTTCAAGGCAATAAGACAATATTAGAAGACGATTGTTGGTTGCTGGTCCGAGCCAACAGCCATGCCAGCTGTCCTATGATTGATTTCTTGGGGTTGTAGTTAGATTACATGTTGTGGGACTAAAATATAACGCTCGGTTGTTTAGTATGACTGTATGAGTAGAGGTCTTGGTTTAGTGTTTATTGAGCGCTTCCATTCTTGTTTTCTTGTGATTTCATAGAGATACTCTGTATAGTGGTCAGGGGAGAGTTTGGTAATCATCTTAAGGGAGATTGAAACTGAAAGAAATAGTAGTGGCTGCTCTGAAGTAGAACTATGATTGTTTTCAGTAATATGTTTGAACCACATAAAAATTTCGGGTGTTGTATTTTGGATTTCTACTGTATGATTGTTCTTGTGGATATTCTCTAAACTGTGAAGTTTTGTTACTGAAGAGGCAGATTTCTTAACAAATTGGTGCAGTGAATGTGGAACATATTTCGAAATTGAAGCATCAATTTTGTATGATTGAAGTCATAGATCTTGAGTCAACAGTTGTTTGTTTCCATGGAACCAGAAGTCGTTAAATCATAGTTGATCGAACAGTGGACTAGCTTTAGTTGATTTAATCGTTGAATTAGATCCAGTTGAAGCCAGACATAGGCATGTAGTGATATAATTCTCATCCTTGATTCAAGATCTGTATATGACGCATTATTAAGGCTACTGTTTGAACAATGCAAACGCTATGTTTTACACATGTGGTCTCTATACTATTAATGCTATTTAACTTTAAGTCCAAATTGAGTTTGTGTATGAATGTAGTCAACTGCTTTTTGGCCTTGTCTTCTGTTGTCTCCTTCAATATCTTTAACAAAAATGAGCAAGGATTGATTTATAAATACCAAACACCAACTGAGTCTTGCCGGTGGTCTAATTGTAACCTGATTTACAGGAGAGAGTGGCATTGTGTATGCTGTGAAGTTGTACCCTGCTGGTGCTACTACAAATTCTCAAGATGGTGTTACAGATCTATTTGGGAAATGTGTACCTGTGCTGGAGGAAATGGTTAATCAGAACATGCCACTTTTGGTAATGCTCTATTTCGAAATCTTCAATAGGTTCTACTTGCAAAAGGCCTTGTATTTGTTGTCAACCTATCATGTACGAGATATGCATAAAAGCAATTCAGGTGATACGTTTGGACCACGTACTGGTTTATTTATATGAACCCGTTTTATTTATTAGACTCAATAGTTAGCATTATCAGATTTAAACATATGAAGAGCATCAAAATTATCACATATTGGATGATTATTGGTAAGCAACTGACGTTAGATATACGATTATGTGTGTTATGCTTAATATATACAGTCCATGGAGAAGTTACTGATCCTGACGTTGACATATTTGATCGTGAAAGGGTATTCATTGAGACCGTTTTAAAGCCTCTAATACAAAAGTTTCCAAAGCTGAAGGTTGTGATGGAGCATGTTACTACTATGGATGCTGTTCGGTTTGTTGAGTCTTGCGAAGAAGGTATTATTTCGTGAATATCTTCTCTTGTTTTTCCCTTTCTCCATTCTAAGTGAAGAAACATCTCTACTTCCATTGTTCTTTTTTGAAGTTATTATAATAGCAAATATATATATAGGTTGTGTTGCAGCTACGGTCACCCCACAACATCTTCTTCTTAATAGAAATTCACTTTTCCAAGGAGGATTGCAGCCACACTCTTACTGTCTTCCAGTACTCAAGAGGGAGACCCACCGTATGTATCTTCATCTTCACCTATAACCAATCGTAATTGAGTTCGCTTAGGTGTTGTTTGTTTTTTAAGACATTTGATGTCTGAAGTCTGATTTCACATCTAAAAAATAAGAGGTGGATGGTGCACCTCTTAAAATTTAGAGGACGGTAAGAGGTTTTTAGACCTTTTCTTAGACATAAAACAAAGAGTCTTAAGTCTGCTTGCCTAAGGGGCTTTTTGTTTTTTAAACTTTTCACTGAAAAGGGTCTGAAGACTGGTTCGGTCAGATCATTTTACTTTCAGGCTGTTTGTTTTTTCATTCCATTCATTCCATCCATTCATTCACAAGAGGTTTTGCAGCGGCGTTTCGGTTCTGTTCAGCCGCAGCCTCGGTTTGCTTCCACTTGTTTTGTGTTTATAAATCCGTTGGGTTACCTCTCATAATCGCGCCGTTTCATCAACTTTAGTTTGGTTCAGGTTTTTTCTCCAGTCGATAAGTTCCTTTCGGCTGGTTTTGCCTTGGCTGCTTTGTTCTGTTGAGTTTAGTGGTGATAATGAATTTGGATCTTTGGATAAATGAATGTTCTGACCTTCCATGTACATCTTAATCTAATTAATTTGTGGTTTATATTTGATACTCCCCCTACGTATATACACGTGGGCGTTCAAACGAGAACGTACCATTAAGATGTAGGACGTATATGACCAAAAAATTGATCTTGGTAAAATAGTACCTTAAAAATCAGATTCAGATGTTTGACAGTTTACAAAAAACAAACAGTCTTATAAGATTCAATTTCAGTCTTCAGCACCACCACTAAATAATCAGAAGTGGAAACAGATTCAGTCTTCAGCACCACTTAAAAAACAAACGGCACCTTAATTTTTATACTTAAGAAGTTTTAAGAGGTATCTTTTTTAAAAACAAACAGCCCCTTAGACTGTTTGTCTATGTTCCTCTTATTGCTGCTTAGTGATTGAAACATCATTATAATAGCCTCTTTTTTGTTTTCTAATGTTCATTTATCACTCATCTAAGACAGGCTATTGTCTCTGCTGTGACAAGTGGAAACAGAAGATTTTTCTAGGAACTGATAGTGCACCTCATGAAAGGCGACGTAAAGAAAGTGTGTGTGGATGTGCTGGTATATTTAATGCCCCTGTGGCACTCTCTGTCTATGCTAAGGTCTTTGAAGAGGTATCAACACCCTATTCATGGGACTCATAAATCGATCTTATTCTTACACGATGAGAAACCAATTGATGTTTGAATGTTTAATAAGTTGCATCGCGTCTCTACTACCTCGGGATTTAGGTAATGTGTAACATCTCAAACTAACTGTACCAGATATTGCTCACTTTGTCCATGCACCTAGACTCATAGTTTTAAATGCGTCTGATAGAGGAGGTATCAAGTCCTTTATAAGACAACATTTGTCCCCCTCCCCAACCAATGTGGGATCTTATAATCCACCCTCCCAGTGTCCTTGTTGCCACATCAATCCGGTTCCCGGTTCTTATACCATCTGTAATGTAATATCTCAGGCTAACAATGCTAGATATTGTTTGCTTTCTCCACACACTTGGACTCATAATTTTAGAACGCGTATGATATAGTAAGGCAACATTCGTTCCCAATCCCAATTCGCCTATGTTATTTTTACAAGGTATAGATGATATTGATTTTTGGTCGAAAGGATTTTCCCTATTATGTGATTAGCAATGGACTAAACAAGATGTGTAGTTAGTTATTACGGTTTTAATGGGATCGTGGCTATCTAACTAAAAGGCTCGATGGCTTATTGTTTTATCTTTTTAACCGACTCGTAATTCGGTTTTAGGCAGGTGCATTGGACAAACTGGAGGCTTTTACGAGCTTTAATGGACCAGACTTTTACGGGCTTCCAAGAAACACAAGAAAAATCACATTGAAAAAGACCACATGGAAGGTTCCAGAATCATACCCGTATGCTTCCGGAAGTATAGTTCGTATGTCTTCCGGTGAATCGCTCGAATGGCTGCCGTACTTGGATTCGTAAAGCTTCGGTCCTTACCGAGTTTAAATTATGGAGACGATCTTTTGCAAAATTGAAGAAGCAATGAAGAAATATTGCTAAACGAGCCTTAGATGCAAATGGTCTCTTTTACTTTTCATATCTGCGTACATCCCACCCCCGATCTTGTTTTTAAATGGGATTTATCGGTTTGGTCCTTTACTTTTCATAGAGTTGGCCTTTTTCACCCCTTCATGATGTGTTTAAATTAATATGTTGTATCAATGACTTCCCGAGTTTCATTCGCAAATTGGAGAGATGAAACTCAAACAACTGCGGGATGCTTATCATCGGAAGGTGAGGATATAAAAAAAGCAATCGGATTATCCTTTTAGAATGCTTATTTTGATACTTTAAATGTGACATCTGGTAACTTGTTATACATATGAGAATGCATGAATTTTTATGCAAGTATTTTAGTCTACTTCTCATTCTTGTACATATGGTCAAAGCCGCCTTTATTGACTGGATGAGTGGTGGAGATCACTTCTCTACTTCTCATTTGAACCTAATACTATATATATATATATAGAGAGAGAGAGAGAGAGAGGAAATTTCAAATGTGAACCACTTTTTCATTGTGAACGTGAGAATGGTCGAGAGTGCGCCATGTGGCAATCTGAAAAACACGCGACTATGTTTTATGCATACTGCATAAAGCTATCATTCAGACTGAATAAAGCTTATGCAGTGTGCATAAAGCTTAGTCGCGGGTTAGCTTTATTCAATTTGCATTATAGCTTTATGCAGTATGAATAAAGCTTGAATAAAGTTAAGCCGCGGAAGTCAGATTGTCACATACTCACATGACGCGCTCTCGGCTGTCCTCACGTTCACAATGGAAAAGTGGTTCACATTTGAACCCGCCCCTATATATATATGTTCGATATATGCTTAATTTCTATTATTTGTGACCAGCACAGACACGCAGTCAGAGGGTTGAGATGCTACTTCACCACATGCTGAGCGCAGAGCCGCAACACTCACCACCTTCCTTGCCACAAATACTTACATATCATATGTCTTGTTGGAAATAAATTGGACTTTAACATTATCTGTATTAATTGTTAAAGGACAATTGATTTAAATATGATAATTATCAAGAGAATCTTATATCAGTTATTATCCGGTTACATATTTGGATAGGGAAAAGTACACCAAAATGTATCCAACTTGTCACGTTTTATCATTGTATGTACTGAACTTTAAAACTTACCATTTAATGTACTGAACTTACTAAACTTTGTCATTGTATGTATTAGGTAACCTGTTACCTACAAAATGCTGAGGTGTACAAGTTAATTCTGATGTGGAATTTTTTTTTTTCAAAATGAGTAAATTACAAATTTGGTCTCTGAGGTTTTCTTTAGCAAAAATGAAAGATTAAGGGTTAAATTGTATTTCACCAAATTATTACTCCTTCTTCTTCGTATGGCTTCAGATGGATTTCAAGTTGGGGGTTTTGTGAGATGGGTTTCCGGCATGTCGCCGGCCACATCTCCGGCCATCGACGGCCGAACCGCCGCCACCGGTGTACAACACTCCATGGCTAGCTTCAACGCCTGAACCACCTGTCCCCCATCGGACTCCGAATCCCCTTCAAAACCTCGACATCAAAAACCTCCATCGTGGTCTCCTCCAAGACCGCCACCTTGACCGTCGCCGGAAGGCCAACAAACCCCTCCTGGCCACCATTCTTTCCGGGCTTCTTTCTCACTAGAATCTCGAGAAGTAGATTTGGGGGTTTTCTTGATTTGGGTTTTCTCGAGAAGTAGAATCTCTCTCGAGAAGTAGAATCACTCTCCACATTCCAGAACGGTTCATGGTGGTCCAGATCCGACGAAATAGATTTAGGGGTTTTCTTGATTTGGTGGTGGTGGTTGATTTAGAGGCAGTGATGGTGGTGGTGGTGGTTTCGTGGCAACGGCGGTGCTGGTGGGTTGAAGGAGGCGATGGTGGTGGTGGTTTGAATGCAGCGATGGCGGTGGTGGTTTGGAAGCAGTAGCCGTGGTGGTGGTTGTTTGGAGGCAACAATGGTGGTGGTGGTTTGAATGCAGCGATGGCGGTGGTGGTTTGGAGGCAGTAGCCATGGTGGTAGTCTTTTTTAGGCGGCGATGGTGGTGGTGGTGTTTTGGAGGAGGCGATGGTGGTGGTTTGGACGATGGTGGTGATGGTGGTGGTTTGGAGGGTGGTGGCGGTGGTGATGGTGGTTTGAAGGGTGGTGGCGGTGGTGGTGGTTTGAAGGGTGGTGGCGGTAGTAGTGGTTTGGAGGAAGTGGTTGGGGTGGTGGTGGTGGTGGTGGTGATTTGGAGGTGATGGTGGTGGTGAGGTTGGGGTGGTGGTGGTGTGGTTTGGGTTTATATAAACATGTCAAAACAGGTCCTTGAACCAACAAAGTAAACTAGAGGGACGAAATTTGTAATTTACTAAAAATAATACTGACTTGGCAGCCTATGTGGCAGCCTACGTGGCATCTTATGTGGCAGGTTTACCAGTTACCTTCTTAGTAGGTTGCCTGATACATACAATGGCAAAGTTTAGTAAGTTCGGTACATTAAATGGTAAGTTTTCAAGTTCAGTACATACAATGATAAAACGTGACAAGTTGGATACATTTTGGTGTACTTTTCCCTATTTGGATATATATCTCCTAATATGAGTAGGATATTTCATTAAGTTAATTACCTGATTAACATTAAGGTAAGTGTATATCTTCTATTATTTGAAAATAAAGTCTATAGATAACTAGGACTCCTTATGGGATGAGTCTCTAGTGGCCTATAAATAAAGGAGATCAAGTCCCTATTGCCTACACGAATCCGCATTTGGTTCAACCCCATTCTGAAGCAAACCGTGTAGAGCTTTAGAAGACTTAGATCTACACACAACGATGATTGCTTCCGCATTAATCAATTACGATATACCGACGCGACTACGTGAGGTTAGTTTTTCTAAACTCTATTATGATATTATGTCAATCGATTTATAGTATGTGTTTATGTTCGTATGTTTTTCATTATTGTTATCATGTGCTTAAGAATATCTCATGTAAAGATAACAAATGGTATCAGAGCCTAAATCAACATATGTTCATAAACCATTTTTTTAGCTATCGATTCATTAAAGTTATTTTTGACTACAGTAATATGTTCGTGTTTATTAAGATATATGCTAAATTCATGGATGTTGGTGGTTTGGATTTTTTGCATTGAACTGTGGAGTTAATTTTTCTTTTCTGGATGTTATAAACAAAACGGGACGAAATTCCTAATTATGTGTTTTTAAGAGATAAATATCCTATATATTATTTAACGCACGAGAAAAGGATGGAAATTGTGGGTGCCAAATCAATCAAATCAAGAACACTTAGACAAAATGATGTATATGATAAGTACAAGAATTTAGGATAGATTGCATTTCATTGATATGATGAGAGAATCAAGAAGTAGGAAAGTACAAATGAACCTAATGACTACTATTTATACTAAGGTTCTAATGGACTAGGCTTTAAAAATAAATGGGCCTAAACAATTGGGCCTTTAAATGAAAATTACATAAATGATAATTAAGTTTAGACAATTACAAAATTGACACAACTAACAAATATTCCTAACAATTTTCCCCTTTGTGTCAATTTCGTTGCTTCTGATGACTTGATGATTTCCTCTTTGATCCTTCAGTCTCTTTGTGACTCTTTGATGATCCGTCTCTTCTTCGTGATGATGGTGGTGGGGGTCTCTCCTCAACTCTTTTGACTGGTCCCTCTATCTTCCGAAGACCAAAATATGATTCGAGACGTCGTAGAATGATACGATGTTCTAGTCGATGCTCGATGATCTGGAAAACTTCATCTATCTGGATAGAGGGATTTATCCAGTGCTTGGTCTTCGACACTTCAAGCTCAAGCCTCTTCTTCTCAGTGGCCAACCCCTTGTTGATGATGTGGAGCGTCCCGTCACTGTACTTGTGAACCTCATCGCATCGCATGAACTTCTTCTCTTCCTTCTGGTTCTGGTACACTACCCCAAGAGTTGGTTTCTCGAGGACTTGGTAAAGAGAATAACGATCGATGTTCGGGAGGTCTTGGTTTGGCGGGGAGAGGTTGATCGTGCTCTGATGACTCTCTAACCCAATCTGAAAGTCATGAACCTCTGAGTTCTTCCGGTTCCTCTCGATAAAACGCTTAACAGCTTCCAGTCCCTTGAACGTCTCCTTAGGTCGGGTTGTAAGCGTCTTCAAGTCAGTGTACAATGTGTCAATGTCATCAAGATGCACATTGTCGAAATCAGCTTCGGTGAACGTGAACTCCCCGTTTCTCTTTCAGATGACAGAGAAGACTAAGAACCATAAGTTCTGGAAGCATACAGATGAAACATCACTGACTCGGATGATCGGGTTGTCATAGAAGAACACGGTTGCTTTGGGTTTGGCTTGAGTATCCATCCAGTAGAGATACTTGTTTTGCTTTTGAGGTGGCAGATCGGTGATGTTGTAGTACTTCTCCAGAGGCACGATCTCCACCTTATCAGTGAAGATGGATCTATGAGTATCCTCAAGATAACTGCCACGCCTTCTTTCTCTATCCCACTTGACTGATTTGAGCGGCTCCACGTACTTTCTGCGATTTGAGAGTGCACCCTTCTCCCTGGTATAGATCACTTTGGGAGGTGATACCGATGGCTGCCTCCATTGACCATGAATCGGTCGCTGAGGGCCATGTGTCACGGGGTTGTTCGGACCACGACGAGAAGCTTTGACTGGTGGAGAGGGAGTGCGAGAAGGTGAATCATCCTGAACTGGAGATGGAGGGTGAAGCAGTACCCTTAGTTGAGGACCTCTGTATGTCGGAGACGGCGTCAGAGGAAGAGGAGACCGACGTGGTGAAGGCGTATCATATGAAGGCGAATGATGTGGAGACATAGGTGGTGAAGAAGAGTCAGAACTATACATCTCCATGCCCGGAAGAGACTGATGTGGAGGCGACTGACATGGTACCAGAAGAGGAGAGTCAGAACTGTAGCTTTCCATGCATGACTCATAATCATCAGAAGGAACATCATCTGAAGCGGGTATGCGGACAGGGTGAGAAATTTTCGGGTTGACACAAAAAACAATCTCTCGACCCTCCGTTGAATCTGTCGTCGGGTTCTGACCAGGCTAAGACTGAGATACATCAGCACCGGTCCCCATATGAGTACCGGAAGGAGCGGCGGCGCCAGAAGATGTGCCTGTCAGAACTGAAGAGCCAAGCCGAGCCTTCTTATGGATTTCCCCCTCACGGCGATCGGGGTCATCTCGGTCGTCGTGTCTGCGCTTAGCTGGCTCGGCTGATGCACGACAAGAAGTCTCAAGGGCTCGGATCTGAGTCTGCATGTCTGAAATGGAGCCCTTGATCTTAGCTAATTCCTCCGTCTTCAAGGCATCAAGCTTCCCTTCGAGCCTCTGGATAGATAAGACTACCTCTTGAGAAGAGGAGGTAGCCGGCTCGGGACGGCTCACGGGAAGTGATGGATCAGAGAACCGCTTCAAGTATCCCAGAAGATTGACCTCATGGTCAGAAAGATCACTTCTGGATAGTAATGATGCCATAAGAAGGTCCCGTAACTCATCAGAAGAGGAAACAGGAGCGGTGGATCTCGGAGGTGGGGATGGTGATCGGAGAGGTGGTGTAGGATCTCGTACAGGCTCAGTCACCTTCCCTTTGCCCTTTAACCGGGCTTCAAGTGCCGCAAATTTCGCATCAAACTCCTCACGGACAGCCTTTAGGGCGCTGTCCATCATGTCCCTGACAACAAATGTCGGGTAAGTAACACCGGGCTCACATAGAGTATCCATTTGCACAACCGCTGAATCAACGGTGTGGCCTACTTTCACAGTTGGCGTGATGATAGCCGTGGTAGGTCTTCCCTCCGGTCCTCGTGAAATGCCCTTCGTGGACACCACTCTCGGGGTTCCGGTCACGTCACTTAGACTCGCGACAGGTGGAGCTGAGACTGCGTCACACAGACTGGCAGTATGTGTACCTAGATGTGTATCGGGCACTAGACTCTGGTGCACATGAAGTGAAGGTGGGGATCGGGGCAGGGATCCTCCTGTTTCAATATCATTACCCTCCAAATGAGGGCTTGATAGCCGTTGTGCTTTGTCCCCGTGGAATGAAACACCCACCTTTTGAGAGATGGATGAGTGGATAGGTGGGGCGTGCAATTGCACCTCTGGGTGGGAGGTGTCTTCTTCAATACCCGTACTCAACACATGTGTACGGGTAGCAGATGTGGCTGCCCAGCGTCTACCTAAGGATAGGCGAGGACCGGTTAAAACCTTTGGTCCAGACTCCCACTCATCATTTCTTTCACTTCCCTCGCTCAGCTCACTATCATAGCTATCTTCTACTGTTTTGTCTCCCTCAAACCTTATTTCAACCTCACCGGAGTATTCAGACTCAGAATAATATTCCACCAAAGAGAAAGGTGTTCTGTTGGCCAGTACAGGTAGAGAGAAGCGAGAAGGGCCTGCTCCGGTTTGATCATCGCCACCGCCTAAGTTACCCCCGTCATCTCCCCCCGACTCCTCATCCTCACGCCCTTGGTCATCACCCCCAGATGAATGACCACTCTCAGAACCCTCACTTTCTTGACTAGGGGTTTCCTCCGGGGTGCCAGCCTCCGGCTCTGGAGGTCCTGGTAGAGGAAGTGAATCTAATTAAGCTCTCACAATCGGTGAACGATGATCAAGTGCATCAAGTAATTCTTGGGGAATCTGCATAGGAACAATCTGTTGATGATCAGTGTTATCAACCAGTTTCGACATAGGCCAGGTAGGAAATAATGGAAGCCCCTTCCGTGCAATACTACAGTTCTTGTCGATGATGTGAGAGATGATAAGTGCCAAGAACCGGGGATACGGAACGAAATTTCTGGCCTTGGTTCCTGTCTTGTCTTTGATCACGGATGAAAACTCCTCCCAAAGAAAATACTGATAGTCGGTGTCGGGGTTGTTGGTGGCACAACCAAGAAATACTTGCTTTAACTCTTTACCGCATTGATCTGTTCCTCTGGTGCGTGAGGAAAGACACTTGTTGAGAATGGCAAATAGAGTGGACCAGGCACCGGCGATATATTTGCGTTTGAATGCGCCAAGTGTAGGAAGTTCTTTTGTATATCCGAGAGCATAGATGGTCTGGAACATTTCATTGTCAGACAAGTGCGTTGCCTCAGGGGTTTTAACAGGTACTTGGAGGATGCGACAGAATCGGTCTCGAGTGAGTTTGTACTTTAAGCCGTCAACCTTGCATCTGAAGTGTTCAGGTTGGGAAGAGGTACGCGGAATAAATTGAATAGAGTCATAGAATTGTTGTACGTAGACTTCCGGGATCTCAACACGACGGGTGATAAGTGGGGTAAGAGGGTGGTTTCGAAGGATTTCTATGATGATTGGGTGTGAGGTTTGAAAGTGATCAAGGTCAAGATAGTGGTTGTTTTGGGCGATAGGAAGAAATTTGGCATAAGGAAAGAGGCTATCAGAGATTTTCTGAAGTTGTGGTGAAAGGGTATCGTAGGTAATGGGTTGGGGTTGAGGGACACGAGACTGTCTGTGAGCTGAAGAGCTCGGATTCACCATTGTACCTGAAAACGAAGAGGTTAGTAATGCGGTAAAGGCAAGGTTTGAGATATAGGGCACACATCATTGAGATGTGTTATTGTGTACTAAATCAAAAGATTTGGTACAGAATAACACAACACATTGAGTGTGAATTTTTCTCAAGTCTGGAGGATGCACAATTCAAAAGATCTTACCAACCCGAGACATGAGGGTGAACACTTAGGATAATTCGGAATGAGGTGGTATCAAGGCAAGGTGAGACAAGTACATGACATGTATTCATTTAAGCAAAATTAACACTCATATGCAAGTAATCATGTAGGTAAGTTAAATGAATCACATAACCATCCTTGAGAGCCTTGGTGCACACTCGAATTTCAAAAAAAATTTACGAAGACAATTTACGAGGCCCATACTTAAAAAAAACGAACTTAAAAAAAATAAAACCAAAAAAAACCTAGAGTAAAAACACAATTCATGATAAAAAAATAAGAAGAAGAAAAAAAATTAAAAGAAAACATAAAAAAAAACAAAGAAATCTAAATGAAAAAAAAATTAAAAAAAAACGAACTCAAAGATGGTCAACTTGGTCAGCAAAGAAAGAAAAAGAGGAAAGTCAGCTGAGGCCACGTGGCGCTGACGTGGGCTGACGTGTGCGTCCACATGGGCAAAGGTGTGTGGTAGACGTGTGCTTACCGTGTGTTAGCGTGTGTGATATGTGTGTGTGGAGTGTGTGTGTGTTTGTGTGGTATGCGTGTGTATGTCTTGTGTGAGCCGTGTGTGTGTGTTGAGAGAGAGACCCAATGGGAGGACGACAGCTAGAGAGAAGGATGGAAAGAAGTCAGATGCGTCAGGCGCGTGGAACGAGACGCGTCAGGCGTGTGAAGACAGCTGGCGTCAGAAGACGTCTCTTGGAGGCGCGTGGCGGAGCGCGTGAAGCGCGTGAAACGCGTCTGGTGGCGCGTGGGACTGCGTGCAACGGTTAGAAAAGCGTGTTGGTTTATGGGGACGCGTGAAAGACAGTTGGATTCTTGTGTTTGACCGAGTGGAAACGTGTAACAATCAAGTCATCATCAGTCCCTTTTTTTTGTTTTTAAAATTGCTTAGTTGATAACAGATCTGGAAGCAAACAATCATCACAAAACACAATACTCAACAACCAAAGAAAAAAAAACGAAGAGGAGAGGAGGAACCGGTCACACACAACGCCGGCCAAGGAAGGTTCTCCGGTCGACGGAAGGTTACACACACACGATCACTGGAAGGTTCTCCGGTCCGGTTGCCGGCCAACTTCGCCGGTCCGGTCCGGTCGCCGGAGGGTCGAACAATGGTCCGGTTCAAAGGTAGATTCCAAAATCAACATTCTTTGGTCTTGAATACTCTTCTGATCTGGTGTTCGCCGGTCCGGTCTACAAGTTCATAACGGAGGTCCGGCGAGGATTCGGTTCCGGCGAGGGATCCGGTCGCCGGAAAAACACCCGGTTCCGGCGAGAGAGATGTTCGGTTTCGGTTCAAGGAGAAGCAAATACACAAGTACTTTTGACCTCTGGTTCGGTCGACGGGTTAAACACTGGTTCCGTTCAAGAATGATTCACAAGAGAAGATGCTTCGGTTGCCGGAACAACATCCGGTTCCGGTGACGTCCGGTTCCGGCGACGTCCGGTTCCGGCGACGTCCGGTTCCGGCTACGTCTCTCCATCTCATTCTTTTTGTTTTAAGATTTGGTCAAGACATTTTCCGGTCCGGTTCCGGCGACATCCGGTTCCGGCGAGTTCCGGTTCCGGCGAGGTCTCCGGTCCGGTTCCGGAAAGAAAAAGACTTGGTTAAGGTTCGAACTCCGGCCCGGTTCCGGCAACATCCGGTTCCGGCGACATCCGGTTCCGGCGAGGTCTCCGGTCCGGTTCCGGAAAGATAGATTTTGGGGCCGAGAGGATCAGAAGACTTGGGTAAAATTAGAAAGATCCGGTTCCGGCGACTTTCTCCGGTCCGGTTCCGGCGAGGTCCGGTTCCGGCGAGGTCCGGTTCCGGCGAGATCCGGTCGCCGGAGTTTTCTCCGGTCAGGACATGGATGGTAAAATGAGAACCAACACAAAAATGAAAAAATAAGGATAAAAATAAAAATAAGATAAAAGAAAATTAAAGTAAAGGAAGAAGTAAAAATAAAAGGTAAAAAAATGAACCAGGGTTAAAAACATATCAGCTCTCACAAACATCTTCCACACAAACAAAATATGTTTTTAAAGATCAAAAAGTGGTTTGTTTAAATTTC
This sequence comes from Centaurea solstitialis, assembly GCA_030169165.1. NCBI lineage: Eukaryota > Viridiplantae > Streptophyta > Magnoliopsida > Asterales > Asteraceae > Centaurea > Centaurea solstitialis. Next base: position 73,251,056 of record CM058040.1, read on the forward strand.
TATGAAGAACAATAAGAACCCTTGAAGAACACAAAAATGGTGGAAAACATCTCAACACTCAAAACCTCACCAAATCACAAGCATTTTATATGAACAGAAAGCTCTAACTACGATTTACAACTTTAATGAACACGATTAGCACAAAAGTCAACCCAAAAACTCAAAAATCCAAAGATAGAGAGTTTGGGGTTTTTTCATAAACCCTTGAAATATTCAATTGGGTTTTCTTCAAAATCAAGCTTGAATGAATGAGATATGCAATAAGGTGACTACAATTTGATGGAGAATGATAAGTTTTACCTTGAAAAACAAGTGAATGATGAAATCTATGAGTGTTTGGAAGATTTGAAGAAGAAAATTTTTTTTGGGAAAATATGGAGAATATGAGGTTAGAGATGATGAATGAGGGTAAAAGACAAAAAAAAGGAGTAAAAAGAAATCTGATTTTTTTTTTAGATTAAAAAAAATGAAAATTAAAACCTATAAAAAATAAAAAAATCCTATTATATGTATATATATAGAGAATAGAAAACTTACCTGGGGTGTTTACCTGTTCCCCTTCTGATCAGGCGGAGGCAGACAACGTTCCCCCTCGAAACAGGCATGGGGAGGGGACGTTCCCCCTTGACTGATGCATACTCAAATTAAACGATTAGGAATACCCACAAGACCATAAAAATAGATACAAAAGAGATTAAACTAAACAACACCTAATCTATCAAGAGCTTAGTCCAAGACAACGATGACACAGTGGTCAACCATTGGTCTGAACACTGGGTCATGGTTCTGAAGGACTGAGTATTTGATAGATGATCACTCTTGAGGATCAAACATGCCAAGCTTGGAGATTAGGAAATTAAACCGTTTCTCATCCAAAGGCTTGGTGAAAAGATCCGCAAGTTGATACTCGGTGTTGACAAAGTAAAGTTCAATCGTACCTCGCTCCACATGGTCCTTGATGAAGTGATACCTGATGTCGATATGCTTAGTGCGAGTGTGTTGGACTGGATTGCATGTAATGGCTATGGCGCTTTTGGAGTCGCAGTAGATAGGTATGTGATTGAAATTGTAGCCATAATCTCGGAGCTGGGTCCGCATCCACAACACTTGGGAGCAGCAGCTGGCAGCAGCGACATACTCCGCCTCAGCCGTAGATGTAGAAACACAATGTTGTTTCTTTGAACCCCAGGTTACCAGCTTATCACCCAGGAACTGGACATGGCCTGAAGTGCTTTTCCGGTCCAGTTGACAACCTCCATGGTCCGCATCCGAAAATGCGACGAGCTCAAATCCAGACTCCTTTAGGTACCACAACCCACGGTTGGGTGTGCCTTTCAGGTACCGGAGGATGCGTTTGACTGCCATCATGTGTGATTCCTTTGGGTTTGCCTGAAAACGAGCACAAAAACAAGTAGCGAACATAATATCCGGCCTACTAGCAGTCAGATATAACAAAGAACCAATGATGGCTCTATAAGTCTTTTGATCTACAGGCTTCCCTTTTGGGTCAGCACCGATCAAAGTGCCCGAGGCCATAGGAGTTTTAGCAACGGAAGAAGTGGCCATGTGAAAACGTTTTAAGAGATCACCGATGTATTTCGATTAATTAATCAAAATGCCATCAGGTTTTTGTATAACTTGAAGTCCCAAAAAGAAAGACAACTCCCGAAGCATACTCATCTCAAACCTGGTGGTCATGAGATCACTGAACCAAGTGCACATATCTGAGTTAGTAGAACCAAATATGATATCATCGACATAAATTTGAACTAACAAGATATCATCACCTTCGGTCTTGATAAAAAGAGTAGGATCGATTTTACCTTTGTAGAAACCATTGTCTAGTAGTCATTGGAGAGATGATCATACCAGGCACGGGGAGCTTGCTTCAACCCGTAAAGAGCTTTGTCTAGGATGTAGACATGATTAGGCTTGGTACGATCAACAAAGCCTTCAGGTTGAGTGACATAAACTTCTTCTTTCAGCTCGCCGTTGAGAAAGGCAGTTTTCACGTCCATCTGGTAGACAGTGAAGTTCTTGTGAGCGGCATAGGCTACGAAGATCCGAATGGCTTCAATTCTGGCCACCGGTGCGAATGTCTCATCATAATCAATTCCCACTTGTTGCTTGAATCCCTTGGCTACTCGACGAGCTTTGTTTCTAGTTACGATCCCATTTTCATCCTTCTTGTTCTTGAAGATCCACTTCAGATCGATGACTGTCTTGTTCTTTGGTCTAGGTACAAGTCTCCAGACACCCAGGCGTTCGAACTGATTTAACTCCTCTTGCATGGCAGTCACCCAGTCAGAGATATCAAGGGCTTCCGTCACGTTTGAGGGTTCATGTCTGGATAAGAAAGCTGCAAATAGGCACTCATTTTGAGTTGCAGACCTTGTCTTGACTGGTGTAGACTTGCTGCCAATCACTTGTTGGAGTGGATGAGCTCGCGTCCACTTGGTTGTATGGGGTAAAGTTGGAGGGGGTAAAGGTTCTATCCTTAGATCGATATAGAACTCAGGTTCACGTCTGGTCGTTGCTAGAGTGGTAACAGTAGGTGGCACTTGAGATTGTACCACAATGGGACCAGGAGCTGCTGGTGTGTCTGAAGAGACAAGTGAAGGGCCAGCAGCTTGTGGAGCAGGTTGAGTAGTGGTACTGGGACCTGCCACTTGTGGAGCAGGTGAAGTAGTGGTACCGGGACCTGCCACTTGTGGAGCAGGTTGAGTGGTTGTACTGGGACCTGCCACTTGTGGAGCAGGTGGAGTGGTGCTTGTACTGGGGCTTACCACTTGTGGAGCAGGTGAAGGAATGCCATGATGTTGACTTGTAGTAGGCACTGTGGAGGAAGCACCACTCTGAGGACTTGGAACATTCACCACCGGGGCCTGCTGAAAGGTGTGGGGAGGTTCCCCCTCAGCAGGTGCAGGAGATACTCTAGAACTTGGTGATGCTGAAGCAGATAATGATGAAGTGCCTTGGAGGTTGGAAGATGAAATGTCAGTGGTAGAAACCATGACATGAGGTGTTGGTTGTACAACTGCAGGAACAGGAAGAGCAACATTAGCAGGTGCAGGTGAATCTTTATAAAAGAATTCAAACAATTCATCCAAATCACAAGTGTTAGAGTTAGAAGAAGATGGTTTGTTCGCCGATGAAGAAGAGGTCATGAGATTGCCATGAAGTTGATCAGACGCCAGGACACCAGAGATTCCTGGTGTGACTGGAGCTGGTGTAGAGTCTTCTTCAATGCCTTCTTCAAAATCCACATTTGTGCTCTCAACCACACATCTTGTTTTCTTGTTGTACACACGGTAGGACGGAGAGTCCTTGGCATATCCAATGAAAACACCTTCATCACCCTTTGGACTGAACTTGTCAAGATTGTCTTTATCATTCTTTACGTAGCATTCACAACCAAAAACTCTGAAGAATTTGATGCTAGGAGGTCGATTGTACACCAACTCATACGGAGTCTTCATGAACCTTTTGGTAATAAGAGATCGGTTTTGGGTGAAACAGGCAGACGCAACGGCTTCAGCCCAGAAGTGTAGCGGAAGCTTGGAGAATGTCAACATGGTGCGTGCAGCTTCCACTAGGGTACGGTTCTTTCTCTCAACAACACCATTTTGTTGAGGAGTTCGGGCAGCCGAAAAGGTGTGAGTGATGCCGACAGAATCAAGAAACGAGTCAAGCTTGTGATTCTTGAATTCAGTGCCATTGTCGGTGCGAATCACTTGAACAGGAAGTTGTAGTCTGACCTGCACATTTCTGATGAAAGAAATGATGATGTCTGAAGCACCATCCTTGCTTCTGAGAAAGTTCACCCATGTATACCTTGAGAAGTCATCCACAATTACCAGTACATACTTTCTCCCGTTGATGCTTTGTACACGCATTGGTCCACACAAGTCCATATGGAGGAGCTGAAGTGGTTTAGAGGTGTTGTGTTCCACTTTCAGCTTGTGCGAAGATTTCTTGATCTTCCCCATCTCACATGCTGAGCACAATTGTTCCTTGATGAACCTCAAGGAGGGGAGACCAGTCACCAATCCTGTCTTAGCCAGTTGATTAATTGTAGCATAATTCAGGTGGGATAGTCTCCGGTGCCACAACACGTTCTGATTGAAGGTTGCTTTTGAGAGAAGACATACTTCTGTGAATGGTCGTTGTTTCCGGAAATTGACGGTGTAGAGATTCGACCTGCGAGTACCCTCAATGAGTTCCTGTCCATCATATGTCCTGACACAGCATCTTGTTTCCCGAAAGTTAACTTCAAGTTTCTTGTCACAGAACTTTCCAATGCTGAGCAGGTTGTGACTCAATCCTTCCACATAGGCTACTTTATTGATGGTGATTTTATGATGAAGGATATCACCATATCCCATTATTGGTGCTGAAAGCTTATTCCCAAACCGAACATTCCCGCCATATTTTTGTTTGAAGTTAGCGAGAAGTTTCTTCCTTCCGGTCATGTGCTTGGAACACCCTGAGTCCATGTACCACACATGACCGTCCTGCAAAATCACGGAGAAACATTTTTAGGTACCCATTTGGGAATGGGTCCTTTCTGATTAGGATTAGCAGGTTTGGATACATGTTCCTGTTTGCCCTTAGGTGGAGATTTTTGTTTGGGTTTTGGATTAGGTCTCTTGTTATGCATATGATGATAACCATGATTGTAGAATTCATGATAGTTAGGAACAAAGTAATCATTCACGAAAGCATTTGCACAGTACCCAAATCTAAATTGATTTTGACAACGAAAATTGCTATGACATCCATAAACAATATGTTCACATTCATAACACTGAAATGGAGTTCGTGGTACATGCCTATTACTGAAATGGATTACATATCCTTCTTGCCGCTTATACTATGGTAGATCTTGAATTTTTGTTTTTTAATTTTTATCTGCTTTTAAAGGAAGTTAAGATCAAATTTGCTTGTGGGTGTTTAAAAAAAAAAAAAAGGAACTCATAGATTTCATCATTCACATATTTTCCAATGAACTATCCATCCATTAATTTTTGTTTTATTTATTTTATATGTGATTGAAAGGAAAAAGAATTACAAAGTTATAACCATGTTATTCGGCTATACAGCACCCTTATGTGAATTTGTTATTATCTATTATATTTAATTTGTTTATTAAATAAACAAATATCAATATAAAAATAACAATAATAAAGTTGTTGGTTTAAAGAGATGACTATTATTTAGATTGATGTATCTTTTTCTTTAAATCGAAAAAGTAATTCGGTTAAGAAATTTATATGATATTTTTTCTCTAGAATAATATAAAGGAATGTATTTTTGATATATGTTTAGTGATATATTCCTCTATGGCTGTATATACGTATATATTGAAAAGATTCAGTACTATATTTAAGAATGGATATTTGGAGACTTTGGCTTTGATCCAATCTAGTTTATTGTAATTATATTTTTTCCTTTAGCAATATTTTGGTTAGGAGTGTTCTTTGTTACGGAAAATAAATATATAGTAAAGGTTTTTGATCCAAAAGAATTTTACTTCTTTAGACGTAACTAATATATTTGATCATGTTCATAAAGTTGGGTTAAGTTTCATGCGATTTATCATTTAGATATTAATATATATGATAATTAAATGTTTGGAACATATCTCGTTAATGTTCATTAAAATCAATAAGTTATTATTTAATTTTGGTTCATGTTAAGTTTAATGACCTAGTTAATTTGTTTTATATTTGAACACATTTAAGATCGGATCTGACAAATACCTTATATTGCATGAAAGCAATTGATTATGATATATTGACATTTGGATATTGAACTTATTTATATAGATGTTAATTTATAGTCATATATCTATTTTATAGACATTCATTTAGTTGAACCAATTAAGTTAATTAAGATATTTAACTGAATCAAATATGTTGATATGATTATTGAATTCCCACTATATATATTGCATTTGGTGTGTGTGACTTTTATTGTATTTGGTCTTCTTAAGTTTTTTCAAGTGTATTTGTTGAACCTAAGTTATTTGGAGATATGTTTAACGAATTAGTTAATTGAATGTGTTAATACAATATTTCAATGTCTAGTATAATGCCTTTGGTTAGTATGGTTTATTATATGTAACCTTGTTAAATTATTTTAGTGGATTTAATGAGCATATTAAATCCAAATTTACCCTTGCAAAATTTATTTAAGGGAGCAAGTTTATTTTATTTAAGTTATTTGGGGCAACTATATTTTATAAAATTTTGAGACATATTTAATATTTTCTTTTTGGTTATTGATGTAATTCAGTTTTGATAAATAATTTAATTTGGATAATTTTAGAGCCCAATTAGGATTAATTTGAGGCAAATGGATTTTATATTATTTGCCCTTGATATTATTTTTTTAAGATTGTAAAACTGAAAAGATCTTGGGATTCACACCTTAAAATTAAGATTTATATATTTTAAATTGAGCAAAATTAATCAAAAACCTTAATTCTAAATATGAAAATGCTAAAGTTTTAAGTTACAACAATGTTTTAAATTTAGAGCTGTCTTGATTATTGGCTAAAATATGTTTTTAAGATAAGATCGATTAGATATAAAGCATTAATTAAAGAAAAATAAGGTTATCGATATATTGTACGTGGGTTTATGGATTATTCAATTACCTACAGATATGTTTATATTATAAACTTTATAAAGTCATATAATTCAAATATTGAATAACCATTGACACCTAATTGATAAACAAACTTTTGTGAATTTTCTAAACAATCATAATATCTCCCAACCTATATAAAATTAGATTGTTTACCTTCATCAGTTCACAAACTATAGAAGCTTGACTGAAAATTTTCTAAACCATAAGATCATGTTGCCATAGCAATTGATCTTTTCAGAGAGAATTTATTTATATTAATCAGTCAACACTTGTGTATCTCAAATCACATTTACTTGAATTATATTCTTCCATAGAAGAGGCATTCTGAGTATTTTTGGTTTAAGAACAGCATCACATATAAACACACATGTCTATCTTGATACTTTGAAACTCTTCTTATCCATAGATTTGATTGTTTTCATTGGATAACTGATGTGTAGTGTGTAGTGTGATGATACAGGATTTCTAATATTAAGTTTTATACTACCATAAGTATTACTTAATATTTGTATTCAGTTGAGGGGTTAAGATAATGATTAATTATAAATGACAACTTATATGTTCTTTTTATTATCTAGTTTTTAGGATTTGTCAATATTAACTTGATTCCTATCTTTACTTGTTCCAACTAAAAGCAATGGAGATCACAGAGAGATTTTTGTCTTCAATTTAGTTAAGAGATTTTTTTGTTATTTAAATGTTGTTTAGAATACAACACTATAGCATACTCAAAAGAACCATCCTTAGAGAAAACTCTTGTAAGTTTTTGGCACATAAGGTTAGGCCCCATATAGCATAAGATGGAGTAAAAAAAAATAGACAGACTTGGAATTTTTTTTGATTTAGAAGATTTCATTAAGTGATATAACGACAATAGGTTCAAAAATAGGTTTTCAAAGCTAAGAAATATTCAAATGGCAAAGTTGAAAGACATAATGCTAGACTTGTTGATAAAGGTTTCACACAAATAGAAGGTATTGATTATATAGAAACATTCTATCCAATGTTCCACTAAGAACTCATTTAGAATTATAATGGCTCCAGTAGCTCATTATAATATGGAGTTACATCAAATGGACGTTAAAGCAACTTTCTTATAAGGAGAGGTCATATACATGAAGTCGCCCGAAGGCTTTATGGAACCAGAAATGGAAGATCATGTATCCAACTTAAGCAAGCTTCAAGATAGTTGTATAAGAAATTTAATTAAGTTATATCATGTTTTGGCTTTATAGAGAACATTGTGGATGAATGTGTAAACATTAAGACAATGAGTTATAAATTTCATTTTCCTCATTCTATGTGTTGATGACATCTTTTTAGTTAGCAATAATACTGAATTGCTTAAAGACACTAAAGAATTTCTATCAGTTAATTTTGATATGAAAGATTTAGGTGAAGCTTCTAACATTTTAAATATAGAAATTTAAAGAGACAGATCACAAGGTTTATTAGGTTATCCCAGAAAAACTATATCCAGAATGTTTTTAAAAGATATAACATGCAGACTTGTGCTGAAGGAGACTCGCCTATGTCAAAAGGTGATAAACTGTCCAAAATTTCTAAAAATGGGGGGAAGGATTTAGCAGATGAAATAGATCACAAGTGTTATGCATAATTAATAGGAAGTCTAATGTATGCACAAGTATGTACCAGACCAGACTTGGCATATACTGTAGGAATTTTGTCCAGTTTTCAACAAAACCTAACTAAAGATATGAAAGTGATTAGGTACTTGCAAAAACTAAAGCTCACATGTTGACTGTAGGCAAGATAAAACCTAGAACTTGTGGGCGACACAAATTCAGATTTTGCAGGTAAATTTATGATTGCCACCTCAACCTATATATAGTAATTTATGAAACGGTATGTGAGCACATTTGGATGAAGAACTTCTTGATTCAAACAACCTTATAGTTTTAAGCCTCTAAAGATACTTTGTGATAATAAAGCTGTAGCTTTTTTAGTGAAAATGGCAAAAGATAAAACAAGTCAAATACATCGGTATTAAATATTTCAGCTGAGACAAGACTTAAGGGGGAAAAGGGTTATTGGTGCATATTCATTCGCTAAAGACCTCTCACTAGAAGTTTCTGAAAACATGTTAGTGATATGATAATCTTAACTGAAATCGATGCTTTAGACCAGTGGGAGTTGATACTAGTTTAGCTAGTTATTTTGTAGTTCTCATTTTTTTTTTCATAATTCTGTAAATTTTATTTTGGTACATTCTAATGTGATATGAGGAATTTAAGTATATAAGTCATATTATTAAATTTTGTATGTCATTATCTATATCAAACAAGTGAATCCCCGTACTTAAGCAAAATTGCGGACTACATAAGCAAATTTTGGTTCACTGGTGTTAAGAACTTTTGCTTGTAAGTTTTAGAATCTTTTTCTAAAACATTTGGTGGACTATGAGCTACATTTTTATGCTATCTCAGGTAGATATAATAACTTGCATAAAAGCTCAAATTTAGACACTTATGAACTTATGTGGAATATGAAATTGTGTGTTAGTGGTTCCTAATCAAACTAGTTTGCCAAACCAGTGTAGATTCTGAGTCCTGCACACGATGTCTATTCTGACCAAGTTTGAATGAAATCACAACTGTTAGGATTTCTCAGCGCGCACTTCATTTGATATTATATAATATTTATGGTTCTCTTGTCCTACAGATTTATGTTAAGTCCAGTGGGTGAATGTTGGAAATAAATTGGACTTTAACATTATCTGTATTAATTGTTAAAGGACAATTGATTTAAATATGATAATTATCAAGAGAATCTTATATCAGTTATTATCCGGTTACATATTTGGATATATATCTCCTAATATGAGTAGGATATTTCATTAAGTTAATTACCTGATTAACATTAAGGTAAGTGTATATCTTCTATTATTTGAAAATAAAGTCTATAGATAACTAGGACTCCTTATGGGATGAGTCTCTAGTGGCCTATAAATAAAGGAGATCAAGTCCCTATTGCCTACACGAATCCGCATTTGGTTCAGCCCCATTCTGAAGCAAACCGTGTAGAGCTTTAGAAGACTTAGATCTACACACAACGATGATTGCTTCCGCATTAATCAATTACGCTATACCGACGCGACTACGTGAGGTTAGTTTTTCTAAACTCTATTATGATATTATGTCAATCGATTTATAGTATGTGTTTATGTTCGTATGTTTTTCATTATTGTTATCATGTGCTTAAGAATATCTCATGTAAAGATAACATGTCTCCCAGGTAACTTGCTCGTTTTTGTCACAAGTTCCATATAAGCAAGCATCTTCTAAGTTCATACTTAAAATTCAACTTATCTTGGTATACATACATACATAATTACATATCATTTGTGAACTCTAGCATTTTAGTGAACTATTTGAACCAATCCTAACCGCTCATTAATTTACACAATGGCTAGGATTAGATCACTTGTAAAATAACTTCCATGGATGATCCCTAGAAAAATGGTTACTACCATCTTAGCCATTGGATTAAACTAATGGGTGGTTTAGATTGGTTCACGGAGTTCACTAGAACGATAGAGTTCACAAATGAAACCTCCCCTATACATATCATGTTATATTGTTATTGTTGTTGATAAAACATTGATATTATATTTTCTA
>CM058040.1:73268515-73716015 GCA_030169165.1 Centaurea solstitialis
GAATTTTGCCTTGTCAAAATTGCTCACCTCTCTGTGGATTTTCAAATGTTTAGGTAAAACAAAGGTTCAAGTTAATCCGGACACATACCACAGGGGCTCTGTGACCTTTAGGCCTCTATAGAATATCTCTTCTAAGATTTTCTAAAATTGGTATGGTGCGCGTGGTTCTGAGGATAAGGGTAACATTTGTCCACGCGCGTGTCAGACTTTTGGGGCATACGTCTTCAATCGTGCGTCACCCAGATACACGTGGCAGAATTTTACTGGTCGTACAATAACGGTGCCCACACCTATTCGTAGAATGATCATCACGATAAAACCCCTCATATTCAAATCATCGTTTCCCTCTCACTATAAAAACCCTTCATCCCCAACCACTAAACCCTTTATCACTCCCAAACACTCTCTGGCGATTCCCCTGTTTTTCCGACGAACCTGCAAATCAACTCCGATCATCCTTTCCAATTCATCAATGGCATCTAACACACCTTCTCACGCCGCATCCAGTACCGGATCCGCTAATGCCCAATCAAAAACCAACCCTAACGATCAGGTTGTGAACTAATCGCAAGCCCTGTCGTCTCATGCCGTGTCCTTCCTACAACATCGATATGACAAGATAGTTCTTGTGAAGAAGCCGAATAACTATTATCTGGTCCCTGGTGAAGGTTTTCCTGATTACACTATCCCTCTTATTGAAGTTCTTTGAAATCACTCCCTGTTCTATGCCCTAACCGCCACGAAAGAGGTATCGGATACCTATTTGACACAGTTCTTGCTGAATATTTTATGTATGCAACCTTGAGGATGCAGCTATAAGTATTGTAGGGTATGTTACCTATCCAAATAGAAGATCAATGGTCCCTCTTCAAATGAACGTGAATGACCTTCGATTGGCCCTCCAACTCGAAGTCAGAACTAACTATGATGAAGCCCCTGTCAATGCAGATCTTATGGAATTTCTCAAGTTTCATTCCTATACTCCTAACCCAAAGAAGCCCTTTACCAAAAGATCCCACTTTTCAAGGAATGGTTTAACCCCTGTCTGGAATACCCTATTCTCTATCATCAACTGTTGTCTAACAGGAAAGGTTGGCAGCCATGATCAGTCCTCTACTGCTATGCTTGGTATTGTTTATGGGATCTACTTTGATCGTAAACTGGATTATGCCTCTCTAATTTTTGAGGACATGATTGGCTTAATCCGGAAGAAGTGTGCCACGCAGAAGAGTGAAAAAGGCCATGTCAAAGCACAGAAGAAGAAAAAAGAAGATGTTAACCAGCCCAACCTCATTCTACAGAGGTTCTTTGGGATCGTATTTGCAGATAAGATCGCAGCAGAGTTGCCAACAGAAAAGCTTAACTCTGCCAAGTTGTTCCCCTTGAACAAATTCAAACCAACTCTACATGTGAAAGGCTACAGAAGCTCGCGTCCTTTGTCAAAGAAGATGATTCAGTACTTATCAGAGACCGATAGGATGACGTACATTCGTAGGGAAAGGACACCAGAGCCGGTGCCTGAAACCCCCCTATGATAAGAGCCACTTTAGGTGAGCGTTTAAGAAATGAGAGTCCAGAGGAAGTACATGAGGTGCCCGTAGAGGCAAGAGAGCTGAGTGAGGGTATGGACATTGCTGTAGATAGAAGTCCCCCATCCCAGAAGGCAAAGACGGCCAAGAAGAATAAGAAAAGGCCTGCAGAGGTTGTCATTCAACAGAGTCCTGAACCTCTCAGAAGAAGTCAAAGCGATCCTCTAAAAACAAACAGTCTTATAGATTCAGATTCAGATTTAGATTTCAGACTTCAGATGTTAAAAAAACAAACAGTCTTATAGGTTCAAATTTCAGATTTCAGCACCACATTTCATTTTTCAGACATGAAATCAGACTTTAGATTTTAGACCTCTTAAAAAACAAACAACACCAAAGTATCTTAATAGGCCATTTTATAGGACTAACTTTATAAGAAAATAATTAAAGTGTTCTATTGTATTGGTTATTTTATAGGACATTACATGGAAAAACATCATATGAAACGAGTGTCGTAAAAAGGATGGGTTTATAAAATACTTTTTAAACTTATTGTATTATGTTTTTCAGATATATTACTAGTTACTTGAATATTAAGTTTTGATTATAGTTTGTAATCAATTTAAATGGCAAAAACAAATCAGCAACAATGACTTGTCGTGGTAGTAGGAATAAATAATTTAACTTTTGGTTTGTGTTTTTTGCCACGAAATGTGATGACAGTAGAGAAAATAATTTAATTTCTAATTTTCAGTTTTAGCCAGGACATGTCATGACAGTAGAGAAAACATTTAATTTGTAACTTTAAGTTTTAGCCACGACTTGTCACCGCAGTACAAAAAAGTAATTAATTTTTTAATTGAGTTTTAGCTACCAGATGTCGTTGCAATAGAAAAAAAAATTAGTTTTTAGATATCAAGTTTTAGCCACAACAAGTCATTGCAGCAGAGAAAATAATTTAACTTTTTATCGAAGAAAATGTGTGAGGCTTAACCGTCGAGAGAAAGAAATTACAATCTATAAGAAGTGCGATAAAAAGTAAAATGACACAAAGAATTTGATGACTCAGGAAAAACCTCACGATGGAGGAAAAAACCTGCGGTCAACCTAAGAATAAGTCGACAGTGCACTATGATCACCAAGCAGGGGTGATGTCCTTCGGGATTACAGCTTCAGTCGTACGATTACAATGGAATAGACAACAAAATCGAATGTAAAGTACAACTGAGTATACGAAATAGTGAGAGTATAGCTTCTAGATTTCGAGAATGTTCCAGTGGGCTTCATCGAGAGCTTGATCTTCCTCTTATAGGTGGTTGATAATAACTGTCCAACGGATCTATCGATTATCAATGCTTGAATTGTAACTGTTCAACGGTCTTATTGAGTGTTAATGTCCAGATCATAACTGTCACGAGAATATTGCTTGTAACGGTCGCCCTCTTAATGATGTCGATCTTTAACGGACGAGTCATCGTTTAAACAGGACCATTGTAATAATGTACTCCAACGATCATATCTCAGACTTTCTCAAAGGTGGACAATGATAATCAGCTTGCCTGCATCAAAAGATATAATCTTAATTCGTACATTTATTCGTTAGTATCGTACGACATATATAATAATATCGTTCGACTAGTCGTTGGTTCTATTCGACCGTTTGTTATATTTATTCGGGGGTATTATTAAGTTCATTTCAGGACCTTATCTTAATACAGGATTATCATTCTGAAATATATCTTACGATTATAGCTAGTCGTCGTGCGATCGCAGATTTTTACCCAAACAGTCGTGGCGATAGAAAAAAATAATGTTATTTTTTATTTTCAGTTTTGAGTCACGACAGATCTTTACTATAGGTATCTACAACTATGAACCTAAAGCCACAAGCTCTATAACAGCGATAGTCGTCGAAATGTCTATAGTGACAAAAGGTTGACCTTTAGCGACGATTTTTGTCATCGCATTGGTAATATTTCTTGTTGATATGTAAACTTATTACGTGTTTAGATAAGACGCTTTAATTTTTGTTCCTATTACTTACGTCTTATAAAGTAGCCTATTCAAACGGTTAGAGGTTAGTAAGTATTATAAAACTAACTTTATTGTAGTGAGCTAAAACTTGTCATTAAATTCAGAGTAATCATTATATAAAATTATAGATTGTGCCTGTAAAAGGTATGATCAATTCTTATTTATCAACCATCATATGGATGGATGCATCTAATTAAGTCGCCCACCCCGACCCAAAAAAGAACAAACTTTTAGCGTCTTGTTACACGAGTGGCACCCTACAAGTGATTAAATTAAGTATAGGAGTCTAGTTATTATATTTCCAACAACTACCTCCTTTCTTTGAAAATATTCCTTTTAGTTCCTTCATATATGACTTTGTTCCATTTAAAAATCTACTCCTCACTCACTCCTTTCTTTCTCACCAACATTCCTCAAAAAACTAATTACGCCCATGAATTGATCTTTCTCCTTCTTTGCTTCAAAAAAGATAAACACAAAAATCCAAATTATGAGGAAAGCAACCATTGAAAAGAAGCCGATGATCGTCGCTAGGATCATCAAGTCGCCAATAAGAGCTATATCAAAAGCTTTGGATCTCTATGCCAAATACATGGCCAACTTCGCCACCAATAATTACAACACGCCTCTCATGATCATGGAAACCATCCCTAACTCCCACCAGCTTCGTAGGAGGTTAAACGCACCGCCTTCTGATAGTGACCACTTGGCGGGACCCCTCATCAGAGCGATTTCCACCACTCCAGTTATAACCAGTTCATCCGGTTCTATAACCAGGAGGTTGCACGTATCAAGGACACGTGGCGGTGGGATGCGAACAATTGAAGAAGATAGGGCTTATTCTTTCAGAGAAGATGGTATTGTTACTACAAAGAAGCTTGCCAATAAGATATGTTTTCTAGTGAATTCTGTTCGTCGGTGATCAAAATATGATATATGGATCATGCTATATATGTATATATGGTGTCATAGTAGCATATCGAAGAACAACCATCAGAAACATGACACAAACATGGATGCCGCCGAGCAATGAAAACATGGTTAATTACTTAGAATTCTCGAAGCATCATAATATGGAAAAGTAGTATTGTGTCCACACTCATTGTTCCATTTCCATATATGTGCACCAACATGCATGGTTTGAAGGTTGAGTCTTGTATTTGGTTAATACACATTTCATATGCTAGTGTATAAACATAATCACCTTATTTTTGTGTCTTATGTAAATTTCTCAAATGATTGAGTAAATTACATATGGTGATTGTCTTACTTGATGCTATTTCTCATCCAAGGCACTTGATAGAAATTTAAGATTATAAGCACCCTAATTGTGTATTTAAATGGGTTACAGTAAATAAGTTTTATTAGGATGAAATTGGGTTACACAGCAAGTTTTAGGCTATGTTTGGCAAGCGTAGCTTATAAGCTAGCTGGTAGCTGATAAGCTAGCGGATAGCTGATAAGCTAGCTGTTGATTGATAAGCTTGCTAGTAGCTGATAAGCTAGCTGTTGAACAAATTATGTTTGGCAAAAACTAGCTTATGAGTATGTAAAATGACCAAAAAGGGTACCTTTGAATTTAATAATTAATATTAATAAGGGTATAATTGGAAAAAGCTACAATAAGCTTCTCATAAGCTACTCAAAGTAGCGTTTCAAAAAGCTAGCTTATAAGCTAGCTGATAAGCTAGCTTCCTGGTACATGTTTGGATGGACTAGCTTATAAGCTAGCTTATCAGCTAGCTTATAAGCTAGCTTATGCTTGCCAAACCAAGCCTTAGTTAACAAAGTTGGAGAACCTATCTAATATATATGCTACAAAAACTAATAAATAAAAATTGGTTATACTTTATATTATCTAATATATACAAAGAGCAGGCGCTCCGGCCCGCAAGCACCGCCTGCGCCGACCCGTTTATCTCTCTCTCTCTCACTTTTTGACCCAAACCCATCCTTGACCCGCCCCATGACCCACCCATAGACCCCCTGACCCGCGCGTCCTCCTCAGTGTATTCCCATCATCAGTTTTACAATCTTGGCCCCTAAACCTATAATGTCTATTCACTTTATACCTTCTACTTTTCAATATTTCATTTTAGATTTTAGTCATATATAGTGTATTGACTAAAATACGTTCAAAAAATACGTTTTAATTTTAACAAATTACGCCATTATATTTGTGTCGTCAATACGATCGAAATGAGCCTAATATTTAATATTTTTTGACGTACTTATTTTATTATATGCTATATATACGTTCCAACTTCGAACCAACCCATATCCTATATTTATTTTCAAATTTACATATTAGCCCCCTAAACTTAGAATTTACAAGGTTTATTCACTTTACACCTTTTAGTTTCAATATTTCATTTTACGTTTTAGTCATATATAGTGTATTGACAAATAAACGTTAAAAAATACGTTTTAATTTTATAAAATTACGACATTATGTTCGTATCGTCGATAGGATCGAAATGAGCCTAATATTGAATATTTTTTGATATATCTATTTTATTATATACTATATATAAGCTCCAACCGACCCAAATACTATACCCATTTTCAAATTCACATATTAGCGCCCTAAACTTATAATATTTATTCACTTTATACCTTTGCTTTTCTATATTTCATTTTACGTTTTACTCATATATCGTATATTGGTTGGAACATGTTAAAAAATACGTTTTAATTTTAACAAATTACGCCATTATAATCGTATCGTCGATACGATCTAAAATATGTTAAAAAATACGTTTTAATGTTAACAAACTACGTCATTATAATCGTATCGTCGATAAGATCGAAATAAGCCTAATGTATCCAACTATTTCCAATATACTATTGTGTGTATCAACCTAAAAAAGTTCTTTTTGTATATATCAAATTTTATTTTTTAGTCTATTGTGTGTATTGTGACTTGCTCAACCGGTCATCAACCGGTTACCGGCGGTTGGACGGCGGCCGGAGGTGTTTGCGGTGGAGGCCAACGGTGGTGGAGGTCGTCGGTGATGGTGGTGGTTCGATGGTGATGGTGGCGGTGATAGTTGATGGTGATGGTTCGATGGTGGTTCGTGGTGGTGGTAATGGGCGGCGGTTCAATGGTGATGGTGATGGTGACTGTGATGATGATGGCGATGGTGACGGTGACGGCGATGGTGGTGGTGATGGGCGGCGGTTCGATGGTGATGGTGATGGTGATGGCGACGGTGATGGTGATGACGGGTGGCGCTGGAGATGGGGTGGCACCGGAGGTCGCCGGTGGAGGTGGGTGGCGTGGAGGTGGGTGATGGTGGAGGTCGGTGTGGCGGTGGTTCCAGGCGGCGACGGTGGTTCTCGGCAACTGCAGCAGCGGAGGTGACCTGCTCACCGGAGAAGAAGAACGGTCGCCGGATAAGAAGAACGGTGGCCGGAGAAGTTCGCCGGAGAAGAAGAACGGTGGACGGAGTTTTTCGCCGGAGAAGAAGAAGATGGCCGGAGTTTTTCGCCGGAGAAGAAGAAGATGGCCGGAGTTTACCGGGTAATCCGGTTACCGGTCATCGAGTACACACAATATACTAAAAAAGAAAGTTTGATATATACAAAAGGAATTTTTTAGGTGGATACATACAATAGTATATTGAGGATAGTTGGATAGATTTTGAAGAAGTAATCCCAAATTTTTTTCATGTATTCATTTTATTATATACGATATATATACGCTCCAACCGACCCGAATCCTATACCCACCTTTAAACATACATATCAGCTCCCTAAACTTATAATATTTATTCATTTTATATCTTTTAGTTTTTATATTTCATTTTACGTTTTAATCATATATAGTATATTGAC
This sequence comes from Centaurea solstitialis, assembly GCA_030169165.1. Classification (NCBI taxonomy): domain Eukaryota; kingdom Viridiplantae; phylum Streptophyta; class Magnoliopsida; order Asterales; family Asteraceae; genus Centaurea; species Centaurea solstitialis. Next base: position 73,275,916 of record CM058040.1, read on the forward strand.
TGAAATACGTTAAAATGTCAGTAAATACTGCTCATGAACCCGGTGCAAAGCCCGAGCTTATCGCCTTATCAACTAGTTATATTACATTTTTGAAAAATATGTATCTTAAACTATTTTTTCCCCTTCTGCTTATCCAATTACACAGATAAAACTCGTTAAATAGCTAAATTCGATGGAGGCAATTTATGCAATTGGAATTCTGAAAAACAAATATTTGGTACCTAGGGTTATTTTTATCCAAAATAGCCCTCAGAGTTTGCATTTTGGTAACATGTGTCCCTATCACCAACGATTGTTAAGAAATGTATATTAAGGTCTCGTTTGTTTTTAAAGAAATCTGAAATCTAAAGTCTAATTTCACATCTAAAAAGTAAAAAGTGGATGGTGCACCTCTTAAAAAATGAGAGGACGGTAAGATGTATTGAGGACATTTTCTTAAAAATAAAACAAACCTTAAGTCTTGAAATCTCTTACTTTATTGTCTTAAGAGGTTTTAAGAAGTGTTTTTTGTTTAAACAAACAACCTTAAGTCTTGAGGACCACTAAAATCGCGTCACGTGGCATATTCAGTTTGAATATTATGTGTTATTCAAACTGAATAACATTGTATTCAGTGTTAGTCAGTTTGAATAACACTGAACGCAGTGTTATTCCATTCGAATAACACATGAATATGCCACGTGACACGCTCTCAACTGTCTTCACGTTCACAATCAAAAATGAGTTCACATTTGAACTTGACCCTATATATACATATATATATAGGGTCTCGTTTGTTTTTAAAGACCCTATATATACATCTTAAGGTCTCGTTTGTTTTTAAAGAAATCTGAAATCTAAAGTCTAATTTCACATCTAAAAAGTAAAAGGTGGATGGTGCACCTCTTAAAAAATGAGAGGACGGTAAGATGTATTGAGGACATTTTCTTAAAAATAAAACAAACAACCTTAAGTCTTGAAATCTCTTACTTTATTGTCTTAAGAGGTTTTAAGAAGTGTTTTTTGTTTAAACAAACAACCTTAAGTCTTGAGGACCACTAAAATCGCGTCACGTGGCATATTCAGTTTGAATATTATGTGTTATTCAAACTGAATAACATTGTATTCAGTGTTATTCCATTCGAATAACACATAAATATGCCACGTGACACGCTCTCAACTGTCTTCACGTTCACAATGAAAAATGAGTTCACATTTGAACTTGACCCTATATATACATATATATAGGGGTGTATATATATATATATATATAGAAATAGGTTCGAACAAGAACAAACTCAATTTGCAAGAACAAATAAACTAATCAGAATCACATATGATGTGGGCCCGTGTCAGTCCCACATAATATAAAATTATATATGATTCAAGTGGGTCCCACCACTAAATCATATATGATTTTTTATTATGTGGGACCCACATAGGCCCACATCAATATGTGGTTAATAATTGTTCTTTTGTTTCTACAAAGAGGTATGGTTCTTGTATGAACCTACATATATATATATAGGTGGGTTCAAATGTGAACCACTTTTTCATTGTGAACGGACAGACTGAGAGCGCGCCACGTGGCAATCTGACTTCCGCGGATTAGCTTTATTCAGTCTGTATAAAGCTCACGGCTTAGCTTCATTCAAGCTTTATTCATACTGCATAAAGCTATTATGCAAACTGAATAAAGCTAACCCGTGTGCTAAGTCCCCCGCTTCAGATTGCAACTAAGCTTTATGCATACTACATAAAGCTTTATTCGCTCTGAATGATAGCTTTATGCATAAAGCTTAGTCGTGTGTTTTTCAGATTGCCATGTGGCGCGCACTCTCGGTGTCCTTACGTTCACAATGAAAAAGTGGTTCACATTTGAACTTTCCTGTATTTTCTTTTGTGAACCAAGTATAAGGTGTGAACTTGTGAACTTCATCTTAGTCATCCAAATATTAGATTGACGGTGTAGATCATTATCATTGGTAACCATCCATGTTTTCCCTTTATATTTAATATTTATTTAATTTGGGTAGTGGTAGCGAAATGCTGTCCGTGCCACTATGTGGCCGCAATATCCCCACAATGAGGATGCAAGTATACACCGACACTGGGATCGCTACAAGTAATAAAGTGATTAATATATCGTGATCGTATCCACAGGGATTGGTTTTCAGAATTTCGAATATAGAGTTGAGAATACACTGATTTCAGTTAGAGAAGAAGAAAATATTTTTGGTGATTTTTATAACAGTTAAATAGAGAAAATTAAATTAAAGCAAAGGGAATGGGTATAAGCTTTCTCTTAAAACCAGGTAGTACACGAGTTTAGAAACTTCATGTTATGGGATTATTCATAAAAACCCAAATCTCTCGAAACTACGTTTTTACAAAACATACCGTGAAGTTGCTACGAAGTCGTCGTTACTACCAAATCGTAAGATTGCCGGTTTTACTAAGTAGACTTTAAAGAAAATCTCGTTCCACCGAGTATGGGAATTTACACCCAAGTCTCCCTGTGATATAAATCCCGACCGGCTTCCTGAACCTTAGAAAACCATACACAACCCGCATCTCTGCGTGATTATCAAAGGCCCTCTCGAGCTCTTCGTGTATTATCCAAACCGTATTTCGGACCCCATCTCTGGATCTGAGGTCTAACACGACACATCAAAATGGCCGGTTTATCTGTATCGAAATTAAGCATCGGTTCAAATAACCAATCTTAAGATCCTAAAGTAATGACAACACCCAAGTGCTGTCTACACGGTCTTAAGAGGGACTTACACCCACACCCATTAAGGGGTTTAGCCTAAAATAAAAGACATAATAAAAATAAAGTTAACTACTACTTGCATAAAAATAAATACGGAATGTAAAGTACAATACGAGAAAATAAGTACGAAAAGATTAAACACAAGTAGTAAATAAAGAAAAAAAAACCTCAAGCTCCTCCATTAATGGAGGAGCAAGGTGAGGAAGAAGAAAGAAAGAAGTAGCAGGGGTGTATTGTTGAGAAGGTTGCAGATAGGTTCTTATAAGGGATTTTTAACCCATGGATATGATCCATGGGTATAATATCAACCAATAAGATTTAATCTTATCTTCATTCTGCTTTAGACAACTTGTTTCCTTCTCAACATGGCCACTTGCACGTCTTGCCTCTTCAGCGTTCCAAAAGTGAAGTTGAGATGGTTCCCCACAGTGGTGACACAACGGGGAATTCTACTGTAGGAATTTCTGAATCTTTGAACTGCTGAGAGCTTTTGGACTACTTTCGGGATTTGGACTGATTTGTTGAGCTCTGAGGCCGTTTTCATCAAACTTGATCTTTTGTGTTTATCAAAACCTTTTAAAAACATTTTAGTCCAAAGAGAAAGAAAGAGAGCAAAGTGGGTATAAAATAATATACAAAATGAGGTTTTTTGACACTAAATAACTCTCAAAATAGAGAGTTATCTGGTAGTTAGATGGAAGAAATCTAATTGGTCATTCAAGGTTCACAAAGTTCACACCATATATTTGGTTCACAAAAGAAAATCTCTCTCTCTCTCTCTCTCTTTATATATATCATCTCTCTCTCTCTCTATTTATATATATATGACAATCATTGAGCACCACAATGGTTGAAACCTTCATAGAACACCCCCTTATCCTATATTATTTGTTTTACTGTCACTGCATCTGTCATGCTCAACACAACTTAAGAACCTACATTTTAAAACTCTTCAATGAAGTCATTCATTTTTACAACAAACCTCTAATTTTCTCTTTATAAATTATTATATAATTTTAAATTTATTCTAATTTAAATTATTTTTATTTATATTAAATTAATTTGTAAAACAGAAAAGGAAACTTTTGCAAGAACCTGAGTTCTTATTCAAAGCACTTGGGTTCCAATAAAAACCTATGACTGGCAAGAACCTTTATCCCACAATGGAGGTTCTTGTAAAACCCCAAGAAGAACCTCCAGTGTGGATGCTCTTATGATCATGTATTTAAATTAGGAAACAAAATACAATCCAGATATTTATTTGGAGTAGATGGATGACAATTATGTATTGATTTGTATAGTTTGTTAGAAAATTATTATTTATATATATATAGAGAGAGAGAGAGAAAGAGAAAGGTTCTTTTGTTAACCAAATAATTTGTGTTAACTATCTGAACTTAAATCAACCAATCAATTGTATTATTTTTGGTTTTTTTGTTCGACGGTTACAACATAGGCAAGCGGTTTTTTAATTTTAGTAGGTGTTAATATTTTTTAAATACATATAATCATGGTCTTAGATCATGGCATTGATCATTTTAATATTCAATTAAGATTGATTAACACAGTTAACACAAATTCTTTGGTTTAACAGAAGAACCCAAACCTACATATATAACACCTCCCCATCCCATGTCTCTTCATGTTTCAGGACCATAGTTGTTCTCATCATTTCATCGACCAAACCTTTCCTCCGACAATCTTTTCTTGCTGGAAGACGTCAGAAGCACAAACAAAACCTTAAAATCAAACCCAAACCTAATGTTGGTCCCAAACAATCAAACAATAGAGGATTTGAGAGAAGAAATTGATAGACAAAAGATTGGTTCTTGCATTTATTTTAGGAGCTCTCAATGGTACAAGAAAACACACATACATTCTCTCTTACAAGACTCTCATTGAAATGATTCTCACACACCTCTTCCCAAACCCTAAGCCCTTTATATATATGGCCCATATACAAAAGCCCAAGCCCAAGCCCATTAGCTATAACTAATAGCTAATTACAAATTACTCCTTCTCAAAGCTTACTTTATAAAACTTTTTCTAATTAGGACAATTTGGTCCTAACAATCTCCGCCTAAAGTTTTATAAAGGAAGCATCTCTGTTCTTCTCCCCCTTGCTTTCTTTAGAAAACTTTAGTGGTGCTCGGTTACATTTTGATCTCCAAGCTCCCCCTCGATTGTAGCTCTTTATCTTCAGTTTCAACTGAAATACCAGATCCGATGTACAATAACCGCGACTGATTGCACAAAATACAGCTCAACCTATAAATAACTCGACACGTCTGATAACAGCAGAATACAACAGCTTGCACCAGAGCATGTTGATTCATTCAACTATGTAGATCACAAACAAAAACAAAGGGATAGATGCATGTGTGAGTTACAGTGCAGATCAGCAAGAAAAATAAAGGATCTGTCTTTAGCCGCATGTTGAGTAAGAATTCAGCAAAAGAGCTCTAAATCTGATAAGCTCACAACAGGGAAACAATGAAGCTTGGATCACCGAAACACCGTATGGCATGAAAAACTAAGAGTAGATATTGCACGAGATACTCAACTTTTATCTCTCTTCCGCTCAGAAAATAGTCGATTTCCTGAAATCTTCCAAAAAGTCAAGTAATCAAATCCAGATCTAGTCTTCTTATTCATATGGATGACGACCGTCACTCAAAATTCTAGATCACAACCGAGCCTCCACGACAGTGAAATGGTTAGGAATTGAGCACATAACAATAGTACCATTCACCGAAGCTGGCATCCAAAGGAAAAATTCGACTCCACTCCTAAGAGGAATAATTCCATCGAAGAAAAACTCTAGAATAATGGTTGGAGAGCGTCAGGCTTCTAAGTAATCTAACCAAATGCAGAATCCGATCACCGTCGGTCTAAAATCGTTACAAATCTGACATCTCTTCAAATAATCTGGAACAGCTGGGGATACGAGAGAAATTCAATTTTCATGGTTGAAAACTGAATTGGGCTAAAACTGGGCTGATGAGATCTTTACGAACCAATTGGGAAAGAAAGGTGGCTATTTAAGCGTAGGGATTTTGAAACATCAAATATATCTGACTCTGGGTAGATCTGGAGCGCAACTGAAAGTGATCAATCATTTGGGCCAAATTAACATCAAAGCCCATTAAGAAATTGTGGCCTAAAAAGAATAAAACTTGAAAGCTCGATTGATCGTATAATTTTGAAAAACTTGAAAGCACATCTGAAGATGATATCTAATAAAACTCTAGGGATCAGATCTGTCACTTTGTCAAACTTAATCTTGATAGAAAACTGCATGGACCAGAAGCGACGGAACTTTCAAACTCATCATTAAACACTCCAGGGACTGGTAGTGTAAAACTGAGAAACTTGAAAATTATAAGTGCCATTCACTTTAATCTTCAGGGACCAAACATGTAAATGTCCTAAACTTTAATCAAATTCATGATTTTGTCACCTGACTTGGATTTTTCTAACACGTGATACGGAAAATACAATTCACTTTGGATTCCTATAGAAAGCACGTGACTCGGAGAAATTAAATCCAATTTCCCATTTTGACTAAAGCCTTCACTTTTTACTATTTTCCCGATTGCAACTGTAATGTCGGGAAACTTAATTTTTTTTATACTTCTGAAATTCAAAATTAATTTTCAAACCAACAATCGAAATTCCACTTCCTATTTTGACTTTAACATATCGGTGGCAACATGTGAAGTCGGAATTTAAGATCGGGAAACCAAGGTTGGGAAATACAAACCATTTCCCTAGTCGGGAAAATTGATGGGTCGGGAAACGAAAAAAATCAGATCTAAAAAGTTGGGAGACAACTTTTCAAACCCAAAATCCTTTCCAGCTTCAAAAAATCAATGAAACAACTTGTAAAATAACAAAATCAAGCTTAATGTTGCTTCAAATCTCAACATAAACATCAATCTTCATCATCCAGATCCAAACCACAAAATCCAAATTCAAACTTTTCTTCAAGAACAATGCTCAAAATCCAAAAATAAAAATATCTCTAAATGAATGATTTCATAAGAACAAACAAATCTGATGATTTGTTTGGCTCTGATACCACTTGTTGGTCCCAAACAATCAAACAATAGAGGATTTGAGAGAAGAAATTGATAGACAAAAGATTGGTTTTTGCATTTATTTTTGGAGCTCTCAATGGTACAAGAAAACACACACACAATCTCTCTTACAAGACTCTCATTGAAATGATTCTCACACACCTCTTCCCAAACTCTAAGCCCTTTATATATAGGGCCCATATACAAAAGCCCAAGCCCAAGCCCATTAGCTATAATTAATAGCTAATTACAAATTACTCATTCTCAAAGCTTACTTTATAAAACTTTCTCTAATTAGAATAATTTGGTCCTAACACCTAAAAATTTAACTCAAATCCACACTTCATGCTCAAATCATAATCTAACCTAAATTTGAAATCCTAAAAATTAAATTACAAACTACTCATTAGTCCAAACATACAGTAGAAAATCTAAGTAGGAACGATTATTTAAATCTTAACATTAAAAGCTTAAATTAAAATATCAAGCAATATATCAAGCGCAAGCATGTAGGCAAACCATTGAAAAAAGGAAATGCGACGAAGGTTGTTTGAGTAGTGGTATGATTTTACCCATGTGTCTGTGAAGGGTCGTAAAAGTTATATATTTTGAAGAAAGATTTAAGTATTCAATAAAAATTTTACTTCTTATATAATTGTCGTGGTTTTTTATGAGAGAACTGAGAGATCTGGTGTTCCTGCTCAACAGCAGTGGTTCAGGGAATTTAAGGGGTCACTGATCAACCAAGAGACACAAGTAGAGAGTGAGGCTAGACCTATGGGAGGAGGATGATAGGATGCCAGTGACGAAAAAAGATGGTTTATTCACTCGTTGTGCATATACATAAACCTATATGCATAATTAATATATACTTATAAATAGTATACATATAATTAATAAATTATCCTAGTTTTATTAAGAGAGGAAAAAAAGACCAAAATGACCCTGACTTAATGGATGTTTATTAATGGCCGTTAGCAATAACACCAAAATGTTACAAAAATGAAAACTTCATGGGCTGTTTTAGAATTAACAAAACTATGCAAACCAAATCCATGATAAAGTTAAAGCCACAAGGACTAAGTTCTTACTTTACACTTTATATAATTGAACAACTAATCATTTTATCACTAACCTTATCTCTTTATATATATACATCGTCAAGAAATGTCAAACCCTACACATGCCTTATTTTCGCTATTCAAATTAAGAATGCAAACAAAGAAGAGCCGGTATAGATGGTGACATCCTTGAATACATCACAAATTAATATGAAACCAATAATAGCAAATTAATATTGATAGGACAATTTTGTGAATTATATAAATTTGAATCATAGAGGCTCCTTTTGTTATTCTAATGTGGTGGCTCATCTACAGGATACTGGTTGGTAGTATTTTATATTTTAAAGTGGTGAATGTGATGCCAAAGTTTTGTTAGGTATGTTATCTCAAAGAGTTATAAGAAAATAATATTTCATGAATAAAATACAAGGATCCATTTATAGTTTCATTATTGATACAACACGTGTGCAGGGACGGAGCTCGTGAAGAGCTCACGGTACGTGGCACTTGCCAATGTGCCATCGTATTTTTCGTTGGACGAGAGGTAAAGATTTTAATTTTGTAAAGGTTCAACCGTATCATTTTGGAAGGTGCCACCGTATTATTTTCAAACTTAGTGCATCAAGAAGTGTAAAAATCTCTCGAAATCAACTAAAAAACCTTTAAAATTTCTCTCAAAATCAACAACAAAAACAAAATTCTTTTCACAAAATCAACCATAAAATTCTTTTGAAATCAACCTAAAAACCGAAATTTTCTCTCAAATCAACTAAAAAAATAACTTAAAAAGTCTCTCGAAATCAACAAAAAACTTGAAAAATATCTATAAAAATCCATCAAAAACTTAATTATATGGTGTCATCATTTGAAAAAATTTCAACCTTTGTCCCTGCACGTGTGACTGTGGAGCTGTAAAGAAGTTGCAAGTTCGTTAACACAGTAACAAGAACAAATTGTATCAACTTTTGTGGAAGTTCATTAAGTAAGAATTAGGTTTGGTTTTTATTAAGCATTGGTTCGAGTCAATTTAGGACCACTAGAAGTTTGCTAAGTTGATAAGTCCATGCATGGACTTGTATGATTAATTTAGTCACTAATAGCTATTAGACCATGGTAGTATAAAAATTAATTTATTGAGCCATAGAATGTCGACAATATATTACACTAGCTACTAGAATACTGACTATTACCAACGGCAAACGACGGTATATTGAGGTATAGTTAATTTTTCAATTTTTAATTATTTAAATAGGCCGTTGGCATCATTGAAATTTTTTGATCAATTACTGATGACTTTCCAAAGGTCCATTTGTATTTTTTTTATTTTTACGTATTTCTGACAAGTCCTCAGAAAATCGTTGGGGAAATTTATCAATTATCGACAATTTCCTTTCACTATCATAGTTTTGCTTATTATTAGTAAGTCGTTAACAAACTGTGGCAAATTGTTGTTATCAATTACCGAAGGGTTTTCCGACGACCCTCTCAATTCTAAAACTTTATTTATTTTAAGGTCGTTGAAATATATATCAATTAATGACGGTTTTCATCGGTTCCTATTAATTATACGGATTTCAAACCGTTCCAATTACCAAAAGATTTCATTTAATTTTTTTGAAGATTTTCTAAAGTTATGTCCAGAGTAATCTCGACAAATTATGATGGTAAATTTTGACTACAACAAATCAACTCTAATAAACTTAAAGGCCATAACTGTATAATGAGTTATAATGGATTAAACTTGCTGTAATAATTCTAAATGGATAATAATTAATTTGTTTTCGGGTTTTGATAATTTGGTGTAAGTCTAGAATAGATCTATTGATCCTGATAGGACTATTGATCTTTTTATGCCAATCTGAGTTCGCCTCCAAATTTTAAACCATTAATTAATTATTTGATTAATTAGAGTAATGATATTTTTATATTAGTCATCTAATTTAATAAATCGTATTAATCATCTAATTTAGTTAATAGTACATAATTATATAATCATCTAATTTTAATGTTAAATTCTATCGATTTTTTGTTTTTGTAGTTTGTATATTACTTATATTTCTATTTTAATCTTTAATTAATTTGTAACAGCCAACCCTTGGCATAAAAGATATTTCATATAATATAAACACATATGTTTCACATTGGATCCCAAACAGTCCACAACTCTACAATAATCTCTAAAGTTTTTACAAACTTCTTGCTAAAATACAAACATGTATCCGATCAGTTTACAAATATCAAAGTGTTTAGTTGTGGAAGAATTTCCTGTTTTCTAAAAAAAATTTCCATGAAAAATGAAAATTTAGAAAACTTGTTTAGTTGATTCAATTTAGATATTTTTTTCCATGAAAACAAAATTTTCATTTTCCAAATTTACACTTGAATTAGAAAACTACTTTTTTTATAGTTTTTCAATTCTCCTTTTCATTTTCCATTTCCATTTTCAATGACCGTCCCTTCTCGTCGCCGGCCACCGCCACCAACGTCGCCACCGCCGCGCCTGCCGCCACTGCCGGCCCCCGCCACCACCGTTGTCGCACTATCGTCGTCCCCTTCTCGTCGCCGCGACACCGTCGCCGCCTCAACCATCGCCATCGTCGGGACCACCCTCCCACCACCGTCACAACCGTCGTCGCCACCGAGGCCGCCGCCATAACCGCCATCGCCGCCGAGGCCTCCGAGGCCACCGCCATCGCCGCCGAGGCCACCGCCAACACCGCTATCGCCGCCGAGGCCACCGCCACCACCGTTGTCGCCTCCGAGGCCACCGCCACCACCATCGAGGCCACCAAGGCCACCGCCATCGCAGCCGAGGCCATCGCCACCACCGCCATCGCCGCCGAGGCCATCGTAGAGGCCACCGCCATCGTAGCTGAGGCCACCGCCAACACCGCCGTCGTCGTCGAGGCCACAGACGCCGCCGTCGAGGCCATCGCCAACACTGCCGTGGTCGCCGAGGCCCCCTCCACCACCGTCGCTGCCGTAGAGGCCACCGTCTCCGATGCCGCCGCCGCTGTGACCACCGTCAGTGCCGCCGTTGCAATATTTGAAAAAAGGGAAAATGGAAAATGAAAAGTAAACGGAAAATGCACAACTAAACGAGTTTTCTAATTTTCTAAAAATGAAAAATGAAAACTCCATGATTTCAAGTAAACAAGTTTTCTAAAATTTTCCTAGAAAACTGAAAATGAAAAATCAACTCCATTTTCTGTTTTCATTTTCTTGGAAAATGAAAACAGTTTTCCATAACTAAACACAACCTTAGCATCATAGTTGCGTACAAGCAAAAAGTCTCAATACATCACTTCACATATTTCTTTTACCTTTGTCCAAACACCCGAGCTTGTCCTGAAACACATGTTTAATACAATTGCAGGTTAGACCTAGTTGTTATATTCAATAAAGTAATTATGCGTGTATTTGTGTTATGTTGAAGTAATCGAGATGTACTTTGCACAAAAGAAGATAAGATAAAACTTTGAATCTTTTTCGACAAGGCTTTGACTGGGTGCGCATTCGGTGTAGGGCCGTGCCTTGTGAAAGCGGGCCGGACATACACACAGGGTCCCCCAAGAAATAGGGGACTAAAATTTTAATAGGTAGTAGTAATTGAAAATTATGTAAAATAAGAGAATTTTTTATAATAGAACCTTGAAAATTTTTGGTATCATATTGGTTGTTAACTTTATGGTTTGATTATTGTATATTAAAGGTTTTTATTTAGTAATAAAGACAAAAAATAGTTAATTGATTAGAATCCCTTGATATATATTTAGTACAAAATTAAGTTTATATGAAGCCTAAAATGTATAAGCTTTCTAAAAAAAGACTATGCTTTATAGAACTATGTTTATAGGAGGAAACCAAAAAACGTCCTCAAAAAAAGTATTACAATACGTTTTTAGCACTTCTTTTGGCATTTTACAATTTCTTTTGGATGTTTTTTTTTTATACAAAGTGTCATATTAATTTTTTTACGATGCAATTTGAAAATTACCATATAATCATAAGTGTCCCACAAAATAATAGTTTTATAGAGATTTCTCAAACATGTCCTATAAAATAGCTATAAGAGGTTTTTACTAAAAAAACGTCCTAAAAAGTTAGTTTAAATGTCCAAAGGGGTCCTATAAATCTATTGAAAACGCTATTAGGTAGGACGTTTTATAGTTTGGTCATATAAACTTATGTTTAGAATATCTACTTAGGATACTTAGACATTCTAGGCATACTTTATAAAACCATTTTTTTGTAGCGTGTTACTTTAAATGTTCAACATTACTCCACATGATATCAATCAATAATAAAAGGCATCTCATAGGATATTTTTTACGGCGAAACGAATGGACGATGCAATGTAAAAAATGATATAGTAGATAATATTAATTTAGAAATACTTATGGATTGATTATACGTCCAAGAATACTCGGAGAATGGTTTTATATGAATTGATAGTATATTTTAAGTTCAACAGTATGTTATTTTTTATGATACAAGCAATACAGTAAAAGTTTCTTTCAGTACTTAGTTAGGACCCTTTTTAACATCTCGCCCAGGACCTATAAAGTATTAGGAACGACACTAATTCGTTGATATATGGGTCTTGGTTCAGATATTCACATTGGCATAGTTAGGTTGATATCGTTGAATGTCACTGGTAAGGTGTAGACAAGTTGACATTGATGAATGCCGCTTCAGGTCATGATCAGCGTTGAGTTTTTGTTCGGCTACCTCTTCGGCATTGCTAAAGGTCTCTGACATGAATATTTTTCTTTGAGGAATAATCGGTTCATGTTTTCAACATTCACTGAACAGACTCAATGATGTCCACTAAAGCTGAATAATTATAAACGTTCAAAGATCATTATCAATTCATCAAATACTGAGAAATTTTGGGTCAACAATGTCCCCATGATGATGACAATGGAAGGAAAAAGTTGCTAGTGTAATATATAGTAAAGAAGTGGAACTCATAAAATATTTGTCTTGTTTACTATTTTAAGGGATATTTTTCAGCACCATGATGGAATAAAGTACTTCACTAAAATTTCATTAATTTTTAAATATAAGATTACAACTACAAAGAAAATTACAACAGAAATTGGAAGTACAGTTCATTGAAAGTATTTACAATGATAAATTTTACAATGAAAAAATTCTATGAGTTAAGATCACTAGTGTTTACTACCGCACGTTGTGCGGTGATCGAACTTCATATTAAGAGAATTTCAACAACTTTTCTTTAATCACTTTAAAATAAACAAAACATTTCAAAATCTCTAAAATCTTCTTTTTCCATCTTCAATAACTTTCATTTTAGAGAATCGATTATTACGTATATTATTAAATATACGTTTAAACAATGATAAAAAAGAAAAAAAACCTAAACTTTATGTAGTTGTGTGTAAAAAAGTACGATAAGTGATATTTTAATAACTTAAATTATAGATGTTGTTTAATCAAAACAATAAAAAGAAATGAAGAAAAATGAAATGATAAAAGCATTCAATGATATATTTTTATTTAAAAATAAATAGAAAATTCTGTAAATTCTAAGGCTTCAAACAAAATTTTAGTTAACAATATCGCTATTGAAAGGTGTGTTACAAATAAATTTATAAAGTTATGAACAAAATATGTATTAAAATATGTATATGCATAAAACAATTCTCCTTTTACACCTTACAATTTTTATCAATAATCCCATGTATTTTTATTATTATTAAGTCAATTACAAAGTTTTAAGTAAATTACATTTTATGTATATATATAGAATGTTGTTCACCAAACATAATTATTGTATAAAATATTTGTTATCAATAATCATGCAAATTTTGATATATATGATTTTACAATGTTAAGAAATGATAATAAATTCAAAATATTAAAATATAGAAATAGATAACAAATAAATATACCTTCCAATTTATGAGATTAATTATCTGTACTCCACCAAAGGGTGGAGATATGTATTTATAACAAAAGAATTTACAAAAAGAGAATACAAGAATTGATAAATTACAAGGCTATACAAGAAATAATAAAAACTATAAAAATGGTGTTGTAATATCCCCCCGCAAGCGAGATGGTGGGGGTCCAAGATGAAGCATGTTCCGAAAGTACTCGAATTGAGATCGAGGAAGGCTCTTGGTGAAGATGTCCGCCACTTGAAGCTTGGTAGGTATGAACTTAGTGTGTAATTTCCCAGAAGCAACAAGTTCACGGATAAAATGATAATCAAGATCAATATGCTTTGCGCGTTTGTGGGAGACGGGATTCTGGGTAAGAAACAAAGCACTTCGATTATCACACAAAATAGTTGGGCGATCGGGTGGTAAAGCATGAAGTTCACGTAATAAGTGGGTAATCCAAACGATTTCAGCAGCGGTATTGGCCATTGCCCGATACTCAGATTCACAACTAGAACGTGAAACCGTCGGCTGTTTCTTTGCACTCCACGAAACAAGATTGCCTCCCAAAAAAATCGAGTAACCATAGGTGGACCGACGGGTTTCGAGACAGCGAGCCCAGTCAGCATCGGAGTAACCAAGGAGAAAAGTATGAGAGGGTTTACTGAAGGTGAGACCGAAACCTAAGGTACCCTTCAGATAGCGAAGAATGCGTTTGACCTCTTGATAGTGTGAGACCGTTGGAGCATGTAAAAATTGACTGACTTGATTCACAGCGTAAGAGAGGTCGGGACGAGTGATCGTCAAGTATTGGAGTGCACCGACAATGGAACGATAGTGGCTAGGATCCGAAAATGGTTCTCCTGAGGTGGTGAAGGTGGTATTGACAGCCAGGGGTGTGGGTGCCGGTTTAGCATCCAACATCTGAGCCCGAGCAAGAATATCCTTTGCATACTTAGATTGATTCAGAAAGAGCCCATTAGCGGTGTAAGTGATCTCAAGCCCAAGAAAGTAGTTGAGCTCCCCCAAATCTTTGATAGCAAATTCCTGGTTTAATTTAGTAATGAAGGCCGTAAGGACGTGATCATGATTTCCCGTCAAGATCAAGTCATCAACATAAACGAGCAAGTACATGATGCATGAGTCCCGTTTGAACACAAAGAGAGATGGGTCTGCTCGACTACAAGAAAAACCATTAGCGATTAAAAAGGCGCTTAGTCGATGAAACCAGGCTCGTGGGGCCTGTTTAAGTCCGTATAAGGCTTTGTTTAACTTGCAGACATGATTAGGGAACTCCGGATGAACGAAGCCTAGTGGTTGCTCCATATACACACATTCATTAAGATGTCCATGTAGAAAGGCATTGTTTACATCTAATTGATGTAACTTCCAACTATTAATGACTGCCAAAGAAAGAACAATGCGAACCGTGGAGGACTTGACAACAGGACTAAAGGTGTGAGCAAAATCAAGACCCGGGATTTTGTTGGGAACCGTAGGCACTAACGGTGCGCAGCGGATAACAAAAACGATTCCCAAACCCGGACCCATCTTAAACCATAACAGATACAATCAAGTGGGTATATCGGTTTACCTTTTGCGATTAAACTTCCGGAAGGCTGGTAGGGGGTACACCGCTACTGACACCACGCGAGAGGTTGCTAGACCACCGTGACTGATCGGAAAAATTCCGATCGATATGTGTGAGGGAGAGAGCCGACGGTTTGGGAGAGAGAGAGAGAGAGGTCTAGAGATTTTCGTAGGAATTGTTCAACTGATTAATCAAAGCCCTAACCCTTTATTTATAGGATCAGATAAGGCAGTGATTTAACCTAATTATGATTCCTTTCATAATTATCCTTCCAATTAATTCCTTAATTAATTAATCCTTTAATTAATTTTACTAATTAATTGAAACAAATAAATAATTATTTAACTAATAATTATTTAGTTCTCTCTCTTCTCATATATCTCTTTTTCACACAAATTTCTCAATTAGGTGTGCAGCGGTGTGACCTACTAGTGTCTTATAACATTGGACACGGTAACCCTGTTACTGTCTCGCACACAATCCTAACAGACTCCCACTTGTGCTAGACACGTAACTACACCTGTTACCATTAGCCTAAGGAGGTCCCTAGCCAGACACTTAGGTTAACCAGGTTATAAGATCTCTTACATCCAGAGATACAATTCACGCTTGAATTTGTACACAGGTTCATTCCTTTTGCACACGATATTTCTAAAGTGATTTAAGACATGGAGTGGAGGATTCATTTCTTAAAATCAAGTATTTCTTGACTCTGATTTCGATTGCCTGCAGTAACGGATATTACTAAATAACCCTTATTATTCTATCCGAGCGTGCCCACGCGTTTTCTGCCAATCTTAATCGTCAAGGGGCCCGGAAATATCTCTCTTTTGAAAGAGGTGCAAATCCCTTCTTGACTACTTGCATTTGGATCCACGGCTTCCGCTGCATCTAGTCACGTCCCGTATGGCCACCCTGTTACGGTGCAGCGTTAGTACGTGCTAAGAGTACAGTAGTCCTCGTGTTCCCAAACCAAGTATCTCAGGTCTAAGGACAACCTATCAAGTCAGTGCCTATGACTGAGGCTCCATGAAGCAGACTTGATTACTGGTCACTTCCAATACCCAAACACTCTGATGAGTATCTATAAATACTTGGTCACATCACTTGTGCTTTTATTCTTTACTTTGAATAAATCATCAAGTATTTATAGTAGCGTTAAACTCCCTATTGAAATTCCCATTTCAATAAGTGGCTACGGAAATTTAGATTTCATACAAAACTTTGTAAAATCATGGATATGTTAAATATGCAAAAAAATAGTTAATTTAGAACAATCATGAAAATAAAATCTCCATTTATTTCCAACACACTGTGAAATAAAAACTTTACATGATTACATTGTTTCTAAATTAGACTATAGTAATAATTAATAAACTAAGTACTAGCTACTGGCTTCCAGGTACTGCATCCCAATGGAATTCGCATGTGCCTCATGCTTTGCCCTTGCTAGTGGCTTTGTCAGCGGATCTGCGACATTGTCTTCTGTTGGAATCTTGCATATTCTCACATCTCCTCTTCCAATGATCTCTCGGATGAGGTGATACTTTCTGAGCACGTGTCTCGACTTGTGATGCTCTCTAGGTTCCTTTGCTTGCGCCACGGCTCCTGAGTTATCACAGAATATATCGATCGGTCTCGAGATACTGGCAACCACTCTGAGATCCGATAGAAAATTCCTTAGCCAGACAGCTTCTTTTGCCGCATCACATGCTGCAATGTACTCTGCCTCTGTAGTTGAGTCTGCAATCGTGTCCTGCTTCGAGCTCTTCCACGAGATCGCACCTCCGTTTAAGGTAAAGACATACCCTGACTGTGACCTGAAGTCATCTCTGTCGGTCTGGAAACTAGCGTCAGAGTATCCTGTGACACTAATTTCATCCTCAGAACCTCCAAAGACCAAGAACATTTCTTTCGTTCTTCTCAGATATTTGAGAATGTTCTTGACAGCCACCCAATGGGGCTCACCTGGATTCTGTTGGTATCTGCTCGTAACACTTACTGAGTAGGCAACATCGGGCCTAGTACATAGCATGGCATACATAATCGATCCAATTGCAGAAGCATATGGAACCGATTTCATTCTGTCCTGATCTTCACTAGAAACAGGACACTGTGTTTTACTTAACACTATGCCATGTTGCATTGGAATGAATCCTTTCTTGGATTCATCCATCCTGAATCTTTTCAGGACCTTGTCAATGTATGTACTCTGACTAAGTCCGATAAGCCGCTTAGATCTGTTTCTGTAGATCTTTATACCTAGTATATAAGCGGCTTCTCCAAGGTCTTTCATCTGGAAACATTTACTTAACCATTCCTTAACACTCTGTAAAGTTGGTACATCGTTTCCTATGAGTAGTATGTCATCTACATACAAGACCAGGAAGGTTACTATGCTCCCACTGAACTTGGTGTAAACACATGGCTCGAACTCACTTTTAGCGAAACCAAACTCTTTGATTCGCTCGTCGAAGTGTAAGTTCCAGCTTCGAGATGCTTGCTTCAATCCATAAATAGATTTTAGCAGCTTACACACCTTATTAGGATTCTTAGGATCTTCAAACCCCTCTAGTTGTTCCATATAGACGTCTTCTGTTAACTTTCCATTTAGAAAGGCTGTCTTGACGTCCATTTGCCAAATCTCGTAATTAAAGTACGCTGAGATGGCCATAAGAATCCTAATTGATTTCAACATTGCCACAGGTGAAAAGGTTTCATCATAGTCAATCCCATGAGTTTGCGTGAATCCTTTTGCAACCAGTCTGGCTTTGAAGGTGTGTACGTTCCCATCCATGTCAGTTTTCTTCTTGAAAACCCATTTGCGTCCAACAGCCTTACAGTGTTGTGGCAAATCAGTCAACTCCCAAACTTGGTTGTCGTACATGGATTGCATCTCGGCCTTCATGGCTTCCTGCCATTGTTCAGACTCACTGCCTGACACAGCTTCTTCATAGGACGTTGGTTCATTTAAGTCTCCGCTATCTTGAGAGACCAGGAACCCAAGATACCTATCTGGTTCTTGTCTTATCCTACTGGATCTGCGAAGGTCCTGTGTTTGCACTTCCTCAATCGGCTCTGATTGAGGTTCAACATTGCTATGTTGAATTTCTGGCTCAACAACTGGTGTAGTGCTTTCTTCGTCTACTATCTGTAGATCTACATCCTTTCTGGTGTTCTCTAAGCTGAGAAACTTCTCTTCCAGAAATTTTCCATTTCGAGCAACAAACACTTTGTTCTCTTCAGGGTTGTAGAAATAATATCCCACGGTGGTCTTGGGATATCCAACGAAGAAACACTTGTCGGATTTGGGTTTGAGTTTTTCTGAGGTAGGTCGTTTGACGTAAACCTCACAACCCCAAATTTTCAGAAAAGATATGTTGGGTTTCTTACCCTTCCATAACTCGTATGGAGTCTTTTCTACCGACTTTGTTGGCGCTCTGTTCAGTATGTGTGCTGCTGTTTCGAGCGCGTGTCCCCAGAATGATACTGGCAGCGAAGAATGACACATCATCGTTCGTACCATGTCAAGCAACGTACGATTTCTCCTTTCTGATACACCGTTCATCTGGGGTGTATACGGAGGTGTAAGTTGGGATACAATCCCGCACTCCATCAGATGATTGTCAAACTCATCACTGAGATATTCGCCACCACGATCTGACCGTAAAAACTTGATCCTCTTGTCAAGTAGATTCTGTACTTCATTCTGATATTCCTTGAATTTCTCAAAGGTTTCAGATTTATGTCTCATCAGGTAGACATAACCATACCTACTGAAGTCGTCAGTGAAGGTAATGAAGTACCGGTATCCTCCTCTTGCTACATGACTGAAAGGTCCACATACATCTGTGTGGATTATTTCAAGCAAGTCAGTAGCCCTTTCATTCTCACTGTTGAAAGGTTGCTTTGTCATTTTACCAGATAAACAAGATTCGCAATTATCAAAAGGTTTGAAGTCGAAATTTCCAAGAAAACCTCCTTTTAGGAGTAGTTCAACGCGTTTCTTGTTTATATGGCCCAAACGACAATACCAGAGGTAAGTCTGATCCTCAATATCCTTGGATCTCTTACTTATATGATAGATTTCACGATTGTTGTCTTTAAGATTTACAGTGTATAGACCATCTACGGGTGTAGCTTTAAAATAGAAAATATTATCTTTAAAAACCGAAATCATTTTATAAGAATATTTATAGTAAAAGCCTTGGTCTACCAACAAATCAAAAGACAATACATTCTTAATCATATTTGGAATATAATAACAATTATCCAGTTCCAAAACTAGACCCGAGGGTAAACTAAGACTATAAGATCCCACGGCTTCAGCAATCAACGGAGTGCCTTCGCCCACTCGTAGGTTCGAACGGTCCTTCCTCAGAGTCTTTCTTCTAGTGAATCCCTGTAAATGATTACAAATGTGGTTACCACTGCCTGTATCAATTACCCATGATTCATAAGAAGTGATTAAGCAATCTATCATAAAGATACCTGGAGTATCGGGTAAACCGATATCCATCTGGTCGATGTTCATCGAGTGCTCGCAAATATCCTCGCTGCCGCATTCTGGGCAACTCAGATCTCCCAGCTCATCAATTATATCAGTGTCCATGAGATTTGCAGGTTCGGGTACTGGCTCTAGACTAGCCAGGATATCTTCATGAACTTTATCCACGTCGCTCTTTGGTTCCTTCATGTAGGCACTAGCTGTGTCCTGAACTTCCTTTGTGAGGGAGAACCACATGAGGTACACTAACTCTTCCTGAGTCATCTTGTACCCCAGACGTGATAAACACTTAAAAAGCCTTCTCATATCAACAAGATGGTTTTTAACTGACTGACCCTTCTGTAGCTTTAGGGAGAGAATCTCTTGCATGATCAACAGTTTTTCCGTGTGCTTGTAGAGACCTAGCTGGTTCTCCACATCTCTCACAACCTCGTGACATGATTTAACTCTTAAATCTCCCGTGAACTCGGGTGACATAGAGAAAATCAGAATGGACATTACATCCGATTCATCTGTCAAGTATCTAAAATATTCAGCAAATTCCTCTTCAGGGGCATTGCTTTTAGGTCGTGATACGGGTTTGTTGATCACATAAAGCTTATCCTGGGCACTTAAAACGTTCCTCAAGTGTAACTTCCAAACTGGAAAGTTATGGCCCGTAAGCTTCCACTTGCCCATAATAAGGCGAAGTGACTCTTCAGGTGAATAAAACGGAATGCTAATTGGAGACATCTACAGAAGAATATAAATTCCACTTTAGTTTATAATTATACAATTCTAATAAATTATTACCCTTAAAATAAATTTATTAGACTAGAATCCATATCTCACATGTGTCGGGAAGCATGTGATCATGTCAAACCGACTCATGCGATCTATGGTAGGTAAAACTATACCAATCGTATTCCTATCTGAAAATACGACTTCTAGATCGTCGGGACATCGGATATTAAAAATCCGTGCATATTTAGTCCCTCTAGTGCATTTTGGCCTGGTACCACCCAGTGAATAAATAATTACCAAAATAGATTGCACCACCCGGGACCTGGACAAACTCTGGCCGGTACCACCCGGAGATAATTCGCAGAGTTTTATCTCCCTCCAGTTTCGGTTTGAACACGGACGTTCATAGTGTGTGCACTTACAACGCCCTATGTACCTTACACCGGAGGTGCCCCTAAAGTGGGTTGCACTTACTAATCTATAATTTTAACAAGGGTCAAAAATGCCAGTTTTCAAAAACTTTGGATTTAAACACAAACTGTATTTTATCCAATTTTAAAACCATTTATATTTAATTTAAAAGCGTAACTACGTAATATAATTAAATATAAACAACCACGCAGACTAAAAATCGTAAACAACCACGCAGTTAAAATAACATGTCATAGTCAAGAACCCTTAACTATTGTCGTTTTGTGAGCCAACCCAAAACGACGGTCTAATTCCTAAGGGACAAAACTTCTCGGTGCTCCCACTGGCTCCAAGCTCCATGATTGTCTCCTTGACTCCGTCTTCGGGTCTCGATTTATTTACAACTTTAATATTACATATAATCGGGTTGTAAATGGCACGCAGGCCTCCCATAAATAATAAATAAAATAAAATCAAAAACGCAACCATGGGTCATAGGGCTTGACTATAACAAAACCATAACTAGATTTTTTAATTAAACGATTAAATCTAATTAAATTAAATAGTTAATTTAACAATTATCAAAAATAAACCCTAGGGTTCCAAACCTTATCTGGTTTAGGATAACCCTTATCAGTTATTGAACTGATCTTGATCACGATACTATCACACCATCGCCGCCACCACCACAAACGGTGGTGTGGCGGTCGATTGAGAGACCAACGGCAGCAGCAGCGTAATGTCGCCACCACCGCCGCCTCTCGGCGGGTTAGTTGATTACCACAGATCACCGCCGGCAACAGCAGCGGTTTAACACCACCGCTGCCACCGCGGTCGCACAAAACAACAACACTGCCATCGCCGCGACATTGGCGGCCTCCTGGCCACCATCGCCGGCTGTCCGGTCACGATCACCACCCGTGGCGAGGCCGTAAGGCAGCCCGGTGGTTTGATCGATCACCACCGCCATTATCGACGACAACGGTAGCAAAAACCACCGCTGCCGCCGTCCCTCTCTCTCGATCAGCAACACGATCGCCGCCACCACCACAAACGGTGGCGTGGCGGTGGATTTGGGATATGACGATAGTAGCGGCAATCACCACCACTACCGCCGTTTCCGGCGATTTCAATCAACGAGAATGCTACCACCATCATTGGTCCGATTGTTATCACCACCGGCGACGATTTTGATGGAATCAACCATCGCCATCATCACCGGTTTGGAATTCGACGGCAGCCGCGGCTTACGCCACTACCACCGTCGAGTCCGGCGACAACAAACGGCCACGCCGCCATCATCACGACAGCAGCGGCTAGCTGCCGCCACCGCCATGATGTGCGGCCTTAAACAAAAACGTACCGCCATCACCACCGCCGATAAATCGGCCTGGTGGTTGAACCGATTACCACCGTTACCACAATCGGTGGTGCGGTGGTCGGTTTTCTGCCGCATCCCCATCGCCACCACACGGCTGTGTGGTGGTTTTCGATCATAACAGCCGCCGCTACCACCATTCGGTGGTGCGGTGGGCTTTGGGTTTGGCAGCCGGCGGCCACCACCAACTGTGGTGAGCCGTCGGTGGCTTAGTGGTGGTTGGCCTGGTGGTTCGGTTGGCTAACTGCCGCCGTTCCACCGCCAGTTTCCGATTCATTAGGTTTTTATAAAAATTCAATTTTTACAATAATTCAAAACATATAAAATCAAATTTTTAAACCTAATTAACAAACAATTAAACCTGATCTGTAGGTTTAAGAAGTGGCTCTGATACCACTGTTGGGAACCGTAGGCACTAACGGTGCGCAGCGGATAACAAAAACGATTCCCAAACCCGGACCCATCTTAAACCATAACAGATACAATCAAGTGGGTATATCGGTTTACCTTTTGCGATTAAACTTTCGGAAGGCTGGTAGGGGGT
Source organism: Centaurea solstitialis (assembly GCA_030169165.1). NCBI lineage: Eukaryota > Viridiplantae > Streptophyta > Magnoliopsida > Asterales > Asteraceae > Centaurea > Centaurea solstitialis. The sequence continues at coordinate 73,298,877 of CM058040.1, forward strand.
ACACCGCTACTGACACCACGCGAGAGGTTGCTAGACCACCGTGACTGATCGGAAAAATTCCGATCGATATGTGTGAGGGAGAGAGCCGACGGTTTGGGAGAGAGAGAGAGAGGTCTAGAGATTTTGGTAGGAATTGTTCAACTTATTAATCAAAGCCCTAACCCTTTATTTATAGGATCAGATAAGGCAGTGATTTAACCTAATTATGATTCCTTTCATAATTATCCTTCCAATTAATTCCTTAATTAATTAATCCTTTAATTAATTTTACTAATTAATTGAAACAAATAAATAATTATTTAACTAATAATTATTTAGTTCTCTCTCTTCTCATATATCTCTTTTTCACACAAATTTCTCAATTAGGTGTGCAGCGGTGTGACCTACTAGTGTCTTATAACATTGGACACGGTAACCCTGTTACTGTCTCGCACACAATCCTAACAGATTTGACTAAAACCTTGTGCCACAAGACGGGCTTTGTGACGATCAATGGTGCCATCAGAATGATACTTGGTTCGGAAGACCCATTTCGAGCCAACAACATTACGGTTTACGGGACGAGGAACTAAGGACCATGTGTTATTTTGGTGTAGAGCATCAAGCTCACGACACATGGCATGGATCCATTTAGGATCCTTGACGGCAGTCTTGAAAGTCTTTGGATCGGAAGAAGCAAAAAGGGCATGATGTAGAGCATGATTAGTGGTATGCGATAGGTCGGCACGGTGACGGGGTTTGAAGATGCCGGCTTTGGCACGTGTTGTCATAGGATGTGTTGGAAGTGGGGGTGGTGGAGGTGTAGGTATCGGGCTAGATTCGGGTGATTGAGTATCGGTATTTGGTGAGGGTGATATGGGAGGAGTTTGGCTAGGGGTAGGTATCGGGCTAGTTTCGGGGATTGAGTGTCGGTATTTGGTGAGGGTGATATGGGAGGAGTTTGGCTAGGAGAGGTTACAACATGGTCTGGGGAATGATCCATGCAAAGGGTACATGGGGTACCGGAGGAGACGGTTGGGGTAGGTGACGGTTTAGGTGGAGTAGTTACCGAAGGAAAATTGTCGATTGCTTTGTCCATGAAGGTGGTGATTTGAAGGGCGGAGATAGGTGTGGCTGATTGAATTCCATCATAGGGAAAAGTGGCTTCATCAAACCGAGCATGTCGCGAGATATAAACACGGGATGTAAGAGGATCAAGACACCGATACCCCTTATATTTGGGGCTATACCCGATGAATATGCAAGGTAAGCTCCTTGGAGATAGCTTGTGCGCCGAATAGTCACGAAGAAATGGGCAAACGCGACAACCAAAAGGCCGAAAAGTGGTGTAGTCTGGTGCTTGAGAGTATAGAAGCTCGAACGGAGATTTACCGTCTAAGATCGTGGTTGGCAATCGGTTAATAATAAAGACGGCGGTTGAGAAAGCATCGACCCAATATGATGCCGGTAACTTGGAATTAAAGAGCATGGCCAAACCAGTTTCTACAATGTGACGATGTTTGCGCCCTTCCATTTTGCTCGGGTGTATATGGACAAGACAATCGATGCAACGTGCCATTCTGATCAAATAAAGACCGAACTCTATGATTGACAAATTCCGTTCCCCCGTCACTTTGAAAAACCTTAATTTTGCGTGAAAATTGTGTTTGAACAAATTGCATAAAGATTAGCAATGCATTATAAAATTCTGATTTGGCGCGCAGAGGATAAAGCCAACAAAACCGAGAATAGTCATCGATAAATGCAACATAATACCGATAATGATCAACAGACAAAACCGGGGAGGGACCCCATAAATCACAATGAATCAGGTCCAAAGGGTTCAAAGCCCGTTTTATATTATTATTAAAGGGCAAGCGTTGAGCTTTGGCTAATTGACATGGCAAACAGATACGTGGTTTCGGTAAAATAGACGTTAAAGATAAACGACCCAGTTTTTGCAAAGAAACAATTGTATCAAAAGAGACATGACCCAAGCGAGAGTGCCAAACTTCATACGAAGCTTTGGGACGAGAAGCGGTAGCAACAAGCGCGTCTCGACTGGTACGTAGGACATAAAGGCCGTCCTCAAGGCATCCTCGGGCTAGAACCTGTTTTGTTCGGCGATCCTGAATAAGATAATTCGGGTAAGAGAATAAAACATCTACATCATTATCACGTGTTAGTTTACTAACCGAGAGGAGATTTTTAGTGATATGAGGGACAACTAATATGTCGCGTAAACGAATACGATCAGAAATGGTGGAATGTCCTGTATGAGAGACAGGAAGGGTGTCACCGCTACCGAAAGTGACAGATGCAATACCTGTGGGAGCGGTGGGACTAGAAACGGAGTCAGAGGAAGCCGTCATATGATCTGTGGCGCCCGAATCAACATACCAATCGGGGCCAGCAGAGGTTACGTGACACTGAGCGTGAAAGGCACGAGCCAATTGATCATCTGTAGGAGTAGCTCGAGCCGCGTAGGTGGCAAGGTTGGGACAAAAATTTGCATAGTGTCCGTCTTTACGGCATAGCTGACAATGCGGTGACCGGCGACCACGACCACGACCACCAATGTTTCCAGAACCACGAGAACCACGGCTACCACGACCGCGAGAGTTGAGTGATTGCCTGGGGTAGTGGGCTGAAAACGCGACAGCGGGGGATGAAGACCCGTGAATGGCGCGAATAAATAACTCGTGGTTTTCAGCTCTAGCAAGCAGATCGGAGAACGACGGGTGCGGACGAGAGGATCGGATGGCAATGGAGAAGGTTTCAAAGGACGGCCCTAAGCCGCAAAGAAACCAATGCATTTGGTCGGTTGCATCAACGGGATGACCGATAGCACTTAACTGGTCACATAAAAGTTTAAAATTACATCCATATTCCGCAACAGATTTGTCAGCTTTGAGAGTTTGACGAAGTTGGTCACGTAGGTTTTGGACACGTTCAACAGAAGAGTTGCTGTAGGCGGCTTCTAAGGCAACCCAGATTTGACGAGCCGTAGAGAGTCCGACGATGACAGAAACGGCTTCTTCGGTAAGAGAAGCATGTAACACAATAACAGTGCGCTGATCACCAGCGAGCCAGAGAGAAAGATCAGGATTGGCAACCTCCTTATCACCCTGAACGATCGTCGGAGAAGGGGCTGTGGCGGAGCCATCGACATGACGGAGAAGATTTTGATAAGATAAAATCGGAACCATCTGATTTCTCCACAACAAGTAGTTGGAGGACGATAGTTTGATTGTTAACATGTGAATAAGGGTATTGAGAGGAAGAGTATTATCAGTAGACAAAGATGGGGAAGCCATGAGAAGGCAGAAGGAATCGAAAGGATTGGAAGAGGAAGTGAAAAGGGAAGCGGAGATCAACCAATGGCTGATACCATATGAGATTAATTATCTGTACTCCACCAAAGGGTGGAGATATGTATTTATAACAAAATAATTTACAAAAAGAGAATACAAGAATTGATAAATTACAAGGCTATACAAGAAATAATAAAAACTATAAAAATGGTGTTGTAATACAATTTAACGTTGTGATTGACAAATTTTAGAAATTGTAAAAAGAGAGGGCGTATGTGCAACTTAACATCTAAACAAATCAATTATGTAAATCTGAAGTATCAACGCACTTCTATTCTTTATATATTGGTTGGATGTAATAAATATTTATTTATACGTATTGATGAATCATAATTGAAAAGATGAAAAGTTTCTATGAGTTAAGATCATTGAAGGTTATGTAGTCAGGGATATGTTATCCCTGATTCTTCTTGTTGAGCATTTCCTTCTCGATCCTTATTTCAAACATTCACCCGTGGGTATTATCTTTAATCCATATTATGAGGAGTTCCATATCTTTGAATGGGCATAAGGCTGGACAAAATACTGACCATCCAAGTCGATGAAGGTCATACCACATGTAGGTTCATTAAGAACCATTATTGGGGCATAAGCTACGACACGAGGATGATGTAGCTTCAACATCGAGAGGTTAGGTGGTGCAATATGTTCAAAAATGGTGTTGAGAGAAAACTTTTCAAGCTCATTTTTGTTCGAAGGACCTTCTTCAGAGCTTTATTTGCCTTTCTGATGGAAGATTTTCAATGGAAGTGGAGGTATTTCAATAATCTTGGACATTTTGTCGAAGAAATGAATTATATAACTAGTATTTTTCATCTTAAGATGAGAAAGATATTTCTGGGTTCCTTGATGACATGGTTTGATTTACATGCATAAACAAGAGGATTAGTTGGACTAATGGCACTTGATAATCAAATATATTGGGTTAAAAACCATAATCTTTGAACTATAAAGAATGAGACAGATCTACGCTTTAAGTCCAAAATAAAATATCATGAAGTAAAATGATACTAAATGATTAGTTGGATCAATCAGAATGCTCAAAGGGAAAACACATTTACATAGCCTTGGGCACGGTGACATGTTGCTAAACACTTACCACCATCTATGGTACTATGTATTGTGTGCAAGTGGAAGAATGTAAGTTACTATATGCCTACGAAACATCTCACATATGGGTACTGCTAAGGGGTATGTAAACCTATAAGGCCACACACAGAGAAAACGTTTGCAGAAATGTGGATCAAATCAATTTGATAAAAAGAAATCATTATTCTTGAATGATAAAAATGAAAATATGTGTTAACTGTAATTATGATAATCATACAGGAATTATATGTAATCGTATATATAATTACTAGATTTGATCCCGTGTAATACACGAGATAATTTAAAAAAAATAATTCATACCAGAAAACTAATATTATAAATATGATTCGCTTAGTTTAAATTATTTACTATAACTTAATTTATGTTTAATGGTATTATATCCGGTAATTAATTTATTTTGAAAGTATTGACAATAGAATTATATTAATACAATTTAAAAAAAAACGTCTTTTAGTTAATCCATGATTCTGTAATTTTAATATGATAAGAGTGTAAAATGAAAACGTAAAAAAATGTGAAACATATTACTTCTTATATATTCTTAATATTTAATAATAAGATTAAATAAAAAATATTCAAATTGATGAGACGATTATAATGGTATAAATCGTTATAAAATAAACGTAATTTTATTGCATTTATAATTCATAATATACGATTATTTGTGTTATATGATAAGAGTATAAAATAAAAAATAAAAAAGTAATAAATTAAAAGTGAAACATATAAGTAATTATAAGGGTGTTAAGTGAAAAATTGAAGATTAAACGCAAAGTAAATAGCTAAAAAGTAGGGAATGGACCGATAATGTAAATTGCGTTTAGGTTCATGTTTTGGCGGGAAAATGCAGAAATACGCTCACCGGAAGACGACACGTGTCATGCTAGTTACTCAGATATTATAGTTTAAGATAATTATATATAAATATTACAGATAATTACTAAAGTTGATTTAAATTGTAATCGATCTATAATTCAACCGGTATAAATAAGGTGTTAGGATAAATTAATTTTAAGTAATTGAATCCTTAGAATTTAGTCTATAAGAAAAATATTTAAAAAAATGTTTTTTTATACTCCACGTATAGATATAGGGTTCTTGGGCTAGCATCGTTGGAAGCCAAAAGCCTATTAGTGTGTGTCAATAGTGATGGCCAAAACTTGGGTTCGGGCCACAACGTTGATTGTATCACTAAAAATACGTACGTTTTATTATAAATTAGAAAATACGAGAACATGAGAACTCGAGATTAGAGAATACGAAACTAGAGAACACGAGAACTCGAGAATCGAGGTTAGAGAATACGAAAACACGTGAACACGAGAACTTGAGATTAGAGAATAGGAGATTAGAACTGTTTATGTAAAAAATTACACAAGTCGATGTCGTAAGAAATTTGTGTGAGGCTTAACCGTCGAGAGAAAGAAATTACAATCGATAATAAGTGCGGGAAAATAATTAAAATAAGACAAAGGATTTGATGACGCAGGAAAAACCTCACGACGGAGGAAAAAACCTGCGGTCGACCTAGAAGGTAAGTCGACAGTGCACTATGATCACCAAACAGGGGTGATGTCCTTCAAGTATAAAGCTTTGGTCGTACGATTACAAGGGAAATAACAACGAGATCGAATGTAAATTACAACTGATGATCAAAGAATAGCCAATAGAGAACTTGTGAGCTTCGAGCAGACTTCGTGTTGTGAAATGGTGGCTTCATTCTTCTTATATAGTAGCTTGAAGGTAACCGTCCAACGGTATTGTTGACCATTAATGCTCGGTTCGTAACTGTCCAACGGTGTTGCTGAGAGTTATTGTCTAGATTGTAACTGGTGCGAGAATCTTGCTTGTAACGGTCGATCTCTTAGTGTCGTTAGATTCCATCGAACGAATTATAACTTGAGACATGTCCATTGTAATGATGTACTCCAACGAGCATAGCATAGTACTCAATCTCAGACTTCTTCAAAGGTGGACAATTGTTAGAAATGATAATCAGCTTGCCTGCATCAAAGATATAAACTTCGTATGTTTATTCGTTAGTACTGTCGTACGACATAGTAGACATCGTTCCACTTATCCGTTGTATCTGTTCGATGTTTGATAATCTTTGTTCGAGGGTCTTATTAGTTTTATCTTAGGACCTTATCTTAATACAGGATCATTGTCCCAACAGTTATCTTACGATTATAGTCGGTCGTCGTGCGATCGTAGATTTTTACCCTAACAATTTGCCCCCAAGATTTAGAAAATAATTCTAATTTTATCTAAATCTTTAATTCGCTGGACAAAGATAAAAATCCGTTGGATAACTATTGGATGAATGTTGGCGAGGATGACGTCATATAGCCGTTGTGATACGTGTCTTTTAACGGCTATTTGGCGACGCGTGGCCTGGTGGTTTTTCGATGACTCTTCACAGAATTATTACTATAAATACATGGGTTTAGATTAAAGAAAGATTTTACAAAATCTTCTTAATTTCCAACCGATTCGCGAGATCAAATCGTAATCCGACTTTAATTTTGGCAAAGATTTCGTGCGACTAGGCATATAAGGTACCTATTTCTCCCTTGTTCATGCGTCTGAAATCAATAGCACATAAGAGTAATAGAGGGTTAGAAGTTCTTAGATTCCTACGCTTAAGAAATAGTTTAGGTCGTTTAGAAGTAATCATGTCGAGCGAAGTCTGTAGTTCGATCTCGGAGAGCCTTGAAGTTATGGAGTTAAGAGAGCTTGCTGGGTTACCAGAGGGTGCTCAGATTAGGGTGGCCGGAGAAATTCGGCCAGCGGATACTCCGTCGGGGTTTTTTGCCCTGTACGAGTATCCGTTCAAGAGCGGCTTTCGATGGCCATACTCTCCACTCTCTCGGACTTTCATGACCCGATTCAACTTATCTCTGGGGCAACTGATGCCCCAATTCTGGTGCGCCATCCTGGTGATTGAACGGGTGACCAAGGATTGGGGTCGTCGTGCGTTCTCAGTCGACGACCTTCTCTCTGCCTACAACGTGACGAGACTGCCCTACAACCGCTACGGGTTGTTTCCTAAGGGTAGGAATGATACCATGCTTGTTCATCGCACGCAAGTGAATGATCGAGGGTGGAAATCTCGTTACGTCTTTGTCCAGACGTCTTCGGTCACTGATGAATCCTGGGTCGTTCCTGAATGGAACTCAAATGGTAACTTAGGCGTTGGTCTTTCTTTATTGTATTTTTTGTTTATTTTTATGTATTAATCATATGTTTTTCTTGCAGCTGTCAACTTCACGTTTGAGACTACTGAAGAGTCGACCGATCTGATCTCGTACTTTTTGAGCTATAGTGTGACGGATCGTACGTACAGGACGTCGAAGGGTGGTGACGAAAGTGACGTCGAACCAGAGGTGCAAGTGATCGAAGAAACAGATATGGAAGGTAATCGTCTTACGATGACAATTAATTTTATTTTTAGCCGTACGTTTCTAATTCTGGTTTTTCTTTTTATGTAGGTTCGGCTTCAAAGAAGACGTCGGTGATGGAGGCGGCTGCTCGTGCTGCCAAAAGGAAAGCTGCGGCCAGTGAAGGCTTGGTAGCTAAATGTACGAGGTCATCGTACGTCTCTCTGGATACTCCACCTAAGGATGCCAAACGAAAGACTGAAGGTGGGATTGAGGCGATCCCTATTCACTTTGCTCCACCTGCGAAGGATGCAGGTGCGTCAAGCCAGCCTTCGTCGAAGGCTGGTAAGGGTAAGGAGAAGGAGGAGTCTGGTCTTACGACCATGACTATCAGCGTGCCCTCCGACTTCATGGTGGACGACGTCATTAGGACGAAGTCCATCTTCCCTGTTTTGGAACAATTTCAAACCCCTGCTCAAAAGGCGCACATGGAGCAGGCGGATATCGAGGACCTAGATGCCTACGTCGCGGGCATCTCTTTCTTGGTAAGCATTCTCTGTTTTGATCGTATGATTCCTGTATTTTATTGTGCGTTTGTTTAATCATTTTTTCTTTTTTCTGCAGTGTTAGGACATAAAATGTCCTTATATGTGAAAGTTTATAAAGAATCATTTTAGTGTAAATAATAGAAAGAGAGGGCTTAAAGTGTAAATTCATGTATAGATAGAGGGGCTTATGTGTAGAGGTATATATAGAGATGGAAAGGCAATTGAGAGAGTTATGAGAGTCGTATCAAGAGATTGAGTGTGTGTAAATTTAGGTGTTTTGTACTTTCTCTCTCTTCCCTCCATGGATGAATAAGATGATGGCTTCTCAATCTCTCTCTCTCCTCTTAATTGTTTGATTTCTTGTTCTAACAAGTGGTATTAGAGCTGGAACGAATTAATCAATTCGTTTCGATCCTTAGAAATCAAGCAATTGGAGGTTTTATTTTGGATTTTTGAAGATTGGTGCAAAATTCATGAAATTTGGATTGGAACTTGAAGATTGTGAAGATTTGATGTTTTGGATCTGGATTGGTGTTTGTTTGTAGTTAGATTTGAGTTTTTGATGCATAAATGTATAGATTTGATGTAGTTTTAAGCATTTTTTGATGAATTTTCGAGTTTTTAGTTGAAGTTCATCAATGGAGGTCTGTTAATGGAGGTTGTGAGTACATATTCATATGTCTCGAGTCCATATTGTTATATCTCGAGACTCAAAATAGTAAAATTCGTTCAGATTTGACGTCTCGAGACCAGATCTGATGTCTCGAGTCTATTTTTGAAAAATTTCCGTCAGAAAAATGATGTCTCGAGTGTACTATGCCAGCTAATAAAGTTGTCTCGAGTGTAGTTTAAAGCAGAAAAGGCATCTCGAGTGTACTATTACGTCAGAAACGTGTACTTTATCATATCTCGAGTCTGGTCAGCGCTTTTAATTGTGAGTCAGAGCTCGGTCAGACACAAATCCGCTCGGTCAGCACCTATTTTGGTCAGTCAGCGCTTCAAGGAGACAGACAGAGCTCGGTCAGCGTATTATTGGCCAGTCAGACGCTCGGTCAGCGTCTCGTTACTCCCTCTGACCGAGAATCTGACATGTAATGCGAGAATGTGATGTGGCATTCTCGAGATAATACGTGGCATACTCGAGATAGTACGTGGAGCTGATATGGTTAAAGAAAGCATGTCTTGCATGTGTTTTCGTGTGGGAGTATGTGTCTTTGAAAACGTCTACGCATGCCTGATGTGTAGTCTGTTCATCAGACACATGCTGACATTATGTCAGTCCTTCCAGCGTGTGAGAGTACTTGTAAGCAAGCATAGGCGCGTGTGGCATACTCAAATTTGTTTATTATGATGATGAAATGATGTTGATGTCATCGTTGGTCAAACATATGCTTACTTTAGTTGATAGTGTGCTGGTGTAAGGATTATTCACGTGATTTTGAATGAGCTGTCATGTGGTGGCTTCAAATCTCTTCAAGACAATACAAGGCATGTAATTGGCACATGAGAGTTTCCCTTTTATAATTTTGAATCGTTCCGAGATATTTGTTCATGAATGTGGTGTGTGTGCATGGACTTTGCACGTGTCTCCTCATGAAATGCATGAGAAAATTTTATAAACGTTACGTGATTTTTGATTCATCATGTTACGAGGGTATTTTGACGAGACAATTATTTGAAGAGCTGAAATGTCATATCCAGTTCAGAATTTATTTTCTGATGTGCTTCAGAGATTAAATGATCAATCAAGCTTATAAGAGTTATTCAGCTGGGCCTAATTTTTCTGTTGAGCCTTGAAGTTCAGATTGGCCCAAGATTGATCACCAATATTTTTGTAATAATTCAGATCAATCCTATCCAGTTCCAATTAGCTTCAGAAATCCGTGTGCTTAAACGACCTATTCATCCATCTCTATTTTTTTTCTAAACCCCAATAAAAGCCCAAAATTCAATTTCATTTCTTGAAAATTGAATTTCTTTCATTCCCTCATCAGTTCCAAAACCTTTGAAGCTAAGTCAGATTTGAAACGATTTCGGGATGTCAGTAATTGAGTTTTGTGTTTGGTTGGATTATTCAGAAGGATGATTTCCTGCTTTTTCTACTTCAGAATCCAATTCTCTCCCCCTCACCAGCTTCAATGAGTGTACGGTTTCTTGTGGGCGACATTGTTGTAACCACTCATTGTTGTCGTGGCTTTTGCGCTTATCAGTACTGAAGTTTTGACGGTGGTTCTTGTCATCTGACTGTTTAAGAAGATTGAATCAATTCTTGATTATTTTCTGTCTCTGAAGTTGTTTCGGAAATCGACTACAAGTAGAAAATTGAATTTCTCTCATTTCCCCGCTGATCAGATTCTTTGAAGATAAGCCGGATTTGATATTGTTATTCAGACTGTGGATGATCAGATTTTGTGTTCAGTTGGATTGATTAGACACTTGAGCTTCTGCAATCGTTTTTCTGGAGTTTTCCTTGTGGGAGCTAGACCGTTGACTGGTTTTTATCAGTGTTCTGAACTGATCACTTAGAGCATTGAGAGCTATCCGTCATTGTTCTGGTTCTTGTGGATGCTAGCTCTTTGAGTGCTTTCTATCATTGTTCTGGCCTGATCAACTAGAACTTTGAGAGTTTGCAATCATTGCTCTGGAGTTATGTTTGTGATCTAGACGTTCGAGTGCCGATGATCATTTGTCTGATTGAGAAGGTTGAATCAGAGTTTGGTTGTGTTTCAGTTCTGAAGGTTTTCAGGAAATCGGCTAATTTCTTGATCAGTTGAGAGATTAAAGAAGATATGCATCTCTTTTAATATCATCTCCCAGTTCTTTCATGTTTATGGTGTCTCAGTGATCCAAGCTTCTTGAAAGTGTGCTTTTGTCAGAATCAGAGTTCTTGAGCTGAATGTTTTCGAATGATGGTCGGATTCTCTGTTCTTTGATGTTATACAGATAAACATCAAAGTGACTCGCACTTGTATCTATCCCACAGTGGGATGAACAAATCTGCTTGAGGGTCGGCGATTTGGTTCAGTGGCTAACCGTTGTGCTTGAGTCCGTTGAATCTGATTTTTTCGTTTGATTCAAAAGTTTCGGAGCTCGTTTTAAGGGGGAGCTTGGAATATGCAACGTAGCTGAGCACTGCTAAAGTTTTTCTTAAAGAAGCAGGGGGAGAAGATCAGAGATGGTTCTTTATAAAACATTAGGAGAAGATCAGAGATACATCTAACAAGTGCTCTGATACCACTTGTTAGATGTAAAGATGAATCAATCTAACATGATCTAATCAAAATCATGTTAGATCTAGCATGAGAATGATGATATCAAGTAGAGAGAGAAAGTAGAGAGAGAGAATGTAGAACTCATATGTCATTCATTATCAAAAGCTTAACAAAACACTACCGAACGACACTGAAAAATTACGAAACGAAAACCAAAAGATAACCAAATTCCTCCTCTAGCAACCCGTAACACCGAACCACGATCGAAACGACTCGAGGTAGCCTCGAATTGATCTCGAAAAATGAGAGAAAAATGTCTCTCGTATCACTTTTAACGCGCGTCGAATAACGTCGAGAACTCGCCGATTGATCCTGAAAATTTTATGAGTCAATACTCTATCAGTCAAACTTTCAATATAAACGAAAATGATTTCCCGGCAAAGTCCGCTGGATCACCGAAATCGTCCCGCAAAGTGACCGTTTGTCATGAAAGTCACATGAAATGATGAAATTCTTTGCGTAGGCTTGACTTGAGATCGCTCGAAACCTTATCAGTTAACCTCGACAGTTCCCGAAAATCACTTTTCTCAAAAGTTCTTGCGGCACTCTACGCCCAGAAAATAGAATGATACTTGAAAAATTACTGTGTCCATCGAAAACACACCGAAAAATTGACGTTTTATCACTAAACTGGAAACACTTCACTTACAAAAAATTTGTTACGAGATGTATAGACTTTTCATAAAAAACATCACACGAGACATGCATTAAAAAATAAGCTTGACACATGCATTACAAAAAATAAACTCGAGACATGCTGTCCACCAGCTAATCTCGAGACATGCATTACAAAAAACAAAAAATAAACTCGAGACATGCTATCCACCAGCTATGCTCGAGACATGTTAAGAAGGCTCGAGACACGCCCTTGGACTCGTGACATTGGATGTAAGCACTCGAGACGTACATGAAGCTGAAATTGTTGACCAAAAGTTTCCAACTTTGACCAGAATTTATTTCTCAACTCATCTGCAACAAGATTTATTTTTGGCAAGGACTTTGACCAATCCAAAATTGTTGACTTCCTTTTATCAATTACAATTCTTTCCTTCGTGAGTAACCTGCACAAGTTCACAAACTCAAAAACACCTTCTCATTTTCAACAAAGATTAAAAACACATACAAACAACTTTTAACTAAATGCAAGCAAAAATTTTGGATCAAAAACTCAGATCTATCATCTTTTTTCAAAGAACACTTCAAGAACACCTCCAACCCAAAAATTTCAAAAATGAATTTTAGACCTTAAAACTTAAAACAAATGATTGATTCATGTCTAAAAACACATTTTAGAAACAATTTTACTCAAAAACGAATAAAAGCAACATCAAATCACCAAATCACTCATGAACTCTCAAGAACACAAACTCAAATCTTCAAGAACGATTATCGAAAATCTTCACCAAAAACGTTAAAATTCGGATATGTTGCTCACTTCATGATTACAAACAACTTTTGTGAAGCCACAATCACAAAAACTAACTCAAACTCATCCAATTTGTAAGAAATTTCAAAAACTCCATTGATGAACTTTTGAGTTTTTGGTGAAAAATTTCAAAAATCAAATCTCAAATTTGAGATCCAAATCCATGAATAATGATTAGAGATGAATAGAAAACACAATTGAAACACAAAAACACAACTAAAACTACAAATTAAACAACAAAAATCTACAAATCTAGAAAAATCCTATAAAAACCCATTTCTTCAAAAAATTCTTCAAATCTTCATCAAATTTCTTCAAATCTTCATCCAATTGTGCACAAATCTTCTGCCATAGCTCTGATACCAATCTTTTCTTTCTTCTTTCTTTCAGCAGCAATTTCATTCACCTCTTCCTCGAACAATAAAAGATTCTCGTACACTTCATAAACTTTCAACTCATTCAGAACCTTGTGTTGCTTCACAAACCTTGAAAATTGTTTCCAGTCTGAAGACAGATTGTTAATGAACTTCACAATATAATCCATTTCTGATCGAATGATATTATTTTTCTTCATATCATTCATCAGTTCTACAAACCTGTCATAAGTCTCTTCTAGTGATTCATCCTCCTTCATTCTAAAATTTTCATACCTATCCATCAGATTAGTTACCCTCATTTGATTTCCTACCTTGGAACCCATCATTATCTTTTGTAGCTGATCCCAAATAGATTTTGCTGACTCATCATAACTATCTAACTTGCGAAAGATCTCATTAGGAATGGCTTGAATTAGATAGTTTTGAGCTTCAACATCAATCATAAACCTTTCTCTTTCAGCCACATCCATTTCTGAAAAATCTTTTGGCACTTGTCTTCCATCAAGTGTGGTAACTAGGATAGGATGAGGTCCATGTAGAATTGAATGAAGAATTTTATCTCCATCTTTCTTTCTCCTGATGTATAGCTTGAATCGCGAGACCCACAATTCATACTCATCTTTGAATAGCACCGGTGCTTTGGTCTCTGATCCCATTGACATATCATCTCTTCGATTTGCAAGACTCATCTTTAAAACGGATCTTTATTACTGATTTTTATGAGAAATATCAGTTTTGTGAATTTGAAGAATTCCAACTTTATGACTCGAGATACAATGCTTCGCTCGAGACTCACGAAAGACTTGGCTCGAGAATCAATACTCGGCTCGAGTCACACAACAAATTGACTCGAGTCACTTGTAACTATTCGGCTCGAGACACAACTTTGTCTTGGCTCGAGACACACCTTTAACTTGGCTCGAGATATGTAACCAACTTAACTCGATTCACACACGGATTTTGGCTCGAGATACTCTGCTTTGCTCGAGACACCCAACTCGAATCAAGCTCTAATACTGCTCGAGATCCTCAATTCGAGCCAACTCTACTTCACTCGAGATACTCTGCTCGAGATACACTCTTTCTGCTCGAATTTCAACTACCACTCAACTACCACTCGAGACATATGAATATTGTGACTCGAGACATAAGAACATTTACGAAAAAAATCACGATTTTCAGCTTATTTCAATTAAAAATTCAAATCTGAACAATTTCTAATGATTACAAATCACTCCCAATGCATAAAACTTGATAGATTCATGAAATTACATACAATTTCATGAATAATCAAGTAATATGTCTTCAAATTTGCTCCAAAAATAGAATTCTTCAAGTTTTCTCCATTTTCTTTTAACTCCCCCTACACTCAAGCTCTCGGCATTTTACCTCATGCACACCCTCACAAACTAGGTCTAACCTAGGGATGTGTTTCTTGGGTAGATCCTCCGGCTCTGGATTGATCATAGAAACTTCTATATCCTATCACATATAAGTTGATATCATGAAAGGGTATTCTTTGAAACGTTGAGTATATTCATACCAGAACGTGATATGATGGTGATTCATATGTGATACAATATGTATATGGGGAACATATGTTGAACAAAAATGGGGAACATTTGTTGATGAGATCATATGTTGAAGAAATTCATTCAAATGCTCTAACAAGTGATGATTGATTGTAGAAATAAAAAATCTTGATCGTGAATTCCAAAGAACAAAATTCAAGCGCTAAACAGATAGACTCAGTAAGCACGGTGTATTCAAGAAATGAATCAATGATTAGAAAGTTTAATTGTGAAGAACAATTCACAATTAATAATCTGAATAAGAATTGAATCATTGAAATGAAATAACGTGCATTGAAATCAAATTGGAATTCAAGCGAGTGTATTTCCACCGAATAATTTCAACGAATATATGAGATGTGGAAATAACAATGTGAAGAAAATTATAACACGTGGTAATTCGTGAAACAATTTAGAATCGGAAAGAAACTAACACAAGTAAGTTCCTTATGATGAACACCACGGTTAAACACAATTAATCGCAAGTTATATACTAAGGGTTTAGAAGGATACTTACATTGAAGCGCATAAATGAAGTACGAGTCCTAAACTGAATGTTTAGAAGCCACCTAAGCATTGAAGACCGGGTCCTGAACTGAATTATTCAGGAGCCACTAATCTGCAAAATCAAGAGAAAACAGATTTTGGTATCCACTTGGATGTGGATCTTCTTTTGTTAGAAATAGATGATTTGTAAGATGAAATTTTATAAATCCCAAATCGATCATGTATATAATCTTGACATATAAATGTCTTTGCTCTAGAGTAAGAACCATTGCTTTTCATTTGTGAAAGCCTAATAAGATCACTACGTGAGTAAGTGATACCAGGCTTAACAAAAGAATTATCTTGAAAACCATTGTTCTTTCTAACATTTGATTTCGGAAAAAATATATTTTTACTTTTATTATGATGAACATTACCTGAACTGCTTCCTGAAGAATTGTAGAACAAATTCGAAGGACGCATCTGATAGCTATTTGCAGATGAAAATCTTGATTTGTGTAAAACTTCAAGTTCATTCACTGCTGCAATTAGCTTGTTTCTCTCTGCAAGAAGATCATCAAGCTTCTTCTGTTGCTCAGATCGCATCCGTTGCTCATTCATGATATCAGTCGATAATCCAGATAATTTTCTTGTAAGCTTCTTTACTTCATTCTCAAAGACTTCCTTTTGGTTCTGAAAATCTTTCTCCTCAAGACTTGGCTTCTTAGGTTCAGCAATTATCTGTTCTAGAACATTCTTTTCATGCTGAATAATCTTCTCTCTTCTTTTGAATTGACTTCTTTCATCAGATAACTGATTTTGTAAGTCTACAATCTGCTTTTGAAGCTCAATAGATTTCTTGTCATCAAATTTTCTCTCTGAGTGAACAACATGGACCTCTTCTTCAAGATCATGCATCAAATTCTGATATTTCCCAACACGAAGACTTGGTTTCTTCAAAGATTTCTTCTTACTATCAATCACATTCAACTGCCTCTCAAACTCCTTTCTATCTAGGACAATCTTCCTCTCTAACTCAGATGTTTTCTGTGAAAGTTTATCACTTTTCAATTCAAATACCTTTCTTTCTTCTGTTAAGGTATTTTGGAGATCAAACAGATTCTTTGATAGCCCCTGTATTTCTGTTTCAAACACAATTCTTTCTTCCGCAAACTCTAATTCCACACTGTTCTTCTTCTTTTCATTTTCCAAAGTCTTCTGAAATTTAAAAATCATCTTTTTAAGATCCAAAATCTCTTTATCAGACTCTCCTCTTTGCTTTTCAAAATTTCTTCTCTCAATAATCAGAATTTGTTCAAACTCAGTTATTTGCTTTGAAAGTTCCATTACTCTTGATTGAGAAGATATAAGCTTGTTTTCGAAAACCTTCTTATCTTCATCAAGTTCAAGAATTTTCTTTTGCAAACATTCATTTTCTTTTCTCAAAGAAGTTACAAGTTTTAAATTTTGAGCATTTCCAAAAGAATGTTGCAACATTTGATCATGCTCATTTTGCAAATCCTTTTGCAAACTTGTAATCTGACTTCTTTCTTTTGAAAGTGAAGCTTCAAGATCAGTAACTTTAATGAGAAGTTCAGCTTTCTCAGCATTTAAAGTAGATAAACTTTTGTTCAACTTAAACTCTTCTCTCTCGGTATTCAGCTTCTATTCCAACTGAACTATCTTTATCTCATGAGCCACTACTTGCTCTGTGAGGGAAATGTTTTCTCTCTTAAGTTTCCGAATTATGAGTGTGAATCGATTCATCCTTTCATAGATTGTCTCAATGAAATCTGGGTTTAGGAGATCGTGCATATAAGCATTCACCGCTGCCATTTGTGACTTCATAAGTTCAGAATCCATTGTTAACTGCTCAAAGAAAAAATAAGGATCGTCAACAGAAACTTCGATTAGAAGTATGAATAGTGCACTAACGATTTATATCGAACAAATCAAAAAATATGAAGAAAAAGGGTAAAAATAAACTTGAAGGACTAAAAGTGACAAAACTAGAAACTTAAACGACTCACAAACTTGAAATCACAAGTACAAGGACTAAAAGTGTAAAATGAGAAAAGTTTCAAGTTCAGGGACTAAAAATGATAAAATTTGAAAGTTTAAAAGTCCAAGGGTTGAAAATGAAACTTTTTGAAACTTTAAGTCCAGGTACTAAAAGTGACAAAATTGAAAGTTATAAAACTAACGGACTTAACAAGAAAAGAACTAAAAATGAAATAAAACTAACGGAACCGATAACGGAGCATACAAAAACTTAACAAAACACTACTGAACGACACCAAAAAAATACGAAACGAAAACTAAACGATAACCAACTTCATCCTCTATCAAACCATGTCACCAATCCACGATCGAAAAGTCTCGGGGTAGCCTCGAATTGAGATCGAAAAATGCGAGAAAAATGGTTCACGTATCACCTTTAACGCTCGTCAAATAACGTCGATAACTCACCGATCGGACCTGAAAAATTAACGAGTCAATACTCTATTAGTCAACCTATTAAAAAAATCAAAAACGATTTCCCGGCAAAATCGTCTTGATCACTGAAATCGTCCCGCAAAATGACCGGTTGATAAGAATTTCACATAAAATGATGAAATTCTTTTTGTAGACTTGACTTGAGATCGCTCGAAACCTTATCAGTTAACCTCGAAAGTTCCCGAAAATCACTTTTCTCAAAAAGTCTTGCGGCACTCTGCGTCTAAAATTGAGAAAGATTTCCCGGCGAAATCTTCTTGATCACCGAACACGTCCCGCAAAATCAACGTTTGTCACAAAAGTCACATAAAATCATGAAATATTTTCCATAGGCTTGACTTGTGAGCGATCGAAACCTTATCAATTGAGCTCGAAAAATTACGAAAGTTACTTTCCTCAATAGCTCTCGCGGAATTCTACGTTCAGAAAATAAAAACGATTCTCGAAAGACAACCGAGATCACCGAAAAACACCATGAAAAATGAACATTTCACCTCATGAAAATTTAGATTTACTAAACTTTTGAGAATTAAAAGATTGATACGAGATGATTGAGTTTCTACAGACTCACAAGTACTTGAATCAATATGGAAAATCAATTTGGAAATACATGTCTCGGGACCGTTATTCAGTTTTCATGTCTCGAGACATTAATGAATTAAAAAAAATGCATGTGTACTCGAGACATTTGGAAATGCAAATCAAATGTCACATATGCTGATCATGTGCTTCTAGTCACGTGCCAAATAACTTTTTCGATTTATGAACTTCCAAAATGAGTCCTACATCAGCTCACGAGACATATATATGAACTTCTAAAATAATTCGATCAGCTCATAAGACTAATGAAACTCTCTTCTAAAATTGACTAAAATAAGAAAAGTTGACCAAGTGTTACACTACCAATTTGGAAGTCAGACTTTCCTTTCTCATGTCAGCCACGTGCTGCCATATGCATGACACACGCCACACACAAATGCGACATGCCTCCTTCTCACATCAGCACACAATAGAGACAAGCACGCCTTCCATATGCAACAAGACTCGAGACATTATTTTTCTGACTCGAGACATCTCTAACAACCACAAACAACTTTTTTTATTTTCAATTTTAAGATCAAACACACATACAAACAACTTTTTAACAAACTCTCAATAAAATTTTGGATCAAAATCCAAGATCTACTCAAGAACACATGAAGATCTTCAAAAACACCCAAGAACACATTCAATCCAAAAATTTCAAAAACACAAATTTAACTTTTCAAACCAAAAACAAATGGTAGATTTATGTCCAAAAACACTTTTTAGAAACAAATCCACTCAAAAACAAATCAAAACATAACAAAAACACCAAATCACTCAAGAACACAAAATCAAAAATTCAACAACGATTTTCACAAATCTTCATCAAATTTGATAAAATTCGAATATGTTGCTCACCTCATGATTACAAACAACTTTTGTGAAGCAACACTCACCAAAAATAGATCAAACTCATCCAATTTTCAAAAATTTCTCAAAAACTCCATGGATGAACTTTGAAGCTTTTCAAAAATCAAAACTCAAATTTGAGTACAATTTTGATCTAGAGTGATTGGAGATGATTAGAAAACACACCAAAAACACAAAAACACAAACAAATCTACAAGATCTACAACAAAAATCTACAAATCTACAAAAATCCTACAAAAACCCATTTCTTCAATTTTCTACAAATCTTCATCAAATTGTGCACCAATCTTCTGCCATAGCTCTGATACCAATTGTAAGTGCAAGAAACAATGGATCAAATCAATCAATTCTCATTCCATGATGTAAATTTTTACAATATGAACTTTCTCTCTCTAGATTCTCTCTCTAGAACACACACTAATGAATATTACAATTAAGCTCCTTCTCTCAAGTCTCTCTCACTAACTCCTTCTAACACTCTATATATACCCTTGACCTCAACATACACATACATTGACTTTACTAATTACATCTTTGACTTTTCTATTAAATGCTTTGACTTTGACTTTGATGCTTGACTTTCTTCTTTGACTTCCATCCTTTGACAATGTTTAACTTGAATATTATTTCCTCATCTTGAGATCTCGGATACAATAATATTTGCTCTAACATGCAGGCTCTCCAAACCAGTCTTAGCCTTCATTCACGGATGGCTAAGATTAAGGAGGAAATGGCGTCGAACCAAAACGACGCTAAACTGGCCAAGAAGGAGGCTGAGAAGGCCAAGAAGAAGTTGGCCCAACTGATCGATGAGGTCAACACTAAGTCGGTCCAAATTGGGGACCTCGAGTCGAAGCTGGATATTGGTGAGCGCTTCTAGGGCGAGCAACGAGAGAGATTGAAGATATACCTTGATCGTACGAAGGATTTGGAGAAGGAGTTGCTCGACGTTCGACGGGAGAAGGCTGAGAGGGAGGAGGTTTTGTCGTCCAGGATCCAAGAACTCGAAGAGGATGCTGCTTTGGCCCGAGTGGTCGCACGCGCTGCGCTTAAGCGTCGTGTGGCTGCCGGGACCGTTACTTCACAGATGGCCAGTGAAGAGGTGGCTTCTTTTATACGGGTGATAGGTTCTGAGGACCTTCTTGATGAGGAAGACCTCAGGGGTTTGGACGAGGAGGCTGCGGTCGCTGAAGTCAAAGATGCCAGCGTCGAGGAGGAGGTTCCTGAAACTTCTGGATCCGTCCCTGCGCATCCAGTGGAGACCGAAGAAGCCCCTGTCGTGGATCCTTCCTCTTCTGTTGCTCCCGTAGAATAGCTTTTGTTATTTTTCATCCTTTTGTAATTTTGCTAGTTTTAGCAAAGTTTTAATGAAAAACTTTTGATTTAATGATTGTTTGTCGTGTGTTTTAGCTTTTGTCGCATGATCTTAGCTTTTGTCTTGCGTTTATAGCCTTATATCGTGTGTTATAGCCTTTGTTCTTTGCATGCATTTATTTAAAGTCCCAAGAATTAAGTTTAGAAACGTTTCTTTTGTACTCATAAGAGTATTCGTGCGACTGGCGAATGGACTTGCGCTCTTGCGAGGTAGTCGTGCGTTACAGCAGTTTACTTGCGATTCGTGCGATTTTTGTCGTGCGATTCCTGCGACAAACATGCAATTAAATCGTGCGATATCTGCGTTGATCGTGCAATTCATGCGATTTATCGTGCGATACCTACGAAAAAGAATGACTAAGGGGTGGCCGTTGGCTTAGCCAACGGCGCTCCAATGCCTAAGTCAGTAATGGATAATGAAGAATAAATCGTATGTAAATAGGTTTAGAAATAGTACCTTTTGAGGTGATGGGCATTCCAACTACGTGGGATTTCCATACCTTCCATTGTCGTAAGTCTGTATGCTCCATTTTAAATTACTTTGGAAATTACGTAGGGTCCTTCCCATTTGATGGAAAGTTTTCCAGCGTTTGACTCTTGTGTGTTTTGAAACACGTGTCGTAAGACATAATCTCTAACTTGGAAAATTTTAGCCTTTACCTTTTTGTTGAAATGTCTCTCGACGATTCCCTTCTGTGCAGCCATCGTTCGTAATGCTTTTTCTCGAAGTTCTTCTAGAGCATTCAGATCGTAAGATAAATTTTTGGCATTTTGGTCAAACATACGATTTCTGGCGATTGGTACTTGGGCTTCGATTGGCAAGACCGCTTCACATCCATATACTAAAGAATATGGAGTTTGTCCTGTTGATGCTCTTGGTGTCGTGCGATTTGCCCATAAAACTGATGGTAATTCTTCTACCTATTTGCCTTTTGCCTCCTTCAATCTTTTTCGGATCGAATTGATGATGACTTTGTTGCTTGACTCAGCCAATCCGTTGGACTGAGGGTACCTTGGAGTAGAAGTGACTAGCTTGATCCCTCGTTTTTCACAGAACGTACGAGTTCTATCACTTATAAATTGTGAACCGTTGTCGCACATAATCTCGGCCGGTACTCCAAATCTGTAAATAATGTTCTTTTGGATGAAGGATATGACTTCTTTATCTCTGACTTGCGAAAAAGCATCAGCTTCTATCCACTTCGAGAAATAATCGGTAAGCACAAGTAGATATACTTTTTGTCCAGGAGCTGGGGGTAATTTTCCCAAGATATCCATTCCCCATCGCATGAATGGCCATGAAACGAGAACAGAATGCAAGGGTTCGGATGGTCGATGGACCATACCCGAGTGCTTTTGACATGCGTCACATCGTTGGACGTACCTTATTGCATCCTCTCATAAGGTAGGCCAATAATAGCCTTGTCGTGAGATTCGATTAGCAAGACTTCTGCCCCCTACATGATTTCCACATTCTCCATCGTGCATTTCTTGGAGAATTTGATTGATCTGTGTCTTATTTGTGACACATCATAGAAGAAGTCCAGTCGTGGATCTTCGATAGAGTTGGTCTTCAAAAATCGTATATCTTGAAGCTTTGGACCTTGTTTTTCGGGCTTCCATTCTGTCTTCAGGGAGTCGGTCGTGCTTGAGATAATTCCATACGTCGAGCGACCAATTGTAAATTTCTTCTTTCATCTGTACTTCATCTTTTGCTTCAATTGTTGGCGTCGTAAGATGAAGTATTGGGATATTCTCCATAAATGGATCGTGGAATGCAGATCCCAAGTTAGCTAGTGCGTCAGCTTGCATGTTTAGATCTCTAGGTACTTGTTCGATCAAAAGGTGTTCGAATCGTGCGATTCGATCTTTAACAGCTTTGAGATAACTCATCATCTTTGAATCTTCTGCTTGAAAATCTCCATTTACTTGGTTGACCACCAGCAGAGAATCGCTTCGAACGTGCAACTGTTTTGCCCCCAGTCTAAGAGCAATATCCAATCCTGCGATCAAAGCTTCATACTCTGCTTCGTTGTTCGTGGCTTTAAATTCACATCGTATGGAGTATACTATGTTCCCCCTGTGATGATTTTAAGACAATACCTAGTCCACACCCTCGTATGTTCGAAGAGCCATCAACGTAGAGTATCCACGGTTTGTTGTCTGAAATCATCACAATTTCGTCGCACATCGTTGGTTCCAATCCTGGAGAGA
This sequence comes from Centaurea solstitialis, assembly GCA_030169165.1. NCBI lineage: Eukaryota > Viridiplantae > Streptophyta > Magnoliopsida > Asterales > Asteraceae > Centaurea > Centaurea solstitialis. The sequence goes on from CM058040.1 coordinate 73,321,939, forward strand.
ATTCTGCTACAAAGTCTTCCAGTACTTGCGATTTAATTGCCGTCTTGGGTTTGAACTCAATGTCGAACCCACTGAGATAGATGCTCCACTTAGCTAGACGTCCTGTCAGTTCTGGCTTTTGAAGTACCGTCTTGAGTGGATAATTGGTCACGACAATAATATGATGCGACTCGAAGTAATGCCTTAGCTTGTTTGCTGCAGTCATGAGACCTAATAGCAGTTTCTCCATGGACGTGTACCTGGTTTCTGCGTCGAGGAAAGATTTGCTGACATAATAAATTGGTCGTTGCTGCTGATCTTCCTCTCGCACGAGTACTGCGCTCGTCGCATTTTTGCTCACTGCCAAATACAACTGCAAACTTTCACCTTCAACTGGTTTAGTCAACAGGGGTGGCAATGTCATGTACTGCTTCAGTTCTTGTACAGCCTTCTCATGTTCGTCTGTCCATAAGAAGCCTTGATTCTTCCGTAGGACATTGTAGAACAGATGTCACTTATCCGATGATCGTGAGATAAATCTGGTTAAGGCTGCCACGCGTCCTGTTAACTTCTGGACCTCTTTGATATTCCTTGGAGACTGTATCTCGGTGATAGCTTTCACTTGCTCTGGACTTGCTTCGATTCCTCGTTGTGTCACCAAGTATCCTAAGAATTTCCCTGCACGTACTCCGAAGGAACATTTAGTTGGATTGAGCTTCATCTTTTATTGTCGTAGGATGTCGAACGATTGCTTTAAATGTGCTACATGATCGATCGAACGTTCCGACTTCACTAGCATGTCGTCGATATAAACCTCCATCGTTCGACCAAGATGTTCCTTGAACATCATATTAACCAGCCTTTGATACGTCGAACCTGCATTCTTAAGACCAAATGGCATAACTTTGTAACAGTATATGCCTTTGTCTGTCATGAATGCGGTTTTTTCCTGGTCGTCCGTGTGCATCAAGATTTGGTTATATCCCGAATATGCGTCCATGAATGTCAACAATTCATGTCCTGCTGTTGCGTCGACCATAGCATCGATGTGAGGTAACGGGAAAGGATATTTTGGACAAGCTTTGTTAAGATCTGTGAAGTCGATGCAGACTCGCCACTTACCGTTTTTCTTTTGTATGACGACCACGTTGGCTAACCATTCTGGATATTTGACTTCTCGGATCTTTCCAGTTTTAAGCAGGTTGACTTCGTCGTTGATTACTTTATTTCGTTCAGGCGCAAACTTGTGACGTTTCTGCTTGATTGGCTTGAAAGTAGGATCCACGTTCAGCTTGTGCGATATAACATGGGGATCTATTCCAACCATATCTTCGTGCGACCATGCGAAACAGTCTGAATGTTCCTGCAAAAAAGATATAATCGTATTTTTTATGTCAGGGGGGAGCGAGGCTCCTACGAAGACCTTTCGATCAGGATGTTCAGGATCGAGTACGACTTCTTCTAGTCAAAGATCATCGTTGGATTTCTTCCCATCCTGGCTCTGTAATTGCTAGATGTCCTGCGGCTTTGTCTTCATCGTAATCTTGTAGCATTCTCGTGCGACCTTCTTTTCACTAGCAATTTCTTGAATTCCCCACGGAGAAGGAAATTTGATCTTCTGATGGTACGTCGAAGGGACTGCTTTCATCTCGTGGATCCATGGTCTTCCAAGAATAACATTATAGGCCGATTGGCAATCTACCACGTTGAACTTTGTTTGCTTGTTGATGCCTTTGGCGAAGACAGGTAAGATGATTTCTCCGAGAGTGTTCATCGGGTCTCCATTGAATCCGATCAAGGTAGTGCTTCGTCGTACGATTTCTGATCGCTCAATTCCCATTATTTTAAGAGTATCTGCAAAAATAACGTTAGCTGAACTGCCTCCATCGATCAATATTCTCTTAGTCGAACAGTTTCCGATTGTCAACTGTATGACTAGAGCGTCATGATGCTTATGATGGACCCCCTGAGTATCGTCTTTGTCGAACGTAATCGTCATCGCGTCAAGTTCTTTTTCTGCCTTTGATTTGACTTCATCGGGGATAGGGCGTTCGTCTGGACCATCTCGTGCATGTCTTTTGGCAGCAGAATATGTAAGTCCGCATACTTCTGATCCTCCGGTGATGCAGTTTACAACTTTAGTATGAGCTGGAGATGCTGGTCGTCCTTGTTCTTCTGGAATGACACCTTTTAAATGTCCTTTAGATTTCAAATATGAAATCTCCTTCTTCAGGCTGATGCATTCATCCGTCGTATGGCCATGATCCTCGTGGAAGTCGCACCATTTGTTTTGATCTTTGTCCTTGCTTGGTTTGTCGGACTTCTTTGGCTATCGTACGTTTGCATCAATCTTTCGTAGTGAATCTACCAAGTCTTTCGATGTACCTGCAAAATTGTAAGTAGATAACTCTGGATATCGTATTTTAACGGTACCTTTGCTTGGTCGAGCTTTTGACTCATGTCGAGGGTTTCTAATCTTGTTCACTCTTTTGTGCTTAAAATCATGTTTTTGAGCACCAAGAGGTTTATTTTCAGCGGAATGCTTTCGTCGAAAGAGAGCATCGTTCTCTATTCTCATGAAAGCTAATGTTCTAGCTCGTACGTCGTCGAAGTTTTCCGGCGGGTATTTTGTCAATTCTAGATATAATCCAGAGGAATCTTCTAGCCCACGTTTGTACGCCTCGATCGCAGTCTTCACATCACAATTTTTTACTTCGATCATTGCCGCGTTGAATCTGTTGAAGTAGTCGCGAATTGTTTCTCCAGGCTTTTGTACGACATAGTATAGGTCGCTGGTCTGCTTCTCCATCTTACGGCTGCTAGCAAACTGTCGAGTGAATTGGTTTACCAATTCTGCAAAGGATCCAATACTCTTTGGCTTTAAGTTGATAAGCCATTGTAATGCTGCTCTTGTTAAGGTTGATCCAAAGCTCTTGCACATGCAAACTTCTTGAAATTGCGCCGGTATAGGAACTGTCCACATGAGCTGCTTATATTGTGCGACATGCTCGACGGGGTCGGTGACTCCAGAATATTTTGTTGCGAAGGCTGGAATCGTATATTTCTTGGGTACGTCGATGAGAGATATTTCGTCAACGAACGGTGAAGCTTGAAATCCGGTTTTGGGTTCGACCTCAACGGGCACTGCTGCTCCGGGTAACTTTGTAAGTAATGCGAATAGCTTTTGATTCTGCTCCTCTAGAGATTTCAATCGTACGTTTAGAGGATCTTCAATGGTTGTTGGAATTATTGGGATAAAACCAGAAGAAATTCCGGTACTGGGTGGTATCTTCGTATGAACTGTGGAACTAGCAGCTGTGGGTATGTGACCAGGAATAGGAATTTGTTGAGACATGTTGTTAAAGGGTCCGAACGTGAATGCGGGTGGGCCTTGAGGCATGGGAGGTGGACCTTGAGGCATAGGTGGCGGGCCTTGAGGTATTGGTGGTGGACCTTGAGGCATAGGCGGTCATACGTTATTATACTGCTGGTTTACGGTTGATAGAGGTACTGAGGCATTGAACTGTGGTCGAAGTGGCGGCCTCAGGTGTTGAGGTGGATAAGGAGGAGGAATGGGCATCGATGGAACTTGCGAAGCTCGAAGATGTTGGATTTCTTCATTAGCTTGTTGCAATTGTTGTTGTAGAGATGCTATGAATCCGTTATCCATTTTCCTGCAAAAATAGCTCAAAGAGAACTCGAAGAAAAGGTTAGTACGAAGGCGCACGTTTCACCGAATGAAATTTTTCTCAAAACGGAGCCCCACGGTGGGCGCCAAACTGTTTATGTAAAAAATTACACAAGTCGATGTCGTAAGAAACTTGTGTGAGGCTTAACCGTCGAGAGAAAGAAATTACAATCGATAATAAGTGCGGGAAAATAAAATAAGACAAAGGATTTGATGACGCAGGAAAAACCTCACGACGGAGGAAAAAATCTGCGGTCTACCTAGAAGGTAAGTCGACAGTGCACTATGATCACCAAACAGGGGTGATGTCCTTCAAGTACACAGCTTTGGTCGTACGATTACAAGGGAAATAACAATGAGATCGAATGTAAATTACAACTGATGATCAAAGAATAGCCAATAGAGAACTTGTGAGCTTCGAGCAGACTTCGTGTTGTGAAATGGTGGCTTCATTCTTCTTATATAGTAGCTTGAAGGTAACCGCCCAACGGTATTGTTGACCATTAATGCTCGGTTCGTAACTGTCCAACGGTATTGCTGAGAGTTATTGTCTAGATTGTAACTGCTGTGAGAATCTTGCTTGTAACGGTCTATCTCTTAGTGTCGTTAGATTCCATCGAACGAATTATAACTTGAGACATGTCCATTGTAATGATGTACTCCAACGAGCATAACATAGTACTCAATCTCAGACTTCTTCAAAGGTGGACAATTGTTAGAAATGATAATCAGCTTGCCTGCATCAAAGATATAAACTTCGTATGTTTATTCGTTAGTACTGTCGTACGACATAGTAGACATCGTTCGACTTATCCGTTGTATCTGTTCGATGTTTGATAATCTTTGTTCGAGGGTCTTATTAGTTTTATCTTAGGACCTTATCTTAATACAGGATCATTGTCCCAACACTTATCTTACGATTATAGTCGGTCGTCGTGCGATCGTAGATTTTTATCCTAACAAGAACACGAGAATATGAGATTATGAGAGCCAAAAAACAAGAAATCTTTGCGTTTTTTGCGTTTATTGTGTTTTGTGAATTGGTGGTTTGAGCCATCACCTTCCCCTACTATTTATATACATATGAGGGTGTAATAGAAGCAAAAAAACACAAAAAAAAAGGTATCTAACGGCTCTCTAACAGTCATAATTTTCCAAATTTTGGATTTGGTCGTTGGGCCTGGTTCTGGCCCGGGTTAGGCTCGGTTTTCGGCCCGGTTTGGGCTCGGTTCGGGTTTGGCCCGGTGTTTTCTATGAAATGCAGGCCCGGTTCAGGCCCGCGGGTAGTAACCCGGGTTGGACCGGGTTCGGGTCAAGCCGGGTTCGGCTTCGGGTCGGGGTCGGGCTAACCCTTTGGTTCGGTTCGGTTTCGTTTGGCCATCACTAGTGTGTGACTACCATACGGTCCATATAGGCAACCAACGTTGGTTTTTTGGTGCTCCATAAATCTCAAATGCCCTAAGGTGTGCGATTATGTTATCTTAATGCATCATTGGATCTGATTGGGTTTTAATTCTGTATATTTGTAACCAAAATTTGTTGTTTACGTTTAATTGTTAAAAATGTAATTAAAACCCAACAAAATTGACTATAGGTTGATCATGCATATGTCAAAGACATATATATTTTTGTCTATTTGGTTAACAAATATAACTATAATGAAATAATGATAAATGATAAGAATACTCCTTGTATGAAATTTCCGCACATTCATATATTCTTGCATAATTAAATAAATACTATATAGTAATAATATTAATTGGTGGTGGTAGTGTAGTGGTAGTGGCAACGGTGGTCGTAACGAAAGTGACAATGATGGCGACAACGGGGTGTTGAACTTAAGCATTAATTTCCTATATTTATTTAATATTAAATTATGAAATCATTTACACGGCTCTTTAAATTCTTTAACTTATGCAAAAATTATCAAATCCATAAATCACATAATTACACAGAATCTAATGCATTCAGCCCTTGAACTAAACACGACTAAAATAAGTTAAATGAATTTGTTTTTCATTACAATTTCATTGAATTTCTTTAAATTCTGCAAACAACTATCCCTTAGATTGTATGATCATGCATGACCATAAATTCAAAATGAGTCATTGAAAGTAAAGAATTAACATTAGACACTACTACAAAATGAGTCATTGAAAGTAAAGAATTAACATTAGACACTACTACAAAACAGTCAATGAAATAAAGTTCAAGCACGGTCAACAACTACAAAAAAAATTCACCATTAGTGACGAAAGAGATTTGGTCACTAACAACATAAAATTTGGTCACTAAAGCCATTTAGTGACAAAAATTAAGGTCGTCACTTTTCGTCACTAAAGATCCGTCACTGATTGTATTAGTGACCAAATACAAAAATGATTACTGATTAGTGACCTTATTAAAGTGGTCGCTGATAGCGAAAAACCGTGCGTGCCACTATGTGGTCACAATTTCACCACAATGAGGATGCAAGTATACACCGACAAAGGGATCGCTATAAGTAATAAAGTGATAGTATACCAAATGTTCGTTTCCACAGGGACTGAGATTTTATAGAAAACTTAAGACTTTCATGAACTTCTAGTGCTTGACGGGTTTTGAAGTAAAAAGTGGGTTTGATGGTGAAAATGCTAAAAATGACAACTTTTGACTTATAAAGAAGGAAGAGGGTGTGGATGTAAGTTTTTACTTTAAAACATAGTATAACACGAATTTAGAAACTTCACGTTATGGGGATATTTATAAAAACACAAATCTCTCGAAACTACGTTTTTACAAAACATACCGTGAAGTTGCTATAAAGTCATCGTTATTCCAAATCGTAAGATTACTGGTTTTTATAAGTAGATTAAAATAAATCTCGTTCCACCGAGTATGGGGATTTATACCCAAGTCTCCTTGTGATATAAATCCCGACCGGCTTACTGAACCTTAACAAACCATGCAGAACCCGCATCTATGCGTGATTATCAAAGGCCCTCTCGAGCTCTTTGTGCATTATCCAAACCGTATTTCGGACCCGCCCATCTCTGGATCTGAGGTCTAACACGACACATCAAAATGGCCGGTTTATCAGCATCGAAATTAAGTATCGGTTCAAATAACTAATCGTAAAATTTGGAAATAACGACAACACCCAAGTGTTGTCTACACAGTTTTAAAATAAACTCACACCCACACCCATTAAAGGGTTTAGCCTAAAATAAAAGACATAACAAGATTAAATTCATAAACTAACTTCATGATAATTAAGTTCGGAATAAAAAGTACAGTACGAGAAATAAAATAAAGCAGTTAACGTTTATAACTAGAAAGCATATAAAGAGTTAAGCTAAAATTAAGCAGTAAATAAAAGCAGGAAAAGAAAACAGATAATCTCCCCAATAGGGAGCCTGGGGAGCGAAAAAGGAAAGAAAGAAGAAGAAGCAATAAAGGAAAATAATGGCTGGCCCTTCTCGTTAGAGGCTTTGATGCCTTTTATAACAAAACATAACCCATGGATGTAATCTATGGGTATGTTTTCAACCAATGGCCTCCTTCTTATCCTTACATCAGATATTCTCAATATTTCTTCACATGGGCCAAGTGGGCCTACTTGCTGAATTTCGTTCCCTCAGTACTCCAAGAGCCAAGTGAAAATGTTCCCCTCAGTGGTGACACAGAGGGGACTGCTGTGTGATAATTTCTGAATCTCGAGCTGCTGGAGAGCTTTTTGAACTGCTTTCGGGATTTGGACTGATTTGTTGAGCTTTTAGGTCGCTTTTCGTCAAACTTGATCTTTTGTGTTTATCAAACCTTTTCAAAACATTTTAGTCCAAAGAGAAAGAAAGAGAGCAAAGTGGGTATAAAAATATATACAAAACGAGGTTATTTAACACTAAATAACTCTCAGATTAAAGAGTTATCAGTCGCTATGTTTGTGACGACTAAATTGGCCACTAAATCACTAAAAGTCGTCACTAATTGTCAACTAACGACTCCGTTAACGTCCGTTAAATTCTATTTGTGCCTAAAATAGTGGTCAATAATTAAAAAAAACTCAATAATATGTACTATAATTGTTATTACGGTAAAATTAAAACCTGCTAATTTATGAGCATATAAATCTAAAACTAATTTCATTTGCATAGAATATGATTGTTAATCCATACAAGCATGTCAACATTTAATGACTAACAAAGATAACGCATAAAATTCTTAGTTTTGAGATCCTAATGCATATAACTTTGACATTTGCACCATCTTCTCGTTCATTTTGTCTTTTATTTGACTTTGCTCTTCTTGAAATTTCACTTGTTTCTCTTTAATTCTCTTAACTTCATCCTCTAAAGCCTTTGATTTTCTTTTTCAAATTAATTCTAACTCCATTCATAGACTTTCTATATGGCTAAAATATGTTTTGTAAATGCAGCACGTCCCTTTATATATCCAGGAATACGATTCAATTTTTCCAGACAAATTTTTGCAAGTGACCAAGAAGGGGGCAGCTTCCTCGCTTAATAATCCATTTTTGCATATCAAAACAAAATCAAACCATGCTCAAACATTTGCAATTTTCATCTCATTGCATAACATCTTACAACTATATCAAATATATTCTAGTTTATCTATAAAATGTATCTGATAGAGGAGGTATATAGTCCCTTAAAACAATTTATGCTCTTGTTCTCAACTGATGTAAGACAGGATACAACATGGAGTTTCTGTAAATTTTACTTTCTAACTGCACTAAATTCTCATAATTTACTAATGGAATAACCTTATCCACGGTGTTGTGTTAGGATGTATGTGTATTTTACATTTGTCTCTGTCTCTTCAGACAGAGATTGTTTTAAACATAATTAGTCTTTGTTGGTCCTCTTTCGATGGCCAACTATGTAAATTGTATTGTATAAGGGGGGTTGAATAAAATCAACACAGTTTCTTCTACTTAATTTAATTCACAACCCTTATGGAGTTTTTGTGTGAACTAAAGTAGATGTTTGTTGAAGCGGATCTAGACTATGTCATGATTCAAACAATCCATAAGTATTTTGTTAGGATTATGTGCAAGATAGTAACAGGGTTTACCGTGTCCAATGTTGTAAGACACTAGTGGGTCACACTGCTACACACCCAATTGGAGATCAAGTGGTTTGATGGAATAATTAATTAGTATAAGTTAATTATTGAGTGAGAAATAAATAATAAATAGTTATTTATTATTTAGTTATATATATAAAATATCAGTTGAAATATTTTATTGGATTAATTAATAGTTAATTAATTAATTAAAGGGTTAAGTTATTTAATTAATAGTTTATTAATTAAATAAAGAGTTTGAGTTTGATTAAATAACCTTAATGGGCTTTTTAATCGAACGGTCTTTCTTTATTGGGTACTGCCATATTTAATTTTATAAATATGGCAAACCCTGGTCAGTTTATTCATTCGATCAATCATAACTGAAAAAAAACCCCAGAGAAAAACCAAAACCCTCCCATCTCTCTCTCTCCATCAATTTCCAGGAGGAACCCGAGGTGGTCTAGCAACCGATCTCACGGTGGTGCAGTAGCGGTGTATTCCCCACCAGCAGTCCAGTTTCGTTCGCGCAAACTAACAACGAGGTAATTTTTCGTAACCCTCTTTTGTGTCTGTATGAGTTTAGGATTGGATCCTCGATTGGGAATCAGGCAATTTTATTCCGCTGTGCATGTTTTGTAGCCTCCGATTCCCAACATATTTCACGAAGCATTTGCTTATGCACAAAGCAAGAATAGAGATAGATAGAATGAACCTTGATAGAGAGAGAAAGGATTGGGGTATAGAAGCATGAACCAAGGTTGGTTTGAAGAACAAACCTAATACTCATGTTTATACCCCATGCATTAAATGCATGGCAGAACCACTTTTGCACGTGGCAAACTAAGAGTGGTTCTATTGTACTATATACTATAAACGACGGCCCATACTTGGTAGGGTTATGGTCTATAGTGTACAATTGCCTTATGGTTGACAAGCAAAGAGGGAGCAGTAAAGAGACATCCCCTTTTGTACTTTTGTCAGAAAGGCAGATCAAATCCTTTACGTGCATATAGGAGGGAAAAACAAATCTTGAATTCGTGAAGAGCAAGTCACTGATCGGGGCTTAGAATCGCTGATCTCTAGGAAAGATCAGGGAGGCGCTGTGACTTGTCTTCAGCAGAACGCCATGCAGAGTAGTCAGCTTGCTATCACTGATTTCAACTTCAGATCACAAGCTCGCTGACTCTTTCATTCACCTTACATCAATAGATGGTGATGATGGTTTTCTTATGGCATGACTATTTGTATTTCAGGGGATACTTAGCTGATGTCAGCTCTTGCTGATACTGAACGGAGTCAGTGATCAGCAATCGCTGATTGTCCAAACTATCAGCGATAAAGAATCGCTGAAGTAGTGAACTTCATCTTTCAGCAGTGCTAAGTATTTTACAGAAAATAGATAAAGGATCATTGGTATTTCTCAAAGTCTTAGAAAGACTGGATCAACAGTCTTATAGGGAGAGTACAAGGCTGCAATGACTTCCTTAACCCAAACCCCAAGAATATTTATACCATGCATTCAGGAGCTAGTACTTCATGATAAACAAAAACTCCTACAAGCTAGCAACTGGATGGTGTTGTCACTTTAGTAGATGCAAAACATGCTAATATTCATCTTGATGATGTTAAGCCAAAAGGAGTACGTTGTCAATAAGGCAGTAGAGCAAATTGCATATGCGGATCGTATAATAGTTAATAAGGTACCTGTTATTGTCACTTTGTCTTTTCCATTGCTACGGATTTGTTATCACATGTCCAATAAATATCCAAGGGCTTGTTCAATTTTGCAGAGATGAAACTGTTTTCATCTCCACAGATTTGATTCACACAAGAATAAAGAACAGAGAAAGACAAACAGAAACTGCACACTTTTTATTTCTCAATAATTCTGCACATACATATTACATATAAATAGAGAGTGAAACGCTGCCAATAAACCATCACAGCATTTTGGAAATGTCAACTCTGAAACTTCCTATAACTACCCATAACTACTACCTAATGGATATTTAAACTGACCAAATACTAATGGCCTACGACCCAATACTTAACCCATTAGATACTAACAGATAAATACTAATTAAATAATGACAAAAATAGGATAAGAAAGTCCATATTTAACCCATTAGAACTCAACAAAGACGATATACAAAAGAATAAAGACTCAACAAGCAAAGCTATATGGAAGGAAACTGCTTGGTGCCTACAATCTACTTCAACATATCGAGATTAAGGGGGGGTGAATGTTAGATTAATCTCGATATATAGTGTAAATATCGTATATATAGGTGCGTGTATAGGTAGTTATTTAATGAAGAGGTATGGTTGTTCATGAAAGGGTGTGATGCTTCATGAAACAACACCTCCATAGGCGAACCATTGCAGTGGTTCGAAGGCACCCTTTGGTGTCTATAAATACGTTTCATATGTAACAAATTTCAGTGTGATTCTCACTGTGATTTTCTCAAGAAATATCAATAGAAACTTTTGTTGTTTATCATATGGATCCAATAGGGCTTTTGTTATATACTTAAAGTTAAAATCCGTATAAATTGTTAGACAGAGCAGTTTACCAATTACATACCATGTAAACCAACTAGTCAAATAGACTAGAAAATTCCCATTTACAATAATCAATTTACCTGTCATCTAACTACCTATAGATGGATAAAACTAACAATAGTAGCAAATGGGTCAACATGCTATAAGAGTGGAAGACAAAGCACTAATTAGATTTAATTTTTTAATATCGCATATAATATATGGTTGCTTTCTGTTTTTTCAGTTGTAGATGGGATTCAACGTTGGGTCGTATTGGTGGATCTTATTACAACAACAACTGCATGCATCATCATGGTAAGCAAGGGTTTAGGCAAATAGATATCATTTGTTTTTATTGATTTATTTTGCATCCTTTTTAGTACATTTTCTTTAAGAGAAGGGGCAGGTTTGGAAAAACTTGGCTTTTTGCATATAGAAGCTTACTGAATAAGTCACTTTATATTTCATTAAAGCCACTACCAAATAGTCATGCATAGCTGACCAAATAAGCCATGAGCCCCATTAAGCTCATTAAGCCACTACCAAACAGTCATGCATAGCTGACTAAATAAGCCATGAGTCCCATTAAGCTCATTAAGCCACTATCAAACAGTCATGTATAGCTGACTAGATAAGCTACTTGTCCCATTAAGCTCATTAAGCCATTATAAAGCTTACAGATTTCAAATGCAAAGAATTAAAATTATAAAAACAAAGAGAGAGAGAAAGGAAACCATTGTGTGGGGTTTCTTTAATAGTTAGCAGAATAAAAACATTCATGGAAGAAGACCTTCTCCAAAGTGATGATCTAATTCAAATGGTGAATTTTGTAAGCCTTTCACCATTGATGTTGCTCAAGGTTCAAGTCCCAATCTAGCAATTTTAGCCTTATGTATGATTTATTTCTAATAATATAGTTGGTTGGTAAATATTAGAAAAAACAATTACTTTGCAAGTATAATTGCATACTAAAATAACACCGGTTCAAAACAACCTTCATATTAATCCAAACATATTGCAGAAAATATATCAATATTCAATACACATATGACAACAGCAGCTTATAGAAACCAAATAAGATTGTAGAAAATCAAGCAATTGCGGAAAGCAAAATTTGTTTTGAAGGTTTAAACCTTGGGACACATAAACAAGAAATCAATGTACCATCAAAGAAAATCAAAAAAATGGCAGAAACCAAAATCTATCAAATTCATTTTAATATACCAAAAGAGGTATGCATGTTATCAAGACTCAAATTTAAATCACTCATACCAAATGCATTCAATAGTAAAATTCATTTGAAGGTTTGAACAAAGAAATCCAGAAATTCTTATAAAATAAATGGGACAACGAAAAACAGATTGCAATCATCCCAGATGCAGAAATCAACTTGGAAAGAATGAATCGGTTTGAAAAAGTAACATATTGAAAAATAAGCATTGATTGATTAGGAAAGCATTGGTTTGATGAAGAAAAATCAATCAATTTGGGAAACAACAGTTTGCAAAAGACTCCACCAGATTGCAAATCGATTTGAAAAACAATCGGATCAGTGAAGAAAAACAGATTTAAAAAGCAGTGATTTTCATGGAAGATCCTAGTTTGATGAATAAAAACATATTGCAAATACAAAAATGCAGAAATTGATGGTTTGAGGCAGGAATCATGGAAGGAAATAGTTGGTTTGATGCAGAAATCTCGGCAAGGAAGCATACCTTGTCGACATTTGTGGGGGTGATTACCGCTCAATTATATACCGAAGAGTTAGGAGTTGAGTATATTTCAGTGGGACACGAAAGAGTTGTTCAAGACAGCCAATTAACTTTAGGGTTAAGTACATGAGAGTGTATCGAACTTGTTACGTTTTATCATTGTATGTACTTAACTTTAAAACTTACCGTTTAATGTACCGAACTTGCTAAAATTGTCATTGTATGTATTTCATGACAAGTTGGATACACTTTCATGACAAGTTAGATACATTAAATGGTAGGTTTTTGATAAAGTTGGATACACTTTCATGACAAGTTAGATACATTAAATGGTAGGTTTTTGATAAAGTTGGATACATACAATGACAATTTTAGCAAGTTCGGTACATTAATCAGTAAGTTTTAAAGTTGAGTACATACAATGATAAAACGTGACAAGTTCGATACACTTCCATGTACTTAACCCTTAACTTTATTATCATCAATCTATCCAAGAATCTTAAAACATAAATAAATTAAACCATAAAAAATCCAGGGTGTTGTGCTAGGCATTAGTCTTACTTACAGGAAGAGTACAAGGCTGCAATGACTTCCTAAAACCAAACCCCAAGAATATCTATACCATGCATTCATGAGCTGGATAAACAGAAACTCCTACAAGGTAGCAACTATATTCAAAGGTAACAAATGTCAAAGAAGTGGCTGATACAACTAGCATGCAAAGCGCCATCTTGTTTTGGATAGCCGTAAGTATCCCAGCCAACTTGCTTACATTATACCTCGACTAATCCTACAGGGGCCCTAAAGATGCCAGCAAAAAAAATCCCTAGTGGCCTTAAGGAAACCTAAATTGGCTCAGATCCTACATATGCAAGAAACCATACTAAATACGTACCAAGCTCAAAAATCATACTATTACCAGCGGTACAAGCAGGGCCGTCCCTGGGGAGGGCGGGCCGGGCGTACGCCCAGGGCCCAAATGAAATAGGGGGCCCAAAATTCTTAAGTATATAGTATATAGTAGTACTTTACAAAAATTATAAATAAAAAAACAAAAAAAATAGTATATAATAAGACTCCAACAAAAATTTAGTATCATATTAAGGACCCAAATCAAATAGGGGGCCCAAAATTCTTAGCTATAATGAGAACTTGCACATATGGCATTGGCACAAATTAACAGAACATACACGCTAAATTTAGTCAACTAGATATTCCAAAGTTCAGTTTAAGCAATAATACTTGAAAAAATGATGATGAACTGCAACCAGCTGACCAAAGTTAGATGATGAAAATTGTTAAGACTTTTAGCATCCAACTCCAATTTGAAAGATAGCTGGAACAAAAACAAAATTTTGCACTATTTAACTACATCTGTGGTGCAAAGTGATTAAATTCTAATATACTATGTAGAATATATAATGACATGGTTTCTAGTGGGATATCTATCGACCAACACTACTTATCGACGAACCTCCTACAAACACAACGAAGCTTTTTGTAGCTCAACCATGCAAGGGCATCCAACTTAAAAGTGAAACCAGATTCTAAACTGAAATTGCAGAAATAATAACAAGAGCACAAATATGGGAAAGTATAATATACTACAACAACCATTTATAAAAGTCCCATGCTTCTTTGGATTTTCAAAAGACTATATAAAGCTAATTCAATTTGGAAGAGGCTAATTCAACTCCAACTTTTAGACCATATTCAGAAAACAGGAAAGGGGGACTGTCAACACCATCAAACTCCACAATAAATCAAATAGAGAAAGAAAAATAAAACATTCAAATTAGGGGCAGAATCAGCGGAGGATCCATAGTTTAGACTATGGTAGCCTGTGCAACCATAAATTTTTGGGGGTTAAGTGTAAATTTTTAGGGTTTATATATGTGAAACCATTAATTTATTGGGGGGTGAAACCATAAAATTTATTGGGTGAAACCATTATCTTTAAAAATTTAAAGGGTTATAGGATAAAACTTTATAGATAAAGATTGTAAGAGAGTTATGATAATTTATAGTTTTCACCCTTTAAAAAGTTTAATGTTTTTAGTTTACATCCTTCCCTTTTTCATTTTTCATTTTATACCCATATTATATTAGTCAATTAATTAAATATTAGCTAAAATATACTAAAAAATACGCATTTTCACTTTACAAGTTATACCATTAGAAAGGTATCGTCGATAGCTTCGAAATGAGCCCAATATTGATAATAGTGCGTGCATGATAAATGCAATATTTAATCATTATTAAACACATATTTGTTTGGATGTTTGTCCTTGATTGTTTTTTGTTTTGTTTTTTTTTTTTTTTTTTTGAATAAATTTAACGTGTATAAATAAATTGAATTTTTTATTACTTGAATACAAAATTTTATTAGTGTCTTTTTGATTAAAGTTAAACTGTTTATACAATGTAGCGATCAATTTTTTTCCCAAAAATAGTCTAATTTTGCTCAACGATGCTAATTTTTTTTTTTTGGGTGGGTGCGATGGTACAACCACAAGAACATTTTCCTAGATCCACCTCTGGGCAGAATTAGAAAGAAAACCTCAAATACTTTCTTACTTTGCCTTCAATATGACCCTGATGCTGTAAAATGGCTGTCCTATAAGTTTCCGTCTGCACACGATCCTGCAGAACTAAAATAACTAGCCTTCAATATAGAGACCAGGAATAAATTACACAAAATAAATATTGAAGAGCGAGACTCGTTAGAAAGATGTAATCTAAAATAGCAGTTATTCATATAATCTAGTAATACCAAGAGAAACAATAAGCAAACTTCCTGCAAATTATAAAATTCAACGTTTACTGGAAATGAAGTTTGTTGATCAAGCAAGTGTGCAAGGATATTGTTAGAGTCCCACCTCTCCTGGTCCAGGACCCTTATAAGCACATTGGTATGGTGGCCCATCAGTCAAGTCTTTACCCACAGATGTTTAACCAATTGCGGACATGTCAAATCTTAATTAACATTTAGATTACATCTTTATTGAAGGAAATGTCTGTCGGTGAATTAAGGTGCTGAAAATAATTTGTAGTGCAAAAATTATCACACATGAATCATGACTTTCTTTTGAACCACGATTTATTAAAAAACTAGCAAAGCGCTAGAAAATACACAAAATGATTATCCTAAACGAAGCACCTGAGAATACCCAACGCAAAGGGAGAAATCCGACACCCTAACTGAAAACTCGCAAGCCACCTACCCGGCGAACTCGAAAAACGCCGACCTCAACCGACACACCCAAAAACAAAATCCTTGAAACCACGAATGAGCTAACATTGGCCATAATGTTCTACCAAGCAATGGCAATACGAGTTGTTGGAGCAAGTTGTTGGGAACTGCCATAAACCGTTGGAATAACATAGGAAAACGACGAGATGCACCACTATATATCCGACTATGTCCTCCCGACATATTCCACCACCGAAAATACGCGAGATTCAATTACCAAAACTTCGATCAAACCACCCGAAACTATGAATCATGACTTATGCACTCATTTATTTAAGTTTAATTTGTTCAAGTATTTTGGTTTTTATAAATAGTTAGTCGTCAAACATATTAAAAATGCCTATTAAGATTATATTGTTTAAATTATTTTCAAATAGAGAAAATAAATTAAGCGATATCATCTTTATTCAGCTAAACAAATTGTTAATTGGAAATACATTAACGAAAACAAGGACATGATCAATCATGCCTTACCAGACAGGTTGACCTTGAGGTTCAATCATTCAATCACTATTATTTTATCAACACTTGCATAGTTGATGTACATCCAAACAATACCAAAGGGTATAATATTTTATTGATGATACTTGCATCATTTACATTTATATAATAAAAATAGCAATTATATTTTAAAGTCAAACATGAACAACTATATTGAATTTTAACATTTAAGACTACGTCTCCCAAAAACGTTATGTAAACCGATTAAGGTTGTTTTCGCCAAAAATAAGCTAGTTTATAAGTTACTCCATTCAAACATATACTATAAGCTAGCTTATTAAAACGTTAAGTAGCGTTTTGAAAGCTTTTTGTAGCTTTTTCCAATTATACTTTTATTAATATTAATTATTAAATTCAAATAATCCTTTTTGGTCGTTTTACATTCTCATAAGCTAGTTTTTATCAAAAATAATTTGTTGATAAGCTAGCATGTCAACTATTAGCTAGCTTATCAGCTACCAGCTACTTTATCAGCTAGTTACCAAACATATTCTAAAAACGTCTAACTAGGCACATATTAAACAAGATCGTTCATTAATGTTTTTTTAAGAGTCCGATACATATATCATATATAGGTCTTCAATAAAATTTGGTGTACTCCGTAACAAGACATGTTTTATAAATTTTCTAGTCCATCGAAAACGGATACTACATTAACCGACTTCTTTTGGTGGACACGCGACCAGAAGTGCGACTTCTTGAAAACATTAAATCATCATCTTTCATGGCAACCTTGTTTCTAACAGAAATATTTTCATCCCTAAAAGATGAAACTCTATCTTCGTCGATTCTTCCCATTCCAACACTGCAACTCCTGGGGACACCTTTCCTCGATGCACATGACTGCAATTGTTGGCGATGGTGTTGTATCATGGACAATTCCAAGCTGTTGTTGATCCTTGTTTGATTGGCCCTACTGCTTGTGGCAGCCGTGGATATTGATCTCACAAGTGCTCCTTCCACCGGTTGATCGTTGTCATATACTCTTGAGGCACTGAAGCTCCTTGGAAGACGTTGAGACTCAATGGTCGTAGCTTCCATGATCATTGCAGGCCTATTGTAGGTTACGGAGAAGTTGGTGACGCTTTTGACGTAAAGATCTAGGGCTTTTGATATAGCTCTTATGGGTGTTTTGATGATCCTAACCATGTTCACTGGCTTCTTGTGATTTGATGCTTGGCTTCTCATCCTATTAGACTCTATAATACTACTATTTTTGCTTAATTAATTAATTAACAAAAGAGTATAGGCTTTCTCTTTGTGCTAATTGTCAAAAACCTTGTTGTGTACGAAGGAGATCGTAGATGGGTTTATATATATGAGGAAATTGTTGGAGTCTTTGAAGGAATATCCAAAAGAGTAGTCAACTTTGGATAAATTTGTATATAAAATTGTTTTACCCACTTTCTTGCTAGGTTCCGGGCATTATAAAGTACTCACGCATTCATGCTAAACTAAACCCTTCAATATGAATTATTTAGAGTTGGGTTATTGATCGAGGGAGACATGAGTTTTGGGTTTGTGAAAGAATTTTCTTGAACCACGTATCATGTCCTGCAAATTCTGAGTGATTAAGGCATCAATTGGTAAAAATAAGGTAGCTTATAAGTTAGCTTATAAGTCACCTTATAAGTCAGTTACATGTTTGGGTGAACCATAAGCTGACTTATAAGTTAGCTTATAAGCTAGCTTTTTGAAAAGCTACTTTGAGTAGCGTTTTGGTGACTTACTATAATTATGACACTTATTATCTTTTTTTATTCCAAATATACCCTTCTACTTTCTACTTTACTAATTTTAAAGTATGTATTTTTTTGTCCTTTTACAGTCATAAGCTACCTTATCAGCTAGTTTTTGTCAAACGTAACTTATTCATCAGCTACCTTATCAGTCACCCACTACCTTATCAGTCACCCGCTACCTTATCATTCATAAGCTACCTTATCAGCTAGTTTGCCAAACATATAGTTAGGTATTTAATTATCATGCAAGCTAGTATATAAATGCAATTAATTAGCGGATTAAAATTATTGTGTAATTCATGTGGACTAATTATCTTTTTAAGAGCATCCACAATGGAGAACTTCAAGGGGTTCTTATTGGACTTTTTACAAGAACCTTCACTATGAGACAGATGTTTTTGTCCAATTACAGGTTTTTATTGGAACCCAAGTGATTGTACAGAAACCCAGGTTCTTGTGGTACTTTCCTTTTCTGTAATTATTTTATTTATTATTTTTGTTATTTCTAATTATTTATTCTTTTAATAAATCTATAAAACATATATATTGTAAAATAAAACATATATATTAAACTGAAAAAAATAATAATTATAAAAGATATTTTTTTGTTTTTTTCTTTCTTGTAATCTTTGACAAATATTGTAATTGATTTTTAATTATTTAATTAACTTATTATGCAAATATTATTTTTAAATATTTGTATGCATGTAAATCAAAATTAAATGAGGAATTGATATATTAATAATTATATAATATATTTTTTAATTTTAAAAACTATATCAAATTGTTATATATAGGTGATATCATACGATTCATTTCTTCACACCTCAAAAAAATGGAAAAGAAGTGTTAGACCCTACTTTGTGGGTTGTGAAGAAGTCAAGGGTCTATCTTGTATTTTCCTATTTCTAGTGTTAACTTTAGTTTTACTTGTGCCCTCTTTTGTAAAGAGTCAGACTCTAAGGGCCTTTCATTTAACTCTCTAATACCTAGTGCTATATATAGTATGCTATAGCCTAGGGTTTTGTGTGGATTTTTGGTAGCCTACTTTGATTATGAGAAGCAATCCCTAGAACAAAAACATTCTCTTGTCTTTTCATACTTATTCTACCATTGTCACCACTAGTTGTTATTATTGCTCCATCATTTGCACTAGTTTTTCTCTCCATCTTTCATTCTCTCAAGTTTGGGATTCACATTTGGTATCAGAGCTTAACATTTGGTGGATTTCTTGGAGATTTTTGCATTGTAAAATGGTTTGAAAAGCTTTTTGAAAAACTTGGGTTTTCCAACTTTTGCTCACTTTGAGCCTCAAAACTACTCTTCTCTTATTGTTTTTAAGTGATAAGTGATACCAAAAGGTTTTTACACTTGTTTTGCAACAATTGGGACACTTTTCACTGATTTAAGAAGTGGTTTTTGATGTTTTTGAACTATTTTTCGGAGCTTCTGGTCTATTTACCCGAATCGGGATTTTTGAACTGATTTATCAGCTCAGAAAACCCGAATCGGGCAAGTGTACCTTACCCGAACCGGGCACACACGTTTCCCGAATCAGGAAAACTTCGGTTTCCCGAATCGGGTAACGGGTTTCCCGAACCGGGTTTTGCTCCAAGTTGGTTCCGAATCGGGTTTTCCACTTACCCGAATCGGGCTTTGCACTGTTCACCCGAACCGGGTTTTACCAAAACCCGAACCGGGTTTCTCGGCCAGATCCGAATCGGGAATCTCTTGATCCCGAATCGGGTTTCGCACTCTTTGACCCGAAAATTTTCGATTTTCGTTTCAAATCCGACACTTAGCCATTCGTGTCACGAGTGCTCTCCCGAACAGTCTTTTTCGAAAGCTTTTTCCAAAACCAGGTTATCCACTCGAAGGGGATCTTTTTCTTTGAGGATATGATGTCGAGAGAAATCGTTAGCATGGGGTCTGAGTCTCGTCCCCCAGTGCTCGTTATGGGAGAGTATGCCCAATGGAAACTAAGGATGATTCATTTCCTAGATCAGCTTGATCGAAACCTGATGAAATCTATCAGAGAAGGTCCAGTAAGACCTACTGTCACCATTGCCGAAGTGCCTGAAACTGACACCTGTCTGCTCTTACCCTCGTACACAGTGGAGAAGCCTTATCACTTGTACAACCAAGAACAACGCGAACGCCATGAAATCGACAAGCGTGCTATGTCTCTTCTCATCATGTCTCTTCCTAACGACATGTATTCCCGTGTCGACAGTTTCGACAATGCACGGGATATCTGGATTGAAATAGAACAGCAAATGCAAGGCGGAGACACTGCTTCAGAGTTCCAAAAGGAATCTGCCATGAATGCCTACGAAGGGTTTCATGCAAGAGAAGGTAAACTACTTCACGACTCATACCAACGCTTGAACTCCCTAGTCAATGATCTTCGACGACTGAAGGTTGAGAAGTCTCGCTACGAGGTGAACGTGAAGTTCTTGAAGAACTTAAATCCAGAATGGCGAAACTTGGCCATTAACATTCAACTGAGTAGGAATCTTGGACAAATGGGACTTCATGACCTATTCAGTATGATTGTCCAACATGAAGAATTCATCACCGGCAACAAACCTAAGAAATCAATTGACCCTCTTGCACTAGCTACTGTGCACCATGGAGGATCAAATTTGTCGGTGAATCCTTACCCGGAGGAATACTACCAAGACTACCATTATGATGTGAGCCAAGACTACTATCAGAACAGTGACAACTCCAATGATCCGACGATCATCACTGTCACTGACGAGGAACTACATAACATGAATGAATCCCTTGCTTTGATCACACACAAGATGCAGCGACTGACTGCTAATCGGGGATTCAACCGGTCAAGCTCTCATGGTGGGAACCGTTTTGGTCCGGGAAGAGGCGGACATCAGTCATTTGATCAAGGGAGAGCTCATTACGACGAGACGTTTGCGCCGGTTGCAAGGATAGAAGCCATACGGATATTTCTCGCGTACGCTGCTCACAAGAATATGATGGTATACCAGATGGACGTCAAGTGTGCGTTCCTGAATGGTGTCCTTCACGAGGAGGTGTATGTTGAACAACCCGAAGGGTTTGTGGATCCGCGGTTTCCCGACCATGTCTATGCGTTAGACAAGGCACTTTACGGTCTCAAGCAAGCTCCACGAGCATGGTATGAAACTCTTACTATCTATTTGCTCGAAGCTGGCTACAAGAAAGGTACAATCGACCCCACCTTATTCCTTCGCAAATCAGGTGATGATTTAATTATCGTACAGATATACGTGGATGACATCATCTTTGCATCTACAAAGCCTGAGTTATGCAAAGAGTTTGAGCACACTATGAAATCACAATTTCAAATGAGTATGATGGGTGAATTGACATTCTTTTTGGGACTTCAAGTCCGTCAATACCCTGAAGGCATTTTCATAAACCAATCAAAATATGTTCACGATTTATTAAAACATTTTGATGTGGTTGGCTCAAACTCCGCTGCTACACCAATGTCCAGATCATTTCAAATGGACGCTGACTTGTCTGGCAAGCCGGTAGACCTAAAGAAATATCGGACAATGATTGGTTCTTTGCTATACCTCACGGCTAGTAGACCTGACATTGTATTCTCCACGGGTGTCTGTGCTCGTTATCAGTGCGACCCGCGTGATTCACACCTTAAGGTTGTGAAGAGAATCCTTAGGTACCTGAAGGGCACGCCAGACTTTGGCCTTTGGTACCCAAAGGGTTCTAGTTTTGAGCTAATTGGCTACACAGATTCTGCTCATGCAGGTTGCAAGTTGGACAGGAAGAGCACATCCAGAGCATGCCAGTTCCTCGGGAATAAGTTGGTGAGTTGGTCGTCACGTAAACAGAACTGTGTGTCACTATCCACGACCGAAGCTGAATACATTGCTGCCGCGTGTTGTTGCTCACAAGTTCTATGGATGAAAACCCAACTAGCGGACTTCGGATACACCATGAACCAGATTCCAATCTGCTGCGATTCTCAAAGTGCCATTCAGATCACCGCTAATCCAATTCAGCACTCCAAAACAAATCACATCGACATCCGATACCACTTCATCAAGGATCATGTCGAAAAAGGTAATATTGAACTGTATTTTGTGGAAAGTGACCTTCAGCTTGCTGATTTGTTCACTAAGGCCTTTGATGAGAAACGCCATTTCTTTCTTCTTAGTAAGTTAGGAATGTTAGACCTCCCGCCTAAAGTCTAGGGGGAGTCGGGAATCTGTTAGGATGCATGTATGTAGAGGGAGATTCGAAGTGTAGCATCTTTCAAGGGGGAGTGTCTATATAATCACATATCTGTCTGTGCTAATGTTCTCGGATCCACACTACAATGGATACCATCCTAGACTTTATTTTGTAGGTGTGGACAATCGCAACGACTTCTGATTATATCAGATCAGGACTCACGCATAATCCGATTCCTGGGTTACACAGTTAATACCCGAAGAAAATATTCCAGGTTAGTTGTTTCGTTACGGTCTAGGGGCTGAACTTGAACATTTTTATGAACTTGCAAGTTCAGGGGGTGGATGTGACTAGTTTCTGAACTTTCATGTTCGGGGACTAAATTTGTCATCTCCTGATACTTAAGTTCAGGGGATGTTTTGCAATAATCTAAAACTCAAGTTCAGGGACTCGTTTTGCCATTTGGGTGAAACTTGTAGTCCAGGGGGTGTTTGTGCCATTTCCGAAAGTTGAGAGTGAAAAGAGAGTACACTTATCCTTAAACTGATAAGTTGACTCTGAAAATATAAAAAGGAATTTTTGTCATTATTCAATTCTTACACAAAATCAGATTTCAAATTCCATACTCTCTCTCCCTCTCTCTCAAGAAACCGCCAACACCACCATCCCGTCTCCGGCCACTTTCCGGCAATTCCGACCGTCCGTTTTTCGATCCGACCACTTCCAGACGATCACGGTAAGATCACGAACACTTTGATATAACCTATAACACGTATCTGTTTCGTTTTCGTTGCCGAATCGAAGCCTAAAGCTTCTTGAACAAACCCGAAACCCAAACTCTTTGGAATGGGTTTTCGGGACGTTCGATCGATCGTTTTTTGTTTGTAAACGAGTTTAGAACTGATTTATAGCATAATGTACAAGTTTACTCGTTCAAATCAGTGTTTTTGATCGATTTTGGGACTTGGAAAACCGACAGTCGTGAAACCTGACTCGGGTATTCATAATACCCGAATCGGGTGTTTTGAATGTTCTTGAAATTTCCCGCATCGACTGTTCATAGTCCCGATTCGGGAAACCTAATAACCCGATTCGGGTAGTCGGGTTTCCCGCATCGATCCATTGTGCACCCTTGTTCTCGTTTTTCAAATCCCGATCCGGGAAACATGGATAACCCGAACCGGGTATCCGAGTTTCCCGCATCTGTCTTAAGGGTGGACTTTTTGAACTCGTTTCAAATTTATTCTAAGTGTTTACATTCTTTACCGATTCGGGTATACCCAAAACCCGAATCGGGTTCTGTAGGAAATCCAAAAATTGTTCTAAGTGTTATAATATCTTTACCGATTCGGGTATACCCAATTCCCGAATCGGGTTTCTTTAGGAAATGCATTTTATTTGTGATCTCATTCCCGACTCGGGAAACTGAGTAACCCGATTCGGGTACTCGTGTTTCTCGACTCGCGTTGAGGCGAGGTCATGCCTAAATTTTCACAAGTGTTGGAGAACTTGATGGACACGGGTAATGTTTTACCCGATTCGGGTTTGTAACAATCCCGAGTCGGGTTTTGCCAAAACCCGAATCGGGTTTGGTATTTCCCTTTTCCAACCTTTTCTCAACACTTGGTAGTTCTTTGAATGTTCTAACTTGTTAAATGTGTTCTCATTGAACAGAGATGGCTCAACCAATCAATGCTGCAGCTGACCGCGCGTTGATTACAACGGAAGATCTCAAGCCCATTACTCAAAACAACGAGTACGTGGACCTGAACAACTTCCCCGCTCAGGAAGCAGTGATCTTGGAGATCCTGAAGGTGCACCCGGTCGCCTACTCACTACAGGCGACTACTACCGTACCGATGATATACCTACAACAATTCTGGCACACCTCTAGGATCATCAACCGTGACGGAGCCCGAATCCTCGTAGGACGTGTTGACCAGACTGATCTCACCGTCACCATTGATGACTTCCGACGCATCCTACACCTTCCGGCTGACTCCGTCGAGGCTCCGTTTGAGCCTATCCTTGACATCCCGATCCTCTACAGCGAAATACTTGCTATCGGCGTCATGAACAACCCTGGCCAACGGCTCAATGGCATTTCTCAGGTCACCAACAACATGTTGCCGCCACTATGGTCGACCCTGTTCAGTATCATGAACCGGTGCCTGTCTGCCAAAACTAAGGGCATTGACAAGGCTTCGACCCAATTATGGCAGGTGATTCACTCCATCATATACGCCCGCAGGATCGACGTCGCAGCACAACTCTGGATCGACATCACACGGGATGTGGACCTGAACGACCAGCGCAGCAAGCACTCTTCCATCCCGTGGATGCGGTTCTTTGCCTTGATGATCCGTGATCATATGACTAGACACCCTGAAGTCGATCGCCGCTCGAGTCATCCCCTGTTCGAGAGCAAGCAGATCTCCAGGAACAAGCATCGAGTGCTCAAACCAGGTCAGGTGGAGATGCCGATCCCTCGTCACGTGCTGAACACTGCGGATAGGAATGCTACCAGCGTAGAGTTGTATAGGGCTTCCTTAGGATTAGAAGACACATCCACGGACTCCTCAGAGCCGAGGATCCCTACCCAGGATGTGCAAGCCGTCCAACATGCGGCTCGGGCCTTAGGTGCCGGGCCCCGGGGTTCCACTGGGGGTGCCTCCGGATCAGGGGTGTTGAGAGTGGACGTGAGGGGGGAGCCGGGTAGACTAGTTAGCACTTCCGCAGTCCCGCACGTGCCTCCTGTTGGTCCAAGTGCTATTTACCAGCAAGCTCACCGAGCACGGGATCGACGCACTCAACGACAACTGGTCGATGAGGAACAGCATTCGGCCGAGTACTACATCTGAGCCAGAACCAAGCAGTACACGGGTACTCAACGTTACTCGCCGCCTTCGCACTTCCATGACGAAGAACGGGAGCCGTCACCAGCACTATCTCTTGAGAGGCAAGATGAAGACGTGAAAGCTTCTTCACAAGAACAAGCACACGACCTTTCACCTCCTCAGACTGACGCCGCTCCCGGGCCTCAAGGTGATCCTCACGGAGATCCTTCCGGAGATGATTCAGACGACGATTCTGGCCACGTTGAAGGTAATGCCGCACACTCCTCCGAGCGTACTCTATCCGACCGACAAGTTGATGACGTTGAGGCCACCGACTCCGAACAAGTGGACTTCGGTGATGAATCCGAGGAGGTCGATAACCTCAAGAGCGGAAAAGCTCTACAGGACGACGATGAGGTCACGTCATCTTTCAACGGAGACGACTCCGTGGACATCCTGAAACCGGATGAGGTAGAGTTGATGGCCGAACCGACGGTCTTGATGGTGATGAAGATGAAGTGGAATCGGCAGTGGAGAGACAAGGTGGTGAAGACCTTGAGGGTGCCAATGAGGGTCTAAGAAAAGAGACCGGCGAAGAAGAGGTCCACTTAGATGAAGAGTGGCTTAGGATAGAAGAACAAGGAGGAGATGAAGAACCCCTTAGGTTAGACACTTTAGGTCTCCCTTCTACCCCGAGTCATTCCCCCACAGAGGCAACCCACATTCAGACCGGTCACTTGATGACGTCGGGTCAAGACGCTGGCAGCCAACTAGCGCAACTGCACACCCAAGCCACCCACTCGGCCATCTCTCAACAGATGGTCGTTTCATCTTCTCACGGGGATTTAGCACAACTTCCATTGACCACTCACTCGGAGTTGGTCAATGTTGAGGTAAGAGAGGAACTGCCCCACCTCTCGAGACGTATCACGTCATTCATTTGGGTAGGACACCGTTTGGAGCATCATCCCCCCGCCCGAGTGGCCTGGCCGGAACGGGGAGAGTTGGTGCGTCAGAGGACGCCCTTCGAGGATCCACCGGAAGTCCTGACATCGTCAACCTTACACCAGCGATGACTTCAGGCCGAGAGAGCACCTCTATAGGTCTCTTCTCGACAACTGGCGCTTAAGTAGCACTGGGTTTAGTACCACCGGGACCGGGTCCGACAGACTCGAGCGAAGTCTCTAAAGACGCTCACGCAACACCGAGGCTTTTAGGCCTGACGGATTCGGGCGACATCCTAAAAGTCGTCCAAACCAGACTCGCGGAGCTCGATCGCGCCGAGGCCTCCCGGAATGCCAAACTTGAGGCGTTCGAGAGTGCTCTCAACGAGCAAAGGGGAGAGATCGAGACGTTGAAGTCTCGCGACGCCGAACGAGAGGAAGAACTACAGGAACTTCGTCGCCAAGCCAAAGGCAAATCAACCGAGCTTTAAGTACATCAATCCGTGGCTCCTCCTCTTCGTACCGAGCCAGTCCTCCGCCTGCAACCTCCACAACCAACTGCTCAAGATGCCATCCCGGGCTACGTACTCGAAGCCGAATTCAACATGGCAGTCTCCTCGCTCACCACTCAGAACGACAAGCTCACGGCAAAACTCAAGCGAGCAGAGGAGTTGATAGCCGTCAGGGATGCACAGTTACCAGATCGAGAAGCGCAGTTGGAAGCCGCCAACCGCCGTATTCGCGAACTCGAGGCAGCGTGCCGACCTCAGTCTCAGTCCTCAAAAAGGGGGCATGATGACACTGACCCGGGCGCAGGTCCTTATGAGGGGGAGATGCAAGGAGCCAAAAGACTTCGCATCGGCCTCGCTCAAACCTCGGGTTCCGCGCCTGCATCACTTCAGCGCCGCAAACTGCTCCGTCAGGGCACCAGCATTTCATGGAGTATCCCGACGAAGAGCCTCTCGACGTCGAGCAGTTCGCCTATCAGTCGATACCGTTGGATGAGGTAATCCAATTTCCTCAGTCCGAACCTACAGTCGAGGTCGATATGGAAGTTCCCGAGTCGGCGCCGACGGATCCAAGTGAGCTTCACATCTCAGAAGAAGCTAGAAGACTCCTCGCCCGACTTGCGCAAAGTCTCAGAATCTACAAGAAAGGGGACACCATTGTCAGCGCAACCGACTACGACACATTCCTCCCAACGGTACACTTCCCAGAAACGGAAGCGCCTCCCACCATCACGACGACAGTTCCAGATGCTCCAGATCCCGTAATCATCCAGCTCAACTGGGATCACACCGTTATCTTCCGACCTTTCTTGGAGGAGTCCTTCTCAAGGATCTTCCAACAAGAGAAAGTCCATCTGTGGTCGAGAAAGGTGTTCTTCGGGGTCTCGCACTACAAGAAGAAGCGCCGCCAGACAGCCTACGCCCACCAACGCATCTGCAATTGGTACACACATGGGAAGACTAGACTCAGATGCCGGTTTGTGAAGGTAACCGATGTTAGACCTTACAGGCACGGCAGCAGCATGTTCTTAGAGTTCTCGATCACCATGTACGGTAGTGGGAACGTCAGGTTGAACGGCGAGCTCCTAAAGTGGACCTTCATAGAAGCTGATTTGGACAGGATCCATCTTGAAGACATCCTCGCGCTGATCAAGTATCTTCAAGGTCTGATCCTCCTCCCCGACTACTACAACTCCGGCCTCGAAGTGCTCAAAAGGTACGTCCGTCACGCAATAGCTTTATCACATGTGACCGACTACCAGATGGCCATTGAGAGTCGACAGCCGAAAGTGAACCTTCTGCACCCGAATCTGCAAGTCCCATCGATCGACTCATATCAGCTCTACGTGCCGACGAGCATCCCAGAACATGGTATTGTCTACTGCACGCTAAAGAAGAGGGAACGAAAGTTCATGCGATTCAGCGAACTCTCTCATTTCTGCGACGATACCATTCTGTATGTCATCCAAGGTATAGAGAGCCGACTGAAGACGGACCAGATTCCGAAGACGAGGCACTTAGACAACAAATCAAGGTTCTTCGAGGCGTTGGATAAGCTTGAAGGAAAACTGAAGGAGAGACTCATGTACCGGAGAGTTGAAGCAGCTTTAAAGTTGCGAACGAGGATCATCGGAGAATGGTACGAGTACCGTCAATTGTCCAAGTGGGAGCCAGCGCTGAAGTATCCGCCACCCTTCTGACTTCTTCCCAAAGGAGGAGATTGTTAGACCCTACTTTGTGGGTTGTGAAGAAGTCAAGGGTCTATCTTGTATTTTCCTATTTCTAGTGTTAACTTTAGTTTTACTTGTGCCCTCTTTTGTAAAGAGTCATAGACTCTAAGGGCCTTTCATGTAACTCTAATACCTAGTGCTATATATAGTATGCTATAGCCTAGGGTTTTGTGTGGATTTTTGGTTGCCTACTTTGATTATGAGAAGCAATCCCTAGAACAAAAACATTCTCTTGTCTTTTCATACTTATTCTACCATTGTCACCACTAGTTGTTATTATTGCACCATCATTTGCACTAGTTTTTCTCTCCATCTTTCATTCTCTCAAGTTTGGGATTCACAAGAAGAATGAGAATCACGAAAGCTCTCAAATGCCCCCAAATTCTCCATATCCCCGACATTCTCCAAGACCGACAACTTTTCCTAATTTTTCCTACATTCCACTATATCCTCCAAATTTTCCAAATGCTAGTCAATCTTCGATTTTTAATCTTCGTCCTCGATATTGGTCGGATATACCAAACCAATTTGGTACGACAAACAATTATTTCCCGAATCAATTTCCACAACCATTTTTTATTGTCTTCCAATGAAGTACGAAGAACTACTATTGATCTCTCAAGAAATGATGAAGAGTTTTTAAAGAATAATATTTATGTAACGTTGCATATTTTTTAATCGTAGTACAAAAATTATATGTGTGTTTTAATTGTTTTTCATATATTTTAATAAAATATATAGATTAAAAAATGAAAATTAATATAAAAGTAAAAAATAATAAATTATATTTGAATTTTTTAATATATATGTATACATTTAATTTATATAATAATTTATAAATAAGAAAAAGGAAAGTCAGGTTTTTGTAAGAATCTCCATTGTAGGATTTTAAGGAGGTTATTAATTTGTTGATGTGACAACGATGTGACAGGAAAAAATATGGCAAGTGAGGTTCTTAGAGGTTCCACCACTGTGGATACTCTAATTAATAAGTTAATAAACAAGGCAATGTATTTATAGTTCATAGTTTGTTCAGATATTCTTTTTTATGCAAACCTTCTGTTTTGTAAAATTCTTGATTGAATAATTTTTAGTAACAAAGGATTTTAATAGTTATTTTTAGCATATGTTCTCTATATATAAATATGCTTATCGTATGGTGATTTGTGGTTTGCTTCCCTAAATATAAATGTATATCTCTCCCTATATATAAATGTTGATGATAAAGTGATTTGTGGTTTGCTTCTCTAAATCTAAACGTATATCTCTCTCTATATAATTGTTGATGACAAAGTGATTTGTGGTTGCTTCTCCATAAATTAATGTATATCTCTATCTATATATAAAGGTTGATAGTATCGTGCTTTGTAGGTTGCTACTGTTTTTTTTGTAGGTTGCTACTGTGGTTAGTTTTTACTATGGAAATTTTTTGTGCAAATCCATATGCTTCTAAAAAGAACTCAAGCGTTTAAATTAGCAAAGGTGTCGGTCATGGGTAAGACTACAACATGCTCAGATAGTGATTCAATGGAGGTCTCGACACGCATGACACCTTTCGTCCAAGGATGAGAGGTTTGGCAAGGGAACCTCTGAGCCGGTATCTACAGTTAATGAGGATGATTTGCGGTGACAACTTATCAATCGTCACGAGGAGACATGCTTGCTAAAAGAGAGACAAAATGAGGCAAAAAGGGAAGCCATCAAGCAAAAAGAGAAAGCCGCCAAGCAAAGAGAGATGTTAGAATCATTGATGACGATGCTCCACGTTAATAATGCAAATTTCAATTCAACAACCCTAACGTCTCATACTTTAGGTTAATTTTTAATTTGTGTTATCGAATTTGTTGCCTAATTTTTAGATTTATTTAAAATAAATGTTATATTTTGTTTTATTTGGTTAATTATGGAAGTTTGTTAAAGCCACCTATTTGTCGTTTATGAGAATTGTTATGTCTGTTTATTGAAAACGTGCAAATAAACTGCAATATGGTTTATAAAAAGAAGCCGTAATGTTTTTTTTTTTTAATTTTATAAAACTTCTTAGGCCACTTATAAAGAATATAAGGGTTGCCTAAGAGAGATGTTATACGATGGTAATTATAATTTTAAAGCAACATATTTAAATAAAGTATGTTGTCTAAGTTGATGTCTTATGCAACATATGCAGATTGAGTATGTTGTCTGAGTTAATATCTAAGGCAACAAATGCGTGAATGATTGTTACTTTAGAGTTTGTATGGTGCAACATATGTTTTACCACATAGGCAACATACATTTTTATATGTTGCCTAAGGAGTTAGCTTAGACAACATATGATGTTTGACTATGTTGCCTAAGTTCTTATGCAACATAGAGAAGGCAACTATGCTTAGGCAACATGAGTATGTTGCCTAAGTCCTAAGCAACACATAAACCATTTTTAGACAACATTTTTTATTTGTTGCCTTAGTGACATTTTGAAGTAGTGTTTTAGAGCCACATATGATGTGGGTTCCACATAATATAAAATTATATATGATTTAATGGTAGGATCTATTGAATCAGATATAATTTCTATATTATGTGGATCCCATATTATATGTGATTTTTTATGTGTTTGTTTTTGGTAATATAAAAAAAAAATAGCTAGTTTTTTTTTTATAAACCTGCCTATATATATAATGAAACATATTTGGTGGTCTAATGAGGGTTTTTCGTGAACAGGTAAATTGACTAGATTATCTTTTTCAATTAATAAAATCATATTAAATGGTGTTAGAGAAAGTCAGATAGATATCTAGATTGAAATGGAATAAAACCATTTTCATGGTCAGTGTAACTATTTCAAAATAGAGATGATGTCAATATTTTAGACAAACCATAAAAGACCGGCACCATGGCTACTCTAAAAAGATTATAAGATCATCTTTGTTGAAAATGACAAATGGGAAGGATGGAGTCCAAATTTTACTCTTACTTTTTGGAAACCCTTGTGATAGTTTTGTCGTATCTCTTGTGGGTTTTCATTTCTCTTTCCTCATATTGAAATTTATAAAACTATATTATTATTTAAAGATAACATGTTTTCCACGATGAGATTAAATAAATGAATAGTCAAGTCACCCATTTTTGACTTACTGATATGTGTAACGTATGAGATCAATTTTGATCAGTTATGTTACATCCATCTACTATTTCAATTACTTAATAATTGGTATTGGTATATATATCTAATAATATACAAATAGTACTCATAAATAGACGTTTGTGTAAACTAAATTAACCAATGTATATCCACTAGCTTGTAGTCACGTAAGACTTTCTATTGAAAGAAAGATGTAAATACGACTTTCCGTACCATTGGATTATGTCATTATTATATATTAATGCTTATCTTTTAACCGGTGACAATTTTGTAAGTAAATGGAAATTTAATGACTTTTTTGTAATATAACTAAGTTTGCACACAGGGACGGACCTAGCTCTTTGGATACGGTGGCACGTGCCATCGTTCCATTTCTCTGCCGTAGTGTAAAAAATTGCAGGTCTTAAAAAGTGTGATCGTATTAATTTGTTGTGTGCCACCATAAATATATATATATATTGAAACTGCAACTAAGACACAAGTTTTTCCTGGTGGAGTTGGTAGGTTCCTTGTTTTTCAAACTTGAGTTCATAGGTTCAAGACTTGTTAGACTCATTTTTAATTATTTACTAAAAAAAATGCTTGCAACAAGACTCGAACTTGAGACCTTATACTTGAGAAACAAGGGACCAATCGAGATATTGTGAAAAAAAATTCTGCATAGATTTCTTATAGTCAAATTGTGCCACCTTTGGAAAAAATTTCTAGGTCCGCCCCTATTTGCACATAACCTTCATATCAACCTGTAAGTAAACATGGAAACACATCAAATACATTGGAAAACAACTGAACCCCGCCCATACGTACCTTCGTGAACCCTTACAAATCTTCACCACAACACAATTGTACCTTTGTAGGAAACATATATATTTAAGCTTTGTTCACATTTCTAAAAATCAAGTAAAAAACGTATCCAAATACAAAAACTAAGACATGAAATTACTCATCGTTTACAAATATAAGTGCGCTCATGTTTTTCACGAAGAGGACTTCTCACAGAATCCAAGACACTATCCTATACATGTGTATCACTACTAAATAAAAGATTTTTTTACCTATGGAATTTTACTTTTGAAATATGTTGCTAAAGGAACGATTCGTCACAAAACCTTCACAGAAAGTTCACGGGTAAATTGTTGATGGAAGACTCTAATAAATGACATATTATTTAGGGTCCTCATTTATTTAGTTTGTTGAAAAACATCAGATTCTACCGAAACCATTGAGAATTTGGGGATAATCCGTCGGTAATTATAGACAAAAATTTCATTGAGTGTTTTTCATGGATAAAAGTCATTTCTTCTGTAGACCATAATATATAGATAGATAGTAATATGATTGATAATTGGTTTCAAGTGTCATCCAACATCTAGTTAATCAATTTTACATATTAAAGTTTTAGATCTATATAGTATAATCCAATACAAGTATTATATGCATATATGTGTCTTTCTTTAATTGAACCGGCCTGTTGCAACTACATCAAATGACAAAATGACAAGAATACCATTACCTACAATACAAGTATTTATATGCGTACATGTGTGTTTGTATATATTGAAAGTGTACCTATGCAATTCATTTCAATACAATTGATGTCTTTTTGAAGACGATAACTCGAACGTACCTTTAACCCTGCTTCATTTACATTTTGTATATTCTCTCACATAATTTGTTTTATGAGTTTATGTGGGTTTAAGAATCAAGATATTACCAAAGGAGTGTTAGCTTAGTGGTAAGGCTTGGGCACTACATAGTGGTGAACCCGAGTTCGAGCCCTGGGGGACGCATTCTGGAGGTACGGGGGCTTCGACCCCGGGCTGCATGCTTTAGCAGTCGGGCTTCGGTCCAAAATTACCGAGGATTAGTCTGGGCCCAATGTGGTCTCGGATACCTCTTCCAAAAAGAATCAAGATATTCATAGGTTGGTTAAAAAAGTATATGGATCTAAATACACTAAGGTAAAGAGAATAAATGCTATTTTTGATATACCTTTTTATCTAAAAAACTGGATATATTTTAAATTACTAAGATTTTAAACGTACTACAAAAGAGCATTTCTGACGGCAAACTACGTTGGAAAAAGACATTTTTTGTTGGATTTCTGACGGATTCGGTTGCCGAAGATCCCCAGCCAGGAATTGACATTTCTGACAGATATTTATGTCAGAAACTATTAAGATTTTTCTAATCTGCTTTTAAATTGTTACTTAGTATAAATATTTAATCGTAGTTTTATTGTTTAATTGCTAAAATTATATTAATTGTATAACTTAATTATAATTTAACATATATTTGTGGCGGATATGACTTCCCAGATCCGCCACAACCATTTTCAAGAATCTATAATTCCTTTTTTTCTAAATCAGTGACAATTTGTGGTGTGTTTCCGACAAATTTATAATGATGATTTTTGTTAAGTACGTTGAAAAATCTGTTGAAAAAGTTTTCGACGGTTTTCAGTCATAATCTCTATTTCAGTAGTGGTATGGCTCTTAATTAGTTTGTGAAGTTTTAACAAATTATATATATTATAAAATAATTTATGAAACTTAGTTTAAGTCATATTGGAATTAATATAACATATGATGCTTGATAAAGGCATGAGAAAAATAAAAGGTTCGATTATATATCATATAAACTAGTTGAGTTGTGGGCCAGGGCCTAGGGCATCTAGCAAACATTTACAAAAGTTAACAATACTAATTGTATTCGAATATTTGACAATACCAATGATAGATCGAACTTGTTTGGAGTTTCCAATACAAATTATATTCAAATATTAAATTAGATCGCACTTGTAGATTTTATACAAAGAACAAAGCAATACTACATTAACTCTCGAGGTTTCGTGGACATGCGATCATAAGTACGACTCCTAGACAACATGGAATCATTATCTTTTATGACAAGGTTGCTTTTAACGACAATATGCTCGTTCCTGAACGAAGAAACCCTTTCTTCATCGATTTTTCCCATCCCAACACTGCAACTTCTAGGCACACCTTTCCTTGATGCACTTGATTGTAGTTGATGGCCTTGATGTTGTACCATGTAGACTTCCATATTGGCAACTCTCATCTGAGTGGCTTTGCTGCCAGTGGCGGCAGTAGATATAGATCGGACAAGGGGTCCTTCCGGCGGTATGTCGTTATCAGGAAGGATGCTAGTGCTAAAGCTCCTAGGAAGTTGGTGGGAATAGGGGGTGTCCGCTTCCATGGTCCTGAGAGGCCTATTGTAGGTTGTTGCGAAGTTGGTGATACCTTTGACATAAAGATCTAGGGCTCTTGAAATAGCTTGTATGGGTGTTTTGATGATCTTAACAAAACTGATGTTCTTCTTTTGGCTCCTCATGATCTTGGAGTCTAATTTATCTTTTTTTGGATTAAAAGCAAATATAAACTAAGGGGGTTTGTAGAAAGCTTGTGAGTGAGAACAAAGAAATGGTGGGCACTCATATATAGGGAGGAGTTGGAGGGGGGTGTCTTTCAAGGAAAGATCAAAAGAAATAGTCAACATTGGATTTCTAGTTGTATATATATATTGATAAATGTAAGATGTTCAATCGTGGACCTAACGGTGGAATAGTTAATAATTTGTATCAAAAATTGTTTATCTATGTATTTTTGGCATATGTTCAAAAAATATTTGTAAATATTAAATTCCAGAGAATATGTATCCATTACTTACATTAATTCTTATATATAGAGTACTTCAATCATTCGTTATAAGTTAGTTTTCACTTTAATTTATATTGTTTCACCTTCAATTACACGTAGATTCCATAAAAACATATCTGTATTTTCTATTACTTGTTTTTTAGTAATTATAATGTAGTAATAAATTTACTAAAATAATATACACCCCGCGTGACGGTGTCAAACCAAATTTATTTTAAGTGTTTGCATGAGATGGAAAAAAATTGCTTATAGCGGTCCCAAACCCTAGATAAGCACCTTTTGACAAGTCATTTAGTTCTAACTTATTACTTTAATTATTAGAAACATGGGCGGAGCTAAGTGAGGGACAATGGTGGCACATGCCACGGTCTCGTTTCTTTGTCGCAGTGTAAAAAATTATTTGGTGGTGAAAAGTGACACCGTATTAGTTTGCTATGTGCCACCGTATTAGTTTGTTATGTGCCTCCATATATATTTTAAAATTGCAATAAAGACATAAACATTTCTTGGTTGAGTTGGTTAGTTCCTTATTTTTTCAAAGATGATGTCTTGGGTTCAAGGCTTGTTAGCGTCAATTTCCTAGTTTTTAGTTTTTAATTTCATATTTATTGTTTTTTTTTAAATTGTAATAACAAGATTCGAACTCAAGAACTTTCACTTAAAAAGCAAATAATCAACCGCTAGATCAATATTGGCTTTATAAAAAACTATCTAAACATATATTCTTATAGTCAAATGGTGCCATCGTTTGAAAAAATTTTCTAGGTCCGTCCCTGATTAGAAACAACTTATTAGCCTTAAACCCCAAATTACGTTTTAACCCCTTTTTCCATGTGCACTTTTTGTGGTCGATTCCTCCATACAACAAAGGAAAAGACTCATCTTCTTCGGAACTCTGGCTCTCCGGCGATTCCTCATCGCCATCTCCAACGTTTGTCTCCTTTTGGCTCTCGTCTTCTCTGGCGATTCCTCATCCCATTCGTCTATTCTAATCATCAAGTATGTGTTCACTCTCCATATTTCTCTCCATTTATGCATCTAGGGTTCACTTATTCATGTCGATTCACTAATTTGTGTTGATTTTTACTTGTGTGTCTTCGATTTTCACTAGTTTGTATTCCATTGTCACTGGTTTATGTTGATTTTCACTGGTTTGGATAAACTTTTTGGATTTCGTTTTTATCTTGGGATTTTCGAACCCTCTAATTCCTAATCCTATGACATACCGAACACGAGAATGAAATGGATTTGAAATTCAAATTCTTTCAATTCCATTCTAATCCTGCAAAACAAACGCATCTTAAGGTTGCATGTTTAAACCAAATGAGATTTTGTTCTCTGCATTGAGTTGGGCCATTAAAAGAAGTTAGAAATACATAATGTACCTAGTTACTATTAGATTGCTTAACTGGGCTTGGGCCCAAACATTTAGGGGCTCTATTGTAGGGTTGTGCATCGGACGAATTGGGCGGGTTCCGGTGGACAAATCAAAAACCAGATCGGATATCGAATATGAAAACAAAGCCCCAAACTTTTGGTTTTCGGATTTCGGTTTGCTTCGGGTTCGGGTTCGGGTTGGTCGGGTTCGGGTATAATCAATAATGCAAAAAATATATAAGTTCAATTGATTTTGAATATGAATTTAATCGATTGGTAGAATTGATTAATTTGATAGTAGGTTAAAGAATTATATAACAGTACAAATGATAATAATTTAGGATTTTCAAAAGATAATTTTATATATAAATGTATTTAAATAATATTAAAATTATATATTTATATATTTAGGGTTTTCAGGGGGATCGGGTGAAAGAAAAGCAAACCCAACCCAAACCCGACTATCCCCCTAAAGTTCAAATTCAGATTTTCGGATTTCGGGGAATTCGGGTTTGACACAAAAACATTATTTTCGGTTCGGATTCGGATTTCGGGTCCTTTGGTGTTGCATACCCCTACTCTATTGATGGTCGGTGGTAGAGGTGCACAAAAAAATCCTATTATCCGATTTTGCGCAAAAACTATCCGAAACTGGTTTTTTTCAAATCGGATCGGTTTTTTCCCAAACCGGATATCCCGATCGGATATAGTATTTTTCCCCAATCGGATTTTTTCCCGAAAATTTATCTGGTTCAGATCCGAACCAGTTTACCGGATAACAGAATATTTTCCAAACCGGTTCCAAGAAAAACCGTCCCATACACTTAATCTCTATTATATAATAATATATTTATATGTATTATATAATTATAATATATATTTTTATTGTATATTTCATATATCATATTTATATAATTGTAATATGCAAGGTTCTAAATGACGTGAGGCGTGGCGTAACGGCGAGGTCAAGCCTCAAGCCTTATGAGTTATGGCGAGCCATGACGTTTTTCATGGCGTGCCCTAAGGCGTGTGTATGTCAGTGTTTTGAATAATATTATAGAACAAATTAAATTTATAGCAAGTAAAATAAACTAAAAAAAAGAATAATCATTGATACAAAGTATATCAAGCTTATAAAAATGATATAATGAGTGCAAAATCAGGAATAAATCTCTTGAATCCCTACTCATTAATTACAGACTTCAATTTTCAAAGAATTCATGTTCAACTCTTCATGTATGGGAATACGATTAAGTATTTACGTATTTAAGGTTTTAGTTTTGATATTTATTAAAGTTTTAGGTCTCGCACATAGTTATCATCTATTCTATAAGTTATATATAAAACTAACCGCGAGCCTTACAAAATAACGCGTCGTAACGCGCCATAACGCGTTACAAGCAAGTCAAGCCTTAGAGTGGAGCCATAAGGGTTAACGTGGCATCGAACCCAAGCCTTGACGCCATAACGCGCCATAACAAGGCCATAACGAGTTATTTAGAACCATGGTAATATGTATAATTATTGATTAAATATTGAACCCAAATCAAAGCCCAAAAACTGAAAGCCCAAACCCCAAACCCTTTAAAACTAAAACCAATAGGCCAAAACTAAAACCTGAAAATGCAAGATCAAAAATAAAAAAATATACCAAATCTTTTCGTAACCGGTTTTTTGCATAATCGTTCTGGATTTAATCCTAATCCGGTTCGGCTAGATACATTTCTTGACACTCAAAACCGGTTCAGATCCGATCCGGATTAAAAAAAACAGTTTCCTTTTTTGATGAAAAAACCGGTGCAGATTTTATCCGATCCAGTTTGGATTAAAATCCTACCGTGTGCGCTCTAGTCGGTGGAACACAATTGCAATTTGCACATGTCCATCAGTCCATGCACAACCGATATTAGTTATTGAAGTCCATTAATACCAATTGAAACATAATATATGTATACAATTGATATACATATGTAGTATATATGTAAGTACATATTACACATAAAACCTATACAAAATATGTAAATAAAGTATTTACGGATTGAAAAACTGAAAAGAAAATGTAACTTTTAATTAAAATCTGCTACAATGGTAAAAAATAAGTAAAAGGAAATTATAGATTCAAATTTATACGAATTACTATTTTTTATTTAAAACCAATAATGGTGGATTAATTTGTTACAAAAGTCGATTAAAGTTTACTTTATTCCAATCCACCTGAAAATTCACCGACAAATGTTTGATGTCTAATAATGACACCTTAATATCAAGTTTACTATTTATATTTTTATCAATTAAATTTCATTTTGATATAAATAAGAGTGTATATATAACAACACTATTAATAAAGACATGTAAGTAACAAAAATTTATCCAGGGCGGACCTATTAAACTTCAACAGGTCTCGTCCCGCCGTTCACTAGAGAAATGGTTAATGTAGCCTTGTAAAGGCACTACTTTTGTATAAAGTCCTCATCTTCGAGCTTCAAAAGCTGCATTTTCTTTAAATATACTGAAACTAAGAGGAATAAACCAACTAATTTAAACCATGAGTTTTATTTACGCTTTTGTTCGTCAATCATCATCCATCAGAATCATCCATCCTCTTTTCTTGGTCGTATTTTCCAACAAGTTTTACGAAATCAACTCAAAAAACCTAATAAGTCCCTTAAAGTCAACAAAATAACCAGAAAAATTTCTTAAAATTAACTAAAAAATCGAAATTTGTTTGAATTCAACCAAAAACAATTAAAAAAATCCATCAAAATAACCAAAAAACTAAAAAATTCTCTCAAATTCAACTAAAAAAACCAAAAAATCCCTCGATGAGAAAATTCGATTAAAAATACATCAAACAACTTTACAAACATTTTGATAAATTTAAGAACAAAAATCCTAGTTCCTTAGTAAAATCTATATCCTAAAACAAGAATCGACTTCCTTTAAAAAGTAAAAAAGTTGTAACATCTCTCTATTATTTGTATGAGTACTCACAGCCACATATTTTATATCTTAAAAAGCACCCTCACTCTTATTTGTTACCAATAATAATAATACCATGGGATTGGGAGGTAGTCCAATGGTAGCAGATGTGGTGATCAGGGCCATGGTGGTCATAACTATGATGGTGGCAGCTGCCACTTGCCACCAGCTCTCTCCGGTGGTTCTGGTTCCCGGAGCTGGCGGCAACCAGCTGGAAGCCCGATTAACGGCCGAGTATAAGGGTAAAAGTTGGTTGTGCAACCGATTCTACCCCATTAAGAAGCAGGAAGGAGGGTGGTTCCGCCTCTGGTTCGACGTCACCGTCCTATTAGCGCCCTTCACGGAGTGTTTTGCCGATCGCATGACGCTTCACTACGACCCGGAATTGGATGATTACAAAAATGCCCCTGGAGTTGAGACCAGGGTTTCTGAGTTTGGTTCCACAGAATCCCTTCTCTACCTCGATCCTTATCTCAAGTAAGTCCCATTTGCTTCATTTCATTTCATTTTATTTGATATATAATTGTCATAACCACGGTTGGGTAACTGTGATTAGTAAAATGTTATATATTACTTTTAAAATTGTTTATAACATTATTTTAAAATGTTTATATATAAAATATAATGGTTTGGTCCTATAAAATCGTGTCATATAAATAGTCCATTAGCATTCACTAAAGAAGAGAAAAGGGGCCAGGGGTAAGTCACGCAATTCCTGACCCGACACGAAACATGACCCGAACCTGTCACGAAAAAAGTGACACGAATCCGACTTGAACCCAAAACGGGTCAAAATAAGGTCGACACAAAGTCGACAGGGAAAAAATCGTGTCGAGTTTGGTTTGACACATGCCAACCCGATTTCGACCCGGGTTTTTATAAAAAAACTAAAATGAAAATATGAATTATGAAATAGCAACCTAGCACCTCACGTCACATGGTTTGACTTTTAGCATTAATGGACTTAAATGATTAAGGCTCAAACCCCAAATAAACCTTGGACACTCTTCTAGTTCTTTTCGAGACTTTACAGTTCACAATTGGTACTTTGTATTAAATGTACCAGTACACTATTACATACGATGGTATCCGACATTTTGAGTTTTTTTACTATAACCGTATTCAATGATTTTGACATTTCGGTTGATTTCTTTAATAATCGTTATAATTTTATTTCAGTTGTTTAACAGAGTTATTTATTATTTTATTGGTACTTTAGTAGTTTAGTATCCGAATCAAAATTGAACACAAATATACAAAAAACAGTAGCGAAAGTTGGAAACAAACAAGGAATTTGAAAGCTTTATACCGAAAACCGTACCCGAAAACCATATCCGAACACCGAATAAATACCCATCGAACATATTTGACCGAAATGAGTCGGCACGAACCCGACCCGAAAAAAGCGACACGAACCGAACCTTAAACGGAAATAAATGTGTTGGAATTGGGTTGAAACGAAACTGATCCGAACCCGAGCGACACGAACCCGATAACACAAACCCGACCCAAATTGCCAGCCTTAGCAGGGAGGGGCCATAACCCCCAACAAACCCCAAGCGATTACCATGTTAAATCATAAGTCGTAGGTAAAAGTAAAAAAAATTAAACCTAAAATAGTTAATAGGCCCCCAATAAATTAATAGTAAGGCACCAAGGTTGTGTTTGGCAAACTACCTATAAGCTAACTATTGATTAGAAAGCTAAATAGTAGTTGATAAGCTAGCTTATGAATAAATTTTGTTTGATAAAACTAGTTTATAAATATATAAAATGATAAAAAAGATTAACTTGGAGTATAATAGCAAATATTAGAGTAAATTACATTTTTGGTCCCTGTGGTTGTCAACCATTATCAACTTTGGTTCCTCGATTGAATTTATTACACTGATAGTCACCGAGGTTGCCACTTCGTCTCAATTTTGGTCCCTCAAACTAACTTTTGTTAAAAGTCTCCGTTAAATGAGGCGTTATTTTGTCATTCCATTACTTTATTTAGTTTTGAATTAAAAATTAAACCAGTATTATTATATAAAATACAATAAACAATATTATATATATATATATATTAAATATACAATAATATAATATTATAATAATATTATTATATAATTGGGTTTGTGTTCCCGATGGTCTTCATCGATACCATCAATAGTTGCTTCCTTCCTCTGATCTTCATCGATGCC
This sequence comes from Centaurea solstitialis, assembly GCA_030169165.1. Classification (NCBI taxonomy): domain Eukaryota; kingdom Viridiplantae; phylum Streptophyta; class Magnoliopsida; order Asterales; family Asteraceae; genus Centaurea; species Centaurea solstitialis. The sequence goes on from CM058040.1 coordinate 73,363,991, forward strand.
GCTGCCATCGACGAATTACCAGAACAGTCGCCGAAAAACCCTTTTGGTTTCTAGATTCACAAATGGCGATGGGTTCACCTAAGACCTCCTCCGATGGTAAAGACCATCGCTCCTCCGACCATCACCAGTCGTCGTTCTTCTCCATCCACCACCAACCGAGGTCTCCTCCGGCCACCACCGTTATCAAGAACCATTGGCTTCTTCCCCCATTCTCTTTCTCACCGCCAAAGCACCATCCACCAGTGTTGCTTTTTTTTTTCTTCTTCTTCCTACGAATACAAATCTTTTTATTCTTCGTCTTCCGGTGGCGTTCATCAACACCAAAACCATCGCTCCTCCAGATCTACACAAAACCTAGTGGCTGATGTGAATTTGGGTCTCGGTGATAAACCCTTGTGGGTCGAATTGTTGGTTTTCCCTTGTGGGTCGAATATCCGTGAAAACACTAGGTATTGGTTTTGATTTGCAAGGACACCAACGAGTTCGTTTTCGATTAATTGGGTGACTCGTGTGAGTTATTCTTTCTTTCTTAACTGGTTTTTTTTTCCTGCTTGAGTTTTTTTATCGGAGGGATGGATCTCAACGAAAAAGGTGATAGGAGAAGGGTTAGGCCAAAGTAAAGGGGTTGGGGTTGCGGTGGGGTCCACTATCAACATTAATGATAAAATATTTACTTAAGTTAATATTTAAAACTGAAATTTAAGTAAAATATGGAAAAGACCAAAATACCCTTTGAGTTAAACGGAGACTTTTAACATATGTTAGTTCAAGGGACCAAAATTGAAACGAAGTGGCAACCTCGGCGACTATCCGTGTAATTAATTCAATCAAGGGACTAAAGTTGATAATGGGTGACAACCACATGGACCAAAAGTGTAATTTACTCAAAATATTAATAAGGGTATAACTGAAAAAAGCTACAAAAAGTGTTTTAAAAAGTTAACTTATCATCCATCCAAACATGTACTAACTTATAAGTTATAAGCGCTATAAATATTTGGATAGACCATAAGTTAGTTAGATGTGACCCAATAATAAAGGCTTAAGCATCCTACTATGACATTATTTACCTCCTATAAATCGCAGTTTCCTTATGGTGTTTATTTTGCGGTAAAATGCACGGTTGGTGTACGAGAGATATAACTTTGTTAAAGTGTCGAATGTGATATATAACTATTCAAGAAAATTGTAGTGCCCATTCAATGTTAATTTTCACCAATTTTTTTTTTGCAGACATATAACTTCATACATGGCACCACTGGTCGAATCTCTACAAAACCTTGGCTACACTGATGGCGAAACCTTATTCGGAGCTCCGTACGATTTCCGATACGGCCTAGCATCGGAAGGGCATCCGTGCGACATGGGCTCCACCTACCTCCAAAACCTAAAGCAATTGATCGAAAAAGCAAGCGATTCAAACGGCGGAAACCCCGTAATCCTCGTCTCCCACAGCCTCGGTGGACTGTACGTCCTGCAGCTCCTCAACCGTAACCCGCCCACGTGGCGCCAACGCTACATCAGACATTTCGTAGCGTTGTCCGCACCATGGGGTGGCACAGTTGACGAGATGCTCACTTTTGCATCTGGGAATTCCCTGGGGGTCCCTCTGGTAAACCCGTTGCTCGTCAGGAACGAGCAACGGAGTTCAGAGAGCAACCTGTGGCTCATGCCACGGAGAAAACATTTCCCTCCAGAGAAACCGTTGGTGGTCACACCAAACTCGACTTACTCTTCATATGAAATATCGAGGTTTCTTGAAGATATTGGGTTCCCGGAAGGGGTGCACCCTTATGAGACACGGATCCTACCGATGGTCGAGAAGTTGGCGGCACCCGGAGTTCCGGTGACATGTATCGTGGGAAGTGGTGTTCAGACGTCGGAGAGTTTGTATTATGGAGACGAAGGGTTCGATAAGCAGCCGGAGATTTTGTATGGTGATGGAGATGGGACTGTGAATATGGTGAGTTTGTTGGCTTTGGAAGAGGAGTGGAAGGATGAAGAGTTTCAGATGCTGAAGGTGATTAAGCTTGATGGGATTTCTCATACAGACATTCTTAAAAATGATGAAGCAATTGCTGAGATAATTGAGGAAATCTCTGCTATCAATTCCGCCATGTCTACATCTATCATCTAGAGTTCGTAGAAAAGGATATATGTGTATATAAAACAAACTAAACATTTATATTATTATTTATCAATTGCTGCTTTTTTTTGGACATTCATATTATTATTATGGCTTTTTATCGGCCAAATTAATTACCGAGTACTTAGTTGGTTCTTATCGTGTTATTTTGCTAACATCTATGTTATTGTTTTTCAATCGTGAGTGAGGATTGTAACTTTTACATACTCGATTAACAATTACCGGTTAACAAAATACTTAACTCCTTTTTGCATTTTTTTTCTCTTCTCATAGTCTTTAGCACTCGATGTCTTCTGATAAATCAAGTGATAATCAGGTAACAAAATAATCAATGTGCGACTGTCAAGTGAGAGAGTGAAGGGTTTCATCGAAACAAATACTGAGGGGAATTCTTGTAAATGACTGAGGGGAACTAACTTCATACGAGTAAAAATATATTATTTAACCTAAATTACATAAAGTTGTGTCATTGACTAATAAACATAATTAAAGTTGTATCTAATTATGTTTATTAGTTAGTTTTTTTTTTTTTTGAAAAATTGTTTATTAGTTAGTTATGAATTCAATCATGCAACTTTTAAAAATTGTACTCGTGTAACATTTTCTTTGATTAAAAGTACTTGATGCATTTTTATGTGTTTGTCTCAGTTATTATATAATATTTTATAGAGAAAAGGTATAAATGTAAAATAAAAATAAAAAATTTATTGAGCTTATATCTGAAATAGTTTTGCGGTTACTAGCTTCTAAGAGCATCTCCAACAACATCCCCGTAATGGAGAAAAAGGGAGAAAATGAAGATTTTGGCTATTTTTATGCTCCAATGGATTCTCCATACTTGTCTCCAAAATGGAGAAAGTTGGAGAGAAAAGATGTTTTTCTCCATATTTGGAGATCACTCCAAATATAATTCCAAGGAGAGAGAAATAATAATTTAATGGTTTTCCCACCAAATAAAATGTCACACCCACCAAATAATTTAATGTACTGAATATTTTAATAATTTTATTTGTTGTTGGATTCTCTAAAATGGGGAATCTATTGGAGACGGATGTAAATTTTTTTGGAGATTTTGGCATTTGATTCCTTATAATGGAGAAAATATAGGGAAGCTGTTGGAGATGCTCTAAGGCCATACGCTATGGCAGCTGGTAAGGAGTCGGTACCGAACCGGTACCCCCGGCAACACCGCCGAGGGTATCCGGCACGGTAGCCGGTACGGCATACCCTTGCCGGTTCCAACGAGGTGTGTGGCGATGAGATTAACGGCTATATAGCCGTTGAACGGCTAGTTTATTTATTCTTTTTTTCTTTTACCTATATATATATATATAGGTGAAAGTTCAATTGCAAACCACCTTTTCATTGTGAACGTGAGGACAAACGAGAGCGCAACACGTGGCAATTTGAAAAAATTTCGACTTAGTTATTCAGACTGAATAACACTAACATGCACTCTGATGCAATTGGACGCGGGCGGGTCAGCCGCGGGTCATCCGCGGGTCAAGCGTTATTCAGTTTGAATAACACTAACATGCGGTTTTATTCAGATTGAATATGACTTGACCCGCCGTTTCAGATTGCCACGTGTCGCGCTCTGGGCTGTCCTCACGTTCACAACGAAAGGGTGGTTTGTATTTGAACCCACCCCTATATATATATATATAAACCTTATACCTATCAACTTATTATCTCATTCCTCTTCCTATTTTTTTTCTTTTTTTCTTTTACCTCTATATATATATATAACCTTCATCTCTTTTTCTCTCTTATTCACCTATTTTTCCCTCTTATTCACTCCTTATTCACCTATCAAATAATGTCTTCCGACGAGTCGGATGAGTAACGCATCCACCAACACTTTCGTGTCGCCGGTGGTCTTCTGATGGAAGCGGCCCGCATAATTATCCACAACGAGATAATTGAACCGTCGACGAAAAGAACAAGAGGACCGCATAAAAATAGAGATCGAGAAGAGGGGCACGATAAACTTTTCGCCGACTACTTCTCGGATAACCCGGTGTACAACGACAACGACTTTAGCCGGCGGTTTCGTATGACTCGACGGCTATTCCTAAGGATAGTTGGCGATCTTGAAAGCGAGTTTGTTTTTTCAAGCAACAGTGGGATGCAAGAGGCGTAAAAGGTTTTTCTCCGATACAAAAGTGTACGTCCGCTATCCGACAATTGGCGTACGGGGCTGCTGCGGATTCTACGGACGAGTACCTGAGGATGAGTGAAACGACATCTAGGGAATGCCTATCTCAATTTTGCAAAGGTATTATTCGACTCTATATGCGAAAATACTTACGAAAGCCTACTGCTAGCGATATTCAGGCTATATACGCGTTGCATGAAAATGTACACGGTTTACCCGGCATGTTTGGTTCCATGGATTGTATGCATTGGGATTGGAAAAATTGTCCCCTCGCATGGAGGGGTCAATACCATAGAGGGGATCATAGACTCATAGTGGACCGACCGTAATACTAGAGGCGGTCGCATCATATGATCAATGGATTTGGCATGCATTCTTTGGGGTTCCGGGTGCTACGAACGACATAATCGTCGTAAACCAATCACCGGTTTTCAACGATCTTTTTAATAATAAAGCACCCGATAGTTCGTTTGTTGTGAATGGCACACAGTACAAACACGGATACTATCTCGTCGACGGGATTTATCCGGAGTGGTCGACTTTCGTCAAAGCGTTTAGTTGGCCATCGGACGACAAACGGATGGAGTTCAAGACACGTCAAGAATCGGCCCGTAAAGCCATAGAACGGACATTCGCCACGCTAAAAGATAAGTGGCACGTAATTAAATATCCGGCCCGGGTATGGTCACAAAGGAAATTACAAGAAATTATGTATACTTGCATAATTTTACACAACATGATTCGCGAAGACGAAGGTATTGCGAATTATCCTTTTGATGAAACGGAGGTTTTACCGCACGGGGTTGAAACAAATATCTCCGAAGAAGACCGAGCAATAAACGTCCATTATGTACGAAACCAAGAGAGACACATCAACCTCCGCGCCAATTTATCCGAACACGTGTGGGACTCTATGGCCCATAATTAATTTTTTTTAATTTTTTTTAAACTTTTTTGAATTTTAATATATTGAATTTTTAGTTACTAATTTTAATATATTGAATTTTAATTTATTGTGAATTGTTAATTAATTTAGTTTAAAAAAAAAATTTGTACCAAATGATACCATAGAGGATGAATTGGTATGGAATTGGTAAGGTATTGGAAAGCTGATGTGGCGCTGAGGTGGCAGATGGTACCACATGGGACCAATGGCACCATTGTGGATGGCCTAATATAGTTCAATGCTCATTAAACAAGACATATTCTTGCCAAAATTGGTTATGTCTGGTTCAGTTTGCTAAGGGACCGGGTGGAGCAATTTTTGAGTTCGATCTCGCCTGTGTCAAGCTAGCCTCTCGATACCAACCCTATCCACCACTAATATATTGACAACTCATCACTTTTAAAATTAGTTTTTTTAATTTCACAAAGTAAACTAATGGATGTAGTCTTCTCTGTTAGAAGACTTTGTGAAATTAAAAAAAATATTAAAAGTGATGAGTTGTCAATATATTAGTGGTGGATAGGGTTGATACAGGGAGGCTTGACTAAGACGATTTTTTTTTTCCGGAGGAAAATGTAGTGTTAAAAAATGTATTTTTACATTGATTTCCTTATAAGCAGGTTTCACATACTCTCATTGGATTGTCGATAATCAATTTTTATTCAAATGCTCATCAAACCAGATTTTATTAATAAAATTTAAATAAAAGCTAAAAGATTTTGAATTGGCGATGGTGATGGAAGTAACACCTAGATATCTTAGAGCATCTCCAATTGGTAATACTATTTTTTACACCAAATGTCAAAAGTAATGTAAGAAATAGTGTAAGATTTAGTGTTACTAGTATATCTTCCCCAATGGGTAACACTATTTTTTACACCAAATCTTTTTACATTGAAAAGTAGTGTTAAAAATAGTGTAAAAAATAGTATTACACCAAATATTGTGTGATACTATTCATCACACTAAATTTAGTGTGAAAAATAGTGTCCCCATTGGAGATATGAATAGTAACATTTACATCAAATTTAGTGTTTAGTGACCCCATTGAAGATGGTCTTAATATGCACTCTAGTGAGGGTGAATTGGCGATGGTGATGGCTCTCTAAGTGCATACTTGATGAACAAAAGCTTAAAGTAAAATACATCAATTCAACGTTCCCTTTTATTCCTTTGTGGCTTTATCCCTTGAGGAAGGTATACACGTTTAATTTCTACAAACATTTATACATACAAGTTTTTATTCGTTGTTTCATATGCATATATGTATGTGTATATATAGAGAGATGGGTTTATATGAGAACGATATCAATTTAAGAAAACGCGAGGACGATTCTCAACCACACATTTTCGGTTACGGTGGACGCGATCACGGATGATTGACGCAATTCATGGAGGGTGGAGATGATTAAAAGAGGGTGACCCGGTCAAAGCCGTCTTTATTGACCAGATGAATGGTTGAGAATTTTGAATTGTCCTTGCGTTTTCGTAAAAAATTATTGTTCTCATTTGACCTTTTCTCTCTCTCTCTCTCTCTCTCTCTCTCTCTCTCTCTCTCTCTCTGTATATATATATATATAGTATTAGGTTTAAATGAGAATTGCTAAAAAAATATGAAATAGAAAAGTGATGTCCACCGCTCATCGCGTCAATAAATGCGGCTTTGACCGCATAGCACAGGATAACTTCTCACACATGTTGTAGGACATGGAGGGGTATGTTCATAAATTTTACAAATAGTCCATATATGAAGATTTATATATGAACGCATTCATATATGAAGATTCATTGATGAATGCATTCATATATGGAAATTCATTAATGAATCTTCATATGAATTACACAAATTCATATATAAATTATAGAGAGTCATCAATGAATATGAATTACACAGATTCATTATTGAAGATTCATATATGAAGATTCATTGATGAATCAGTTTGTCGACTATTTGTAACATTTACGAAAAGGTCTCTTGTTTATGCGCGCTATGCGAATTTTGACTAGTAAAAAAAGATTGCATCTTTGATCGGTCAAAGCCGCAATCTTTGATTAGTCAACTTTGAACTTCTATATATACATATATAGAGTGAGGTTCAAACGAGAATGACAACTTTTTAAAAGAATACGAGAATGATTCCTAGCCACCAATTTTTGTAATTCAAATACATCGTCCACCACCACCGCCGCCACCACCACCACCTCCGCCAGCAGCACCGCCAACACCGCCAGCACCGCCTCTGCCACCACCAACAGCAGCAGCACCACCACATCACTTCCACCACCACCACCACTACCTCCACTACCACACCACCACCATCACCGGCACCGCCGTCGGCACCACCAACACCGCCGCCGGTACCTCCGGAAACATCGGCACCACCACCGATAACTTCGAAACCACTGCCGGTACCACTGGCACCACCACCGGTACCTCCGACACCATCGAAACCACCGCCGGTACCTCCGAAACCACCGTCGGTACCTCCGGAAACATCGGCACCACCACCGATAACTTCGAAACCACTACCGGTACCACCGGCACCACCACCGGTACCTCCGACACCATCGAAACCACCGCCGGTACCTCCGACACCATCGAAACCACCGCCGGTACCTCCGGCACCATCAGCACCACCACCGGTAACTTCGAAACCACAGCCGGTACCACTGGCACCACCGTCGGTACCTCCGAAACCACCGTCGGTACCTCCGGCACCACCAAAACCACTGTCGGTACCTTCGAAACCACCACTAGTATAACCTTCGCCGCCGGTAGCAGCAGCAACACCACTTTCGCCAACGCCATTATACATATGATTTTGCATTGATGATTTTGCATTGAAATCATCTATGATTATGCATTAAAATCACATATGATCTTGTGATCAGACATGATTATGCATTGAAATCACAACTTAACACATCAGCTTATATAACACATCAGCTTATATTAAATCACAACTTAACACATCAGCTTATATTAAATCACATATGATTTTGCATTGAAATTACATACGATTCGTCATTGAAATCACATATAATATTGTTATCACACATGATTATGCATTGAAAGTACATATGATTCTTCATTGAAATCACATACGATATTGTTATCACACATAATTATGCACTGAAAGTACATATGATTCTTCATTGAAATCACATATGATATTGTTATCACACATGATATTAACCAATCAAAGTTATATTAAATCACATATGATTTTACATTGAAATCACATGTTAACCACATTTGCTACCACCATCTACACCACCACCACCACCACTACCCACACCATCTCCGCCAGCACCTACAACACCATCGCCACCACCTCTGTCACCAACACCAACCCCACTCCTCCACCTACACTACCTCTGCCACTACCGCCACCACCGCTACCAGCACCGCCACCACCAACGCCACCGCCACCAGCACCACCCTCACCACCACCACTAACAGTAGCAGCACCTCCGCCACCACCACCACCAGAGGTGGTCTTGTTATACCGGTGGTGGTTTCGAAGGTACCGGCGGTGGTTTCGATGGTGCCGGAGGTACCGGCGGTGGTTTCGGAGGTACCAACGGTGGTTTCGGAGGTACCGGTGGTGGTGCCGGTGGTACCCGGAGTTGGTTTCGAAGTTACCGGTGGTGGTGCCGATGGTGCCGGAGGTATCGACGATGGTTTCGGAGTTACCGGGGGTGGTGCCGGAGGTAACGACGGTGTTTTCGAAGGTACCGGCGGCGATGTCGGTGGTGCCGACAGCGGTGCTGGTGATGCTGGTGGTAGTGGTGGTGGCGGCATAGGTGGTGGTGTGGTAGTGGAGGTAGTGGTGGAAGTGATGTGGGTGGTGGTGGCGGCAGCGGCGGTGCTGCTGGCGGAGGTAGTGGCGGCAGCGGTGGCGGTGGTGGTGGTGGCGGCAACAGCGAAAGTGGTGGTGGAGGTGCTATGGATGGTGGTGGTGGCTATAGAGGTGATGTGGGTAATGTATTTAAAAAGAAAAATTGGTGGCTAAAAATCATTCTCGTATTCTCGTAAATTGATGTCGTTCTCGTTTGAACCCACCCCTACATATATATATATATATATGTATATAAACCATGTGTACAAATATTGTATTCACACAATTACTTTCATATATAAATCTCTCATGGCTATTTTTTCTACACACAATCTTTTACATATAAAATAAGATAAGAGTGTATAAACATTAATTATATTTTTATAGGTGGTATTTTATATATGAAATAATACGTGAACATTGATGTATAATTAGTCTACATGATTTATTGTATTTGTAAATAATTATACATATATATAGGGGTGGGTTCAAATACAAACCACTTTTTGGTTGTGAACGTGAGGACAATCGAGAGCGCCACGTGTCACTCTGAATTTTCGCGACTTAGTGTTATTCAGTATGAATAACACTAAGTCGCCGAAAATTCAGTGACACGCGCGACTTGTAACCAAAAAGCCCGCGACTTAGTGTTATTCAGTCTGAATAACACTATTATTCAGACTGAATAACACTAAGTCGCGGGAAAAGTCGCGCGTGTCAGAAATTTTGTAGCCACGTGTCGCGCTCTGGGTTGTCATCACGTTCACAACCAAAAAGTGGTTTGTATTTGAACTTTCACCTATATATATAGGGGTGGGTTCAAATACAAACCACTTTTTGGTTGTGAACGTGAGGACAACCCAGAGCACGACACGTGGCAATCTGACATCCACGGATCAAGGCTTATTCAGTCTAAATAAATCCGCGGATTAGTGTTATTCATACTGAATAAAGCGTTATTCAGACTGAATAAGCCTTGACCCGCGGTTAACCCGCCCGCGTCAGAGTGCATCAGAGTGCGACTAAGCCTTATTCATACTGAATAACGCTTTATTCAGTCTGAATGATAGCGTTATTCAGTATGAATAACACTAAGTTGAAAATTTTCCAGATTGCCACGTGGCACGCTCTGGGCTGTCCTCACGTTCACAACCAAAAAGTGGTTTGTATTTGAACTTTCCTATATATATATATATATATATATATATATATCGAGGAAAGTTCAAATGTGAACCACTTTTTGGTTGTGAACGTGGGGACAGCCGAGAGCGCGACACATGGCGGAGACCAGTCAATAAAGGCGGCTTTGAGTGTGGTCCCCCCCTTTAATTCAATGCCCTCCCATGAATCGCGTCTAGTCATCCGCCGTGGACCTGATGTGGCGCCTAGTCATCCGCCACGTGTCGCGCTCTCGGTTGTCCTCACGTTCACAATCAAAAAGTGGTTCACATTTGAACCCACCCCTATATATCTATCTCTCTCTATATATATGGGATAAAGCATATAGAAATTATCTAAAAGTTAAAAATGGTGAAAACCAATTGGTATATGTTGTGGTCATAGGTCTTATTTGTGTGTAAGAAAAAACATAAGATTAAACTTATGAACAAAGATGCATGAGGTGCTCAAATTTCCGACCAACCTGACTTACCCAACCTAAAAAAACGCAAAAGAAAAAAAAACTTTAATTACGCCAATCTGACGAGTAATTGATACAATTTTTTACCAAACAACATGTATGGGTTGAAAACCGTTTAGGCCCAATTCAAACCGTCCCAACCCCAAACCTAACCAAAATTGAGGGTGCCTCTTTTCTTTTAAGTTTTAACGCTTCCTATTCCTGACTTCCTCTTTATCGATTTACATTTTACGCTTACAGAAACAGTTCGCTTCTCAATCTCCTAGTTTTCACTACCACTGACCATTCAATCACTGGTTCATTCATCACTTCTTTAATCACACAGTAATTGTAAATCGCTTCTCATAATCTCTTATCACTACCATAATTTATACTCTTTTCTATTGGTTTAGTGTAATTGATTACAAATTTAATGTAATCAATTTCCAATAGATTTAGTCTAAATCGATGGTTGGTAATCACGGTCACACGCAAGAATAGGACATACGAAAAACATAATAATCAGAGTTTAAAATCAAACATACTGGATGTTATGGTTGATTTTCACGGGTTTTGTTTTCCTATGTATTGTTTTATCTATGAAAAAATACATAAAACTGGTAAAGTTGTGAACATGTTTCCCATTTCGAACCAAGAGACAAATGAGAGCGTGATATGTGTCTCTTTTCATCGTGTATAATAGACGTGAATTTATTACAACAATCATGGTGAATATCTCGTTAATGTCCGAGGTACGTAACATACTCTTATTTGTCCCTCAGTTAATTTACAACGAAAGTCCGTTCGTAATCGAATCTTCTCTTATTGCATAGGGTAATGCTATTTACACTCCTTTTAATGTTGGATTAAGTTCAAATCTATATATATTAAAAGAAGGTTTGTGCTGATGTTATCAAAATGAATGAAATTGAGTGATTTTATTGGTCAATTAAACAAAATCTATCAAATGATGATGTCATAATCTATTTATGTTTTTTTTAATGCCCTATTAATAGGATATAAATACATAACTAACAAATATGAAAAAAATATTTTCCAAAATCACCTATCTAAATTTACATTTTATATCCTGAAAATTATTTGATTAAATTACTTTTTATCCTTTAGTTTTTTATTTTTCATTTTACATCCTTATCATATTAACGTTAATAATATATATCAATTAAAAAGTATTAGTTTTTTGTTTTTCTTTGCTACAAATTACACCATTATAATCGTCTCGACGATACCTTCAAAATGAGTTTAATATTGAATAGTTTTTTAAATTTATTTATAACATTAAATATTAAAAATAGATATAAGGTATCGTGATTACATTCTATTGCAATTCTATTGTTGATATTATTGAAATCTAAAGATTCCATCTTTTTTAATCTAACCATTTTTATACATTATTTATAAATAATGAAAATTAGTTTTATTTAAACCCCTTATGTTGATATTCTTTAATTTAAAGATTTCATCTTTTACTAACTATTTTTTTAGATTATTTATAAATAATAATAATTTTTAAACCCTACAAATAAATCCATCAAAACGTATTTTATTTCTGAATCCCTCCAGTTTTAATATCATTCAGGAAATCCGAATATTTCGACAAAAGAATTATAAATTTTTCAATTTCAGATATTTTAACGACTATTAGATGACTAAAATATTTAGTAATAAAGCAAGAGTAATTTCTTTTTTCCATTTAAATCGTTGATTAATAAGAATTATTTTACTAAATAACTATTCTCTACTTATTCAATTTCAAAGAAAGTTTTGAATAAAGGATTGGAACAAAAGTTTTCATAGATGGCTATGATTAAACTAAATCATTAATGTTTCTTATATTAACTAAGTCATATTTATATTGTTAATTGGAGGTGAAATATTTGTGAACTTTATAATGTAGATGCCTATTTTTATTAGAAAATAAAACAATATGTTATAAATTAAATTGTCCGTGTAATACACGGACCATTAACTAGTTATAAATTAAAAATATAAGAATAAAATTTCATATTTATGTCTGAAAAGAGAAAAATTTAGACAAAGATGCAATGTACAAGATACAATTAACCTAAAACACCTCAAACATAAAGAGATCTTATGATCTTCTTGGTTATATACTTAGACAAGCATAGAGGGAGTTTGCGTGAAGGTGACTCCTGACAAGATTTATTGATATCAGCAACTTCCAAACAATACTTGTACTCTTCATTATCATCACCCACCTTTGGTCTCAATTGTCTTTTCTTTTCAACCATTATCACCATTTTTTTCATAAAAAATATCTCTTATGAAAAGAAATTAATAACATTTAATAATATATGTTAGTGTATTTACCCCATTTGATCTTAGGTGAAGGATCATGTTTAAAGTAAGTTAACACTCAAAAGCATAAGAAGTGGATTTAAAACCCTCCTATAATTTGACTTTAGAATGGAATTAATCCGATTCATCTTGGTGCATCCTATCTCGATGTATTTCATCGCAATGTGCATCCAACGATTGATAACCACTTTTCACGTTTCTCATATTAACCTCAACTTCTTGCCAAAACCCAACCCTCCAATCCTATATCCATCTTTATATAGCTCAAAATTGAATAAGTGATTACCGACAAGAGATTCACCTTCATGTACCTTATCACGTAACATCTTTGGCTATGAAAACGGATTGTTGGTAAGCATCTTAAAACGTAAAATGTTTATCAGGTAAGAGTCATTTCTCACACTTACTGAGTATGACTCTTTGTCATTGTCTTGTCTCGTATTGGGTAAGGCGTCGGTTGTTATTTTAAGAGGTATGAAGTCTAATTTCACATCGAAAAAAATAAGAGGTATATGATGCACCTCTTAAAATTTCGGAGGACGGTAAAAGGTTCATAGACCTCTTCTTAAAAATAAAACAAGCAGTCTTAAGCCTGCAAATCTCTTAATTTTCAGACTTAACAAGTTTAAGAGGTATTTTTGTAAAAACAATCGGCCTCTTAGTTTCTTGGTCCTTGACTTACTCAAGCAATAAAATAAACGGTATCAGTAAGCGTTTAGTAAATAACCTCTTAGTTTAACTGGTAAGATTGTAGTCCGTTAAAATATTATATCATGCACTAATTTACCTAATAAACGCTTACTAGCTAAAAGTTTATCATTTTCATATATCGTGTAAGACTCTATCGTTATTATCGCTCTTATCTGGTAAATTACTATATTCATGTAGTAAATGGCACTTTAATTTTAATATAAGTGAAATGGAAATTAGTGGGCTGTGGGTAAGGGTGTGCACAGAAACCACCAAACTCAACTACTGTGGATTTCCAATCATAGGTGCTGAAATCTAAAGATGATTTGTATAATTTATACCATCAAATTGCAAACCTAGTCTAGGATTCATTGATTTAAACAAAATTGAATTACATGGGTTCCCTCCAATTGAAGAACAGAACCCTCACATTTGTAGCCAAGATTGAAAACCACAACTCAAACTAACACATTAAGGTGCTGTTTGTTTATGGGTTTTCAGATCTGAAAAGGTCCTTTTATCTGAATCGGTAAGACAATTACAAATTCAGAGTGTTTGTTTTCTTTAAGTTTTCAGAGCCCCTTCTCCCTTAAACTCATCTGGATAAAAAAGTGATAGCCTTGGCACTTATTCGCTTAGAGCCTCCAATCTGTCGCTTCCATCTACTCCACTTCTCTCGTATATCTCAGGCCTGACAAATCCATGGCCTCCATCCTCCATCGCCTTCAAGAAACGTACGTTAATCCTCCCTTTTTGGACTGAAATCATATTTATTTTGTTTTCGTCTATGGTTTTCGTCATTGTAGGTATATCAATCCCCCTGTTTGAGTTAAAATCGTTCCCTCAGATTTGATTTATGTGTCCTACTTGTTCTTAGAAGAAAGGAGAGACGTAGAGACGTGGTGATGATTGAAGATTCCATCATTCCAAGGCCACTTTGAATTCATGTGGAGGTGGAGCAATTAATGGAGTCGGTTGAAGAAAAAAATATATTCCATCAAACCCTGTAATAAATGTCTATTTGCTATGTGCTCCACTGTAAATTATTAATTACTTTTAGGGCCTTTCAAATTATAACATACACAAAAGTTAACATAACACAAGATGACAAGAAAAGTATGGCACATAGATTAATAAATATTAAATTGTTATACTTGTTCAGACGGTGTTCAAAAACAAACAGTCTAATTGGTTCAAATTTCAGACTTCAGCAACACCTCTTAAAAATCAGAAGTGAAATCAGATTTCAGACTTCAGCACCTCTTAAAAAACAAACGCCACCTAACTTTGCTACAAATTACATTTGCCATTTGCTAAAATCCATTCCATCATCTTCATCCTCATCTTCCCCTTTTTCTTTTCTAGCCAAGATATGTACTCTTTCACCAACATCTTTGAACTGTGGCCAAACTTATCAACACTTTTGTTGGTTATACTTATACACAGGGGTAGATGAATTCAGCAATTCCAAAGCTTTCATATCAACAATTTTGACCTCCCCTTTTTCTCCTCATTGCAATGTTCTTGTTAGCTTACACTTGGAAATGAAAATGGTGGATGTATAATTCAAGCTACACAATTTCAAAAGCTCGGCCGACCGTTGTTTTAATCCCGGGTTGCATCCACTTTGAATCACGAGAAGAAGCTTTGCCGCAAGGCCAGCATTGACAGCCGTGGCCGCAGATTCTTCAGGGGAAAGCTTGCAAACCTCCCAAAGAATCGATAACGCATAATGAGTACAACTCTCTGATATCTTCATCAGCAACTTGACCAAATTCGGGATCGTATTAGCGCAATCCTTGAGAGCCAAAACGCCATCGGGGATGGAAGACAGAAGCTGAAGAACATACAAGGCTAATTCCAAACATTCAGAGTTGAAATTTGGCAACATTTCGACCAATTGGGGAACACCCCCAATGCTCACAATGGAGCTCCCTAATGACTCCTGTGAGCTTATAATCTTTAACAATCTGAGCCCTGCCAATATCCCATGTGGGTGCCTTTTATCCTTCACTAACCTCAACACACCCACCAAAAGACTCAAACTTGGAACAATCTTGGAACCCATAAACAAAACTTGCATCAATTTCACACAATTAATCTTGGTCTCTATTGACCCTTCATTCAAAACATCCACCATCAAAGAAACCTTCATGGGTTGCAACAAATTGGTTATAGAATCTGAACTCAATTCCAAATTGACCAAAATCCCAATTGCCTCTGACCCAACTGAATGACTAGTGAAAGGGCCAAGTAGTGAAGAGATGAAACTTACCCCATTACTGTCCACCACTGTTTTCTTGGCTGAATCATGGGCTGAAACAACCAGCCTGAGCTCTTTAAGGGTCTGAACCCTGGTTTGACCTTTGACCTTCTTCAATGTCTCAAGAAGCTCTAGACACCTCCCTTGGACATCCTCTGACCTCTTTTTCATGGCTGAATACTTGTGGGAAAACCAAGTGTGGATTAAGTGGTTGAGAGTTGAATTAGGGGTGACTGAATCATCCCAAAGCTCTTGCATTGTGGTAGGGCAAGTGAAGTGGCCCAAAGAAAACCATTTTAAGATATTGGATCTTTCATAAGTCTGGCCAGTACAAAGAGTCACTGGATCTTGCATTGGGTCTAATGAGATTGGACAGATGAATACAGATGGGACTTCAATTGAGTCAAGCTGTTCAATCATCTTCTTCAGATCCATCTTCTCCATAACACCACCACCACCACCACCACCACCAACACCGCCGTCTCCGCCGCCCAAAATGCCATCTTTGACGGCGGTTTCCAGATCCAAAACCTGGCCACCACTAGAAGGCTGGTACATGGGCATTTTTCTAACAACTCCCAAAAGGAACAAATCTAACAAGATAATAACAATGCAAACAAGATTTTTTCAAAAAGGGGCTATCTTTTCTTTTCTGGTCAAAATTCAAAAAGACCCACATTCTTCATTTTCACTATTTTCATCATCATTATCAAAGACCATGATGGGGTTTTTTATCTTTTCTTTGCTTTTTTCTGTTGATCTTTCTTTGCTAACACCCAAAAAAAGTTAAAAACTTGGTCTTGAAGCTGAAAAGAGTGAAATCATTCCAACCCCAGATGAGCAAAAAGGATAAGAATGATTAGAAATCAACGACAAATGCTTCATAAACAGTGCGATCCACTTAATTTTCAAGAAAATAAAGGGGAAAAAAATCAAAGAGTTATGATGGGAAAAAACAAGATTCAGGTCAAAGAATGACCAAAGCTCATCAGTGAGTGTCTTAGTTGAGATGGAGAAAAAGAGATGAGTGATGTGGAATGAGATTGAAAAAAGGGTAAGTGGTTTACTACTACCCCTTTACTTTTGGCAAATTGGGAGAGTCTTCAATTGAAAACCCTACAATTCTTTCTTGTCCTTGCTATGGAGTAATTATCTTTTCAAAGTTTCATAATTTTGGTCCCTTGCAAAATGTAAAATGACAACATTAGTCCTTCAACTAATTGTGATTTGCTCTAATAGATGAGAACTTCCAACCTATTTTCTAAAATACAAAAAAATAAGTTGTTCTTTTTTAATTTGCTCTAAAGGGGAGATTCTTTATATTATTAACTAAAGGGGATTGCTATTTGCACTTCTAAAAAAAGTCAAAAGAGGGTTGTTATTTACACCATTTTGTTAAGGGTGTCAATGCATTGGGAATTGATATGAATGCATTAAGAATATAAAAAGTGTACTTTGATGTTGATGTGTGTGAGAGAAACAATTCACCTTTTAAGGTGTAGATAGCAATTCATATGGTGTTATTAGTCTCCTCCAAATCAAAATCAAGTCATTCTGTCCATTAAACCACATTAAATAAAGGGTGTTCTTATAAATGGACCACCTTTAACTTTTCATTCACTCATATAAAGTAGTAGAAGTAGACCCTTCTATAATGGATATCTCACCTATACATTCATATAATTCTACCCATTAAGCCCATTTAGGGGCTGTTTACTTAGAGCTTAATGGGTATAATGATCTGTCCAACTTATTTCGCACAATACTTTTCAACTGTTTACCTATGGCTTATTCACTCAGATCTTGTCTTATTCGCACAGCTGGGATAGGTGTGTGTCTCCATACAGACAAAAAAAAGACACCCATACCCCTCTGCAGTTTGCACACACATCCTTCCAAGGCATCTTCTTCCATAATCTGTTCAAAACCCTTGCCCCTTTTCACGCATCCTCTTCCACCGTGTCTTGTGAACTATCTTCTCCGGAGACCATCTTCTTCCTCATCGTTGCCTCCCTCTTCTCCCGTGACCGGCGTCCATCTTCTTCCTCATCGCCGCCTCCCTCTTCTCCGGCGACTGGCGTCCATCTTCTTCCTCATCGCCGCCTCCCTCTTCTCCGGCGACTGGCGTCCATCTTCTTCCTCATCGCTGCCTCCCTCTTCTCCGGCGACTGGCGTCCATCTTTTTCCTCATCGACGCCTTCCCACGCCTCCTCGATTTCATTCCAGATTTATTTTAAAGTGTATGAAGTTAGTTCGAGATTTGAAGTTTGTTTTTATTTCTTTCTGTAATCGTCTCTGTTCTCTGCAATCTCATTGAATATCTTGATGCATTTCGTCATGAGATTCTTCCCGATAAGAATGTTGTTATGCCGAAGTTCGTTTTTTTATCTCATATGATTGTTCCTCTTTGTTTTTTATTTTTAGATCTAGATGATTGTTCTAGATTTGATGTTTGTTTTGTAATCTCCTTTTTTTCTTGCAATCTCATTGAACATCTAGATGCATTTCAGATGAATATTTAAGATATGAGATTGTTCCAGATTCAATTTTATTTGTGGATTGCACGTATTGAGTTTTTGTTGAAGTTTATGGTATTGAACAATTGGTAAAAAGATTTTAGTATTGATTTTTAGTTGAGATAATAGTTAAGATTTTGTTGGATTAAAGAATTTGTGTGTCAAATATATAAAACAACTTAGAATTCATAGTCAGGGGTAAATTAGTCATTTCTGACGTTCAGACGGTTGATTCAGATAAAAAGATAAACACCAGCATCAATTTATGCAGATAGACAAATTTATACAGACAGACAAATTTATCCGTACAGACAGATAGACAAGATTTGGTAAACAGCCCTAAATGATATATGTTTTTCTTTGGGTCAAAACATTAGTCTTTTAAGAGCATCTCCAACAGAATTGCTAAAATAGAAAAAGCAAGGTTTTTTTCTTCTAAAGTGCTCCAACAGCATTGCTAAACCAATTGCTAAAATAGAAAAAAAATGAAGTTTTCTCTAAATATAGAGATTTCTCTAAAATCTCTATATGAAGAGAGAGAAATGTTATTTTAATCTTTTCCACCAATGGTACAATTAGTTATGTAAAAGTTTTTAAAAAGTTTATTGGGATAATAAATATAGTGTATATTTTAATAATATAAGTGGTGATAGAACCTCTAAAATAGAAAAGCTGCTGGAGATGAAAGAAAATGATTTTAGAGATTTTGATCTATTTTTCTCTATTTTATAAAAGTTATAGGAATGCTGTTGGAGATGCTCTAAATACTAGGGGACTAAATTGCAATTAAGGGTAAATATTATCAATCATATGAAGAGTTTACCTTCTGTAAAGGGGGTACGGGCTATAGCAGGTAAACCTGTGGTTTTGAAGGCTGTGCACCACACGTGCACTGGTTTCCAAGTTCCACAGTTACGGTAAATTATAATTTTGAATTCCTTTTTCCAGTTTAATGAATCCGTGAACCGTGTATTTAAAATTAGAATATTATTATTTATGTTTATGGTATAATAATTAAAAGATTAATTAAATAGGGTTGCGTGAGGTCAGCACGGTCAACACAGACGTACGGCGTATTCCAAGGATGCACGAAACCAATAAATTTGGTTAAAAAAGTGAAGTTACCATGGTAATTTTGATAACTTTTTCTGAAAAACCATATTTATTTATTTAAATAGTAGTTATCTTAAATGCGTTTTTAATGGAGTTTTTAACCAAATGGGTATTTTTAAAAAACATATTTATCAAATGGGTGTTGTTTTAAACATATTTACCATTTAGGTGTTGTTTTCTATTTAATGGACTTTTAATGCCTAAACATATTTACCATTTAAGTGTTGTTTTCTATTTAATGGACTTTTAATGCCTTTTTCCTATTTTTTTTACTATTTTTTTGTTGCTGATTTTTTAATGTTTTTTAAAAATCATATAAATAAAAAGTTTATGTACGGTTAAATAAAAAAAATATAAAACAATAATACGATTCTGAAAAAAATCATATAAAAACAAACCCGTCCGAAAACCCGAACATTAAAAATGGTATAAAAATGGTGAGGAGTTTGAGTTGGCATTTTCAAAACCAAACCTACCGAAAAACCCGAACATTTTAGATTTTTTTTATTAACGTGAGTATTAATATATATTATTAATATGTTTCAAAAAAAATATATTGAAAAAAAATCTCAAGTACGGTTAAGTTTTTTTTTTTTTTGAAAACACAACAATAAAACTCAAGTACGGTTAATATTTTTATTAAAGTTTAAGTAGGATTCAGGTTTTCGGTTAATGTTTTCGGGTGAGCAAAACCCGTCCAACCCAAACTACCCGTTTGAAACCTGAATCGTACTTAAACTTTAAAACCAAGACCCGAAAACCTGATTTAATTGAGTTTTATAAAAACATTAACCGTACTTGAAAACATTAACCGAAAACCTGAATCGAACTTAAACCTGAACTGTACTTGAGTTTTATTGTTGTTTTTTCAATAAAACTTAACCGTAAGTGAGATTTTTTTTCAATATATTTTTTTCAGAACATATTAATAGTATATATTAATACTCACATTAACAAAAGTATATTTAAAATTTTTCGGGTTTTTCGGTAGGTTTGGTTCTGAAAATGCGAACCCAAACTCCTCACCATTTTTATACCATTTTTTAATGTTCGGGTATTCGGACGGATTTGTTTTTATATGATTTTTTTTAGAACCGTATTATTGTTTTATATTCTTTTTTTACTAAACCGTACATAAGCTTTTTATTTATATGATTTTTAAAAAACATTAAAAATCAGCAAAAAAAATAATAATAAATAGTAAAGAAAAGAAGGAAGAGGCATTAAAAGCCCATTAAATAGAAAACTACACCTAAATGGTAAATATGTTTAAGCATTAAAAGTCCATTAAATAGAAAACCACACCTAAATGGTAAATATGTTTAAAACAACACCCATTTGGTAAATATGTTTTTTAAAAACACCCATTTGATCAAAAACTCTTTTTAATGGATAAATTTTGTCCAACTTTAGTTAAAAAAGAGGGTAAAATGTTCAAAAGTAGTAACCACTTTAAAAGTTATTATATAGTTATATTTTCATTTTTAGATTACATTAATCTATTTTTAGATTCTTTTAAATTAAGAAATTGAGATCCTATAAGCGCAATTAGAGGTGTTTTAGTATTTGATAGTACAACAGACACATATCCGATACGAAAATAAATGAGTTTGTTTTAAGTTTTCTGAATTGTCACCTGGTTTATATTTGCAGGTCGTGTTCGGATTGGTATGGATTGTAGGTCAACCCGCCAACCCGTTATCTATTTTTAATATGTTTTCTATATTTTTATAACAAAACTTTTATTTCTTTAGATTAAACCCTAACTTGTTTATGACCTGCCAACATATATAGTTAACTTAGTTACGCAGATTGCATGCGGATTGAGCATATACGGGTTAAAGTTGGTAAACACAACATGATTAGTTAAACGGATCGTGCCCAGGTTGGGCTTTTCTGAATCGCCAACTTGCGACCCATTAACCTGAACATTATATGATTGGCACTCCTAGGCGTTACCTTAGTTTAGAAGACAAACCTAGAAACACTATGTCATTAACATTTGGCATCGGCAGATCTTTCGATAACAAAAGAGGTTAAGATTTTATGTACTTTAAATTTTTTGGTCATTATAACATTTGGTAACTGATGATCTCTTAAATCGACATCTCTGGCCGAGGTTGCATAGTTAAATGATGTGGAAGACGTGTGGATATGCTTACTAGCAAAAATCCATCTAAAAAATGATTTACCGAAAACCTTCCATCAAATCGACTCTAAACTGGTAAAATCTTTTAGTGATGGAACATGGTAAACTCTACGTTATTTTATATTTAGTATATGTGTGTGGGGTATATATATATACATATATAGAGAAAAGTTCAAATACAAACCACTTTTTGGTTGTGAACGTGAGGACAACCGACAGTACGACACGTGACAAAAATTCAGAATGACACGCGCAACTTAAGCCCGCGAATTAGCCGTCGCGCGTGTCAGTCTGAATTTTTTGCGACTAAGCTTTATTCATACTGAATAACGCTTTATTCAGTCTGAATAATAGTGTTATTCATTATGAGTAAAACTTAGTCACAGAAAATTCAGATTGACACGTGGCGCGCTCTGGGCTGTCCTCACGTTCACATCCAAAAAGTGGTTTGTATTTGAACTCACCCCTATATATATATATATATATATATATAGAGAGAGAGAGAGAGAGGAATAATCAAATAAAAACCACTTTTTTTGTAAAAACCAACTAAAAATTAAATTTTTTAGGATTTCTTTTATCAAATACTATGATATTAACTATTGTTACACATATATATTTTTTCATAATGTGAATATCATCCATGAAAAAATAAAATTTTTATTCATATTATGAATCGAAAATATACAACATTTTTATTCATATTATGAAACAAATTCATGGATGATATTCATCTTACGAAAAAAAATATATGTGAAACAACATATCAATTCTAACATTTGATGGAAAAAAATCATAATTTTTTTTATTTTTTAGTCGGTTTTTACGGGTTTTTACAAAAAAGGTGGTTTTTACATGAAGGCTCCTCTATATATATATATATATATATATATATATATATATATATATATATATATATAGAGAGAGAGAGAGAGAGAGAGGGAGGTTCATACAAGAACAACCCATTTTAAAGGAACAAATTGTTGAGTTTCACTGTGATTCTCGAACCAAATCTGATCCGAAGAACACTATAAAGTATTGCGGAAGCGTTTTATGGTTTGAAACCCGAAAACCACAATCTTGTCGTTTTATCAGTTTAATAATAATAAAAGCAGTCTAAAATACCTGGATTGCTCGAGTATTAGTCCACCTATGAACGACCAACGAATGTTCCTCTAGCAGAACGAGAAACCCGCAAACTGGAAAAACCGAGCTGATTTGTCACGAGAGAGGGAGGCAGCGCCGGTCAGCAAGAAGAGGGAGAGAGAAAAACTGGAAATTGATTTGTGATTAGTTAATTAACTGAATTGATTGATTTTCCTTTAACCCATAAGGTTTATTTATATGGAGGAAAAATACAGTTTTATTCAGATTTAGTTTCCTCTTTATAATTATCTTTTTCTTTTCTTCGAAGAAAACAATTATTCTAGATAATTACTTATATATTTATTTAATCCAATAAATATATAATTTCTTTAATTAATTATTTTATTATATATTTATTTATCCAATAAATATATAATCTACTTAATTAATTAATAACCCTCTAACTTTGGGATTTCTGACTGAAATTACCCAACTGATTTATAATTAACTATTATAAATCCCAACTCTCCATTTCTGGGTTTCATTTAACTTATTCGATTTATAGGTCCTCACAGGTGTGACCCTCAAGTGTCTTGTAACATTGGATGTGTAATTACTTGGTTTGTCAACTTTGCACATAATTACTAACAGACTCCCACTTGTGCAAGTTGGCAATACCGCCTTGATTACACGGTCCTAAGGAGGCCCCTAGACAGGCACTTAGGCTAACCAGGTTACAAGAACTCTTATACCCAGACTGGTGATAGAACATTTCCTTAAGGAAATTACATCTATGAAACTACTGTTCATAAATTGGGTATAACTTGGCTTTTCCCTTTGCATCTCGATATTTCATCTATGAGTATGAGCTTGGAAAGTGTCAACTCTAAATACTCAAGATTATGTTTTTCTTGACTATCCGACTTTTACTGATAGGTAAACGACAAAGAACTAATCAGTTCGTTTGGGCATGACCATGCTCTTCATCAGTATGTTCAGTCAGTCAAGAAGGGCCCAGAAATATCTCTCTTCAGAGAAGAGGTGCAAATCCCATCTTGCATATCTGCCTTCAACACCACGGCTTCCGCTGAATCTAGTTATGCCATTTATAGCCACCCAGTGTACTAAGCATTCAGCCGTCCTCATGACATCAAACCAGATACCTCAGGTGATAGGGACAACCACTGTGAGATTTACTTATGACTATTTCCAAGAAGTAATCTCAACCGTGGATCACGTCCGATATTTGCTACTCTATCAAATATCTGTGTAACTTTTGGTCTACAACACTTGTAGTTGTTATTCAACAACTGATCATAACTACCCAAAAGTTCACAATGACTTTAACACCTTATCGGGTTCCCACCACGATAAGTTGTCACAGACAAATTTTGAATAAAACTAAAAACTAGTTTTTATTCCTGGATTATAAAACATGCAAAGTATAAAAGTGATAAAGAAATTAATTTTGTATAGTCCATATTACTGTTTATGTAAAAAATTACACAACTCGATGTCGTAAGAAATTTGTGTGAGGCTTAACCGTCGAGAGAAAGAAATTACAATCAATGATAAGTGCGGAAAAGTAAAATGAGACAAATAATTTGATGACGCAGGAAAAACCTCACGACGGAGGAAAAAACCTGCGGTCGACCTAAAAGGTAAGCCGACAGAGCACTATGTTCACCAATCAGGGGTGACGTCCTTCAAATGTACAGCTTTGGTCGTACGATTACAAGTGAAAGAATTATGAAATCGAATATAAATTACAGATGATTCTCCAGAATAATGATTATAGAACTTGTGAGCTTCAGATAGACTTCATCCCCTGAAATACTGGCTTGATTCTCCTTATATAGTAGCTTGATAATAACGATCCAACGGTATTGTGGCTCATCAATGATTGAATCGTAACCGTCCAACGTTATTGTCTTCAATTAATGCTCGGAGAGTAACTGTCCAACGGTATTGCTGAGAGTTAATGTCCAGATTGTAACTGCTGCGAGAATCTTGCTTGTAACGGTCGATCTTGATGCTGTCGAACGATACATAACTTACGACTTGTTCGATGTAGTGATGAACTTCAACAAGCATAGCATAGTACTCAATTTCTGATTTCCTCAAAGGTGGACAATTGTTAGATATGATAACCAGCTTATCTGCATCAAACATATAAACTTTGTATGTTATTCGTTAGTATCATCGTACGACAATATAGTCATCGTGCGTCTTATTTATTGTATACGTTCGATGCTTATTGATCTTTGTTCGATAGTCCTCTTAGGTTTTATCTCAGGACCTTATCTTAATACAGGACTATTGTCCTAACATTCACCTTACGATTATAGTCGGTTGTCGTGCGATTGTAGATTTTTACCCTAACAATTTGCCCCCAAGATTTAGAAAATAATTCTAATTTTATCTAAATCTTTAATTCGCTGGACAAGGAGTAAAAATACGTTGGTAAACGGTCGAATTATCGTTGAGAAAATAGCCGTTAACTAGCCGTTATCCTGGACGCGTGTTTTTCTAACGGCTAACTGTTGATACGTGGCGCGATTATCTCTGATGACTCATGTGATTTAGTTGCTATAAATAAGGTGTTTGATAGTGAGAAAAGATTTTACAAATCTTTTTAATTTCGTAACCAATTGCTTGAGATTGTAATCCGACTATTTTTGGCAAAGATTTCGTGCGACTAGGCTTTATAAGGTACCCTCTTCTTCCCTGTTTCATGCGTTTGAAGTCAATAGCAAATAAGAGTAATAGAGGTTTAGATAATCTTAGGTTCACCCGTTTGAGAAATAGTTTAGGTCGACTAGAGTTCATTATGTCGTCGGAAGTTAGGAGTTCGATTACGGAAAGTCTAGAAGTAGGAGAGTTGAGGGAACTGGCAGGGTTGCCAGAGGGTACTCAAATAAGGGTGGCCGGAGAGATTCGGCCGGCGGATACTCCGACGGGGTTCTTTGCCCTGTTCGAATATCCGTTTAAGATCGGATTTCGATGGCCTTATTCTCCGCTTTCTCGAGCTTTCATGTCCCGTTTTAATTTGTCTCCGGGGCAACTGATGCCTCAATTCTGGCGTGTTATCCTGGTAATCGAACGGGTGACCAAGGATTGGGGTCGTTGCGCGTTCTCTGTAGACGACCTTCTCTCTGCCTACAACGTGACGAAACTGCCCTACAACCGTTATGGGTTGTTTCCTAAGGGTAGGAATGACACCATGCTTGTTCATCGCACGCAAGTGAATGATCGAGGGTGGAAGTCTCGTTACGTCTTCGTCCAGACGTCTTCGGTCGCTGATGAGTCTTGGGTCGTTCCTGAGTGGAACTCCAATGGTAATTTGGACGTTCGTTATTTATTATTGTGCTTTTATTTATTTTTCAGTACTAATCGTATGTTTTTCTTTTTGCAGCTGTCAGCTTTACGTTTGAGACAACCGAAGAATCTAACGAGTTGATCTCACACTTCCTGAGTTATAGTGTGACAGATCGCACGTATAGAACGTCGAAGGGTGGTGAGGAAAGCGACGTCGAGCCTGAAGTACAAATAATCGAGGAAACAGATATGGAAGGTAGATATCGTACATCAATATTTTCGTTTATAGTAGTTTGTTTTGATTCTAACTTGTTTTTTCTGTATAGGCTCAGCTTCCAAGAAGGCGTCAACGATGGAAGCAGCTGCTCGTGCTGCTAAAAGGAAGGCAGCCGCCCAGGAAGGTTTGGTGGCTAAACGTACGAGGTCGTCGTACGTTTCTGTGGATACCCCACCTAAGGATGCCGCACGCAAGGCTGAAGGTGGGATAGCGGCTATCCCTCTTAGCTTCGCCCCTCCTGCAAAGGGAGAAGGTGCGTCCAGCCAGCCTGTGTCGAAGGTCGACAAGGGCAAGGAGAAAGAGGGGTCTGGTCTTACGACCATGACGATCCAGATCCCTTCTGACTTCATGGTGGACGATGTGATCAGGACGGCGGCCACTTTTCCAGTCCTTGAGCAGTTTCATGTTCCTGCTCAGAAGGCGCGCATGGAGGAGGCCGACATCGAAGACCTGGATGCCTCCATCGCGGGTATCTCTTTCTTGGTAAGTCCCTGTCGTACGATTTTATTTTTATTTTTCTTGTACAGCTTCTAACTTTCTCTTTTTTCTTCTTGTAGGCTCTCCAAACCAGTCTTAGCCTCCATACTCGGATGGCTAAGGTCAAAGAGGAGATGGTGTCGAACCAGAATGATGCCAAGGTGGCCAGGAAAGAGGCCGACAAGGCCAAAAAGAAGCTGGTCCAACTGACCGACGAGGTTAATGCCAAGTCGGTTCAGATTGGGGATTTGGAATCCAAGCTGGAACTCAGCGAGCAATTCCAAGTTCAACAGCGAGAACGGCTGAAGTTGGCCTTGGACCACACCAAGGAGTTGGAAAAGGAGTTGCTGGTCGTTCGACGAGAGAAAGCTGAGAGGGAAGAAGCTCTATCGTCCAAGATCCAAGAATTGGAAGAGGACGCTGCCTTGGTTCGCGTGGTCGCACGTACTGCGGTCATGCGACGAATAGCCGCTTGGACTGTCACTTCTCAGATGGCAAAGGACGAGGTGGCCTCTTTCGTTCAGGTGATGGGTTCTGAAGACCTTCTCGACGAGGAGGATCTAAAAGGCCTGGACGAAGAAAAGCCCGCGGAGGTCGAGGATGTAGGTGTCGAGGAGGAGGTTCCTGAAACCTCTGGATCCGTTCCTGCACATCCTGAAGAGACCCCTGTCGTAGATCCACCTGCTACCAACGCTCCATTAGAATAGTTTTAATCTTTGTAATCGTAGAACTTCTTTCTTTTCTTGTACTCTGCCATTTTAAGGCAGAAAAAATGTTTAATGAAAGAAATTTTGATTGAATATCGTGCGTTCTAGCTTTTTATCTTATGTTTTAGCTTTGTGTTCGTGTGTTATAACTTGCGTTGTGCGTTATAGCATGTATCGTGCGTTTTAGCTTTTTGTCTTGTGTTTTTGCATGCATTTGTTTTTAAAGTCCTTAGACTTATTTATAGAAACGTTTCTTTTGTACTCATGAGAGTATTCGTGCGACTGGCGAATTGACTTGCGCTCTTGCGATATAATCGTGCGTTTTAGCGGTTTTCTTGCGATCCATGCGATTTTTATCGTGCGATTCCTGCGATAAGCATGCATTTAAGTCGTGCGATACTTGCGTTAATCGTGCGATCCATGCGATTTATCGTGCGATACCTGCGAAAAAGGATGACTAAGGGGTGGCCGTTGGCTTAGCCAACGGCGCTCCGATGCTTAAGTTAGTAATGGATAAGGAATAAATCGTATGTAAATAGGTTTAGAAATAATACCTTTTGAGGTGATGGGCGTTCCAACTTCGTGGGATTTCCATACCTTCCATAGTCGTAAGTCTGTATGCTCCATTTCCAATGACTTTGGAAATTATGTAAGGTCCTTCCCATTTGATGGAAAGTTTTCCAGCGTTTGGCTCTTGTGTGTTTTGAAACACATGTCGTAAGACATAATCTCCAACTTGAAAAATTTTTGCCTTTACCTTTTTGTTGAAGTGTCTTTCGACAATTCCTTTCTGTGCAGCCATCGTTCGTAGTGCTTTTTCTCGGATTTCTTCTAAAGCGTCAAGATCGTAGGATAAATTTATTGCATTTTGATCATACGTGCGACTTCTGGCAGTTGGTATTTGAGCTTCGATTGGCAAGACTGCTTCGCATCCATATACCAGAGAATACGGAGTTTGTCCAGTTGATGCTCTAGGTGTCGTACGATTTGCCCATAAGACAGATGGCAATTCATCTACCCAATTTCCTTTTGCTCCTTTCAACCTCTTTCGGATTGAATTGATGATGACTTTGTTGCTCGACTCTGCTAACCCGTTAGATTGTGGATATCTCGGAGTTGAAGTGATTAATTTGATTCCTCGCTTTTCACAGAACGTACGAGTCTTATCACTTATAAATTGTGAGCCATTGTCGCACATGATTTCAGCTGGTACCCCGAATCTATAAATGATGTTTTTCTGAATGAAAGATATGACTTCTTTATCTCGGACCTGTGAGAAAGCACCAGCTTCTATCCATTTCGAGAAGTAATCGGTGAGCACGAGTAGATAAACTTTTTGTCCAGGGGCTGGAGGTAATTTTCCCACGATGTCCATTCCCCATCGCATGAAGGGCCATGGAACTAGAATAGAATGTAAAGGTTCAGATGGTCGATGGACCATACTTGAATGTTTTTGACATGCGTCGCATCGTTGGACGTACGTTATGGCATCTTCTCGTAGAGTAGGCCAATAGTAACCTTGTCGTGAGATTCGACTAGCAAGACTTCTGCCCCCTGCGTGATTTCCACATTCCCCGTCGTGCATCTCTTGGAGAATTTGATTGATTTGTACCTTATTTGTGACGCATCGTAGAAGAAGTCATGTCGTGGATCTTCGATAAAGTTGATCTTCAAAGATTGTATATCTTGAAGCTTTCGACCTTGTTTTTCGAGCTTCCATTTTATCTTCAGGTAGTTGGTCGTGCTTGAGGTAGTTCCATATGTCGAGCGACCAATTGTAAATTTCTTCATTCATCTGTACTTCATCGTTTGCCGCAATTGTTGGTGTTGTGAGATGAAGTATTGGGATATTTTCCATGAACGGATCATGAAATGCAGATCCCAGATTGGCTAGTGCGTCCGCTTGCATATTTAGATCTCTTGGTATTTGCTCGATCAGGAACTGTTCAAATCGTGCGATTCGATCTTTAACGGCTTTGAGATAACTCATCATTTTTGAGTCTTTTGCTTGAAAATCTCCATTTACTTGGTTTACGACCAGTAAAGAATCGCTTCGAACGTGCAACTGTTTTGCCCCCAGTCTAAGAGCAATATCTAGTCCTGCGATCAAAGCTTCATATTCTGCTTCATTGTTTGTGGCTTTGAATTCGCATCGTACGGAGTATACTATATTTCCCCCTTGTGATGATTTTAAGACAATACCTAATCCACATCCTCGTACGTTCGAGGAACCATCAACGTAGAGTGTCCAAGGCTGGTTGTCTGAAATCATCACAACTTCATCGCACGTCGTGGGTTCCAATCCTGGAGAAAACTCTGCCACAAAATCTGCTAGTACTTGCGATTTGATGGCCGTCTTGGGTTTAAACTCAATGTCGAACCCACTGAGATAAATGCTCCATTTGGCTAGTCGTCCTGTCAGTTCTGGTTTTCGAAGCACCGTCTTGAGTGGATAATTGGTCACAACAATGATATGATGTGACTCGAAGTAATGCCTTAACTTCTTTGCTGCCGTCATAAGACCTAGTAGCAATTTTTCCATTGATGTGTACCTGGTTTCTGCGTCGAGAAAAGATTTGTTGACATAATAGATTGGTTGTTGTCGTTGATCTTCTTCTCGCACAAGTACTGCACTTGTCGCATTTTTGCTCACTGCCAAGTACAACTGTAGACTTTCTCCTTCGACTGGTTTTGTCAACAGTGGAGGTGATACCATATATTGCTTCAGTTCTTGCAAAGCTTTCTCATGTTCGTCTGTCCACAAGAAGCCTTGATTCTTTCGTAGGACATTATAGAACAAATGGCATTTATCCGATGATCGTGAAATAAATCGAGTTAAAGCTGCCACTCGTCCTGTTAACTTCTGGACTTCTTTGACATTCCTTGGGGATTGTATCTCGACGATAACTTTGACTTGTTCTGGACTTGCTTCGATTCCGCGTTGCGTCACTAAGTACCCCAAAAATTTTCCTGCTCGTACTCCGAAGGAACATTTTGTTGGATTGAGCTTCATCTTGTATTGTCGTAGGATATCGAAGGATTGCTTTAAATGTGCAACGTGATCGATCGAACGTTCTGATTTCACAAGCATGTCGTCGATATAAACTTCCATCGTTCGACCAAGATGTTCCTTGAACATCATGTTAACCAATCTTTGATATGTTGATCCTGCATTCTTGAGACCAAATGGCATAACTTTGTAACAGTATATGCCTTTGTCTGTCATGAATGCAGTCTTCTCCTGGTCGTCCGTGTGCATCAATATTTGGTTGTATCCTGAATATGCGTCCATGAATGTCAACAATTCATGTCCTGCTGTCGCGTCAACCATGGCGTCGATATGAGGTAAAGGAAAAGGATCTTTTGGACAAGCTTTGTTTAGATCCGTGAAATCAATGCAGACTCGCCATTTTCCGTTCTTTTTCTGTACGACGACTACATTAGCCAACCATTCTGGATATTTGACTTCTCGGATCTTCCCTGTTTTAAGCAGATTGTCAACTTCATCGTTGATCACTTTATTTCTTTCAGGCGCGAACTTGCGACGTTTCTGCTTAATGGGTTTGAACGTAGGATCCACGTTCAATTTATGCGATATAATGCTTGGATCTATTCCAACCATATCTTCGTGCGACCATGCAAAACAGTCTGAATGTTCCTGCAAAAAAGATATAATCGTATTTTTTATGTCAGGGGGGAGCGATGCTCCTACGAAGACTTTTCGATCAGGATGTTCAGGATCAAGGACGACTTCTTCTAGCCGAAGATCGTCGTTCGATTTCCTTTCATCCTGGCTCTGTAATTGCTAGATGTCATGCGACTTCGTCTTCATCGTAATCTTGTAACATTCTCGTGCGACTTTGTTTTCGCTAGCAATTTCTTGAATTCCCCATGGAGAAGGAAATTTGATCTTCTGGTGGTATGTTGAAGGAATTGCTTTCATCTCGTGGATCCAGGGTCTTCCAAGAATAACATTGTAAGCTGATTGGCAGTCCACAACATTGAACTTTGTTTGTTTGTTGATGCCTTTGGCGTAGACAGGCAAGATGATTTCTCCGAGAGTGTTCATCGGGTCTCCGTTGAATCCAATCAGAGTAGTACTTCGTCGTACGATTTCTGACCGTTCGATTCCCATGACTTTAAGAGTATCTGCAAAAATAACGTTAGCCGAACTACCTCCATCAATCAATATTCTCTTAGTCGAACAGTTTCCGATTGTCAACTGTATGACTAGAGCGTCATGATGTTTATGATGGATCCCCTGTGTATCGTCTTGGTCGAACGTGATTGCCATTGCATCGAGCTCTCTTTCTGTCTTTGATTTGACTTCTCCGGGGATAGGATGTTCGTTTGGACCATCTCGTGCATGTCGTTTTGCAGCTGAATATGTAAGTCCACAAACTTCTGATCCTCCAGTGATGCAGTTTATGACTTTTGTATGAACTGGTGACGCTGGTCGTCCTTGTTCTTCTGGGATGAGGCCTTTTAGATGCCCCTTAGATTTCAAATATGAAATCTCCTTCTTTAAACTGATGCATTCATCCGTCGTATGACCATGATCGTCGTGGAAGTCGCACCATCTGTTCTGATCTTTGTCTTTGTTTGGTTTATCAGATTTCTTTGGCCATCGTACGTTTGCATCAATCTTTCGTAGCGAATCCACCAAATCTTTTGATGTACCTGCAAAATTGTAAGTAGATAACTCTGGATATCGTATTTTAACAGTACCTTTGCTTGGTCGAGTCTTTGACTCGTATCGAGGATTTCCAATCTTGTTTACTCTTTTATGCTTAAAGTCATGTTTTTGAGCACCAAGAGGTTTCTTTTCTGCGGAATGCTTTCGTCGGAAGAGAGCATCATCTTCTATTCTCATGAAAGCTAGTGTTCTAGCTCGTACGTCGTCGAAGTTTTCTGGTGGATATTTCGTTAATTCCAGATATAATCCAGAGGAATCTTCTAATCCACGCTTGTATGCCTCGATTGTTGTTTTCACGTCGCAATTTTTTATTTCAATCATTGCTGCATTGAATCTGTTGAAGTAGTCGCGGATTGTTTCTCCAGATTTCTGTACGATATAATACAGGTCGCTGGTCTGCTTCTCCATCTTACGACTGCTAGCAAATTGTCGAGTGAATTGGTTCACCAATTCTGCAAATGATCCGATACTCTTTGGCTTTAGGTTAATAAGCCATTGTAATGCTGCTCCTGTTAAAGTTGATCCAAAGCTTTTGCACATGCAAACTTCTTGATATTGCGCCGGTATAGGAACTGTCCACATAAGTTGCTTGTACTGTGCTATATGTTCGACCGGATCTGTGATTCCAGAATATTTTGTTGCGAAGGCTGGTATAGTATATTTCTTAGGAACGTCAACAAGAGCTAATTCATCAACTAACGGTGAAGCCTGAAATCCAGTTTTAGGTTCGACTTCGACGGGTACTGCTGCTCCGGGTAGCTTTGTGAGTAATGCGAACAATTTTTGATTTTGTTCTTCCAGGGATTTCAGTCGTACGTTTAGAGGATCTTCAACGTTTATTGGGATTGTTGGAATACAACTAGAAGAGATTCCGGTACTGGGTGGTATTGTCGTATGAATGGTGGAACTAGCAGCTGTGGGTATATGACCAGGAATAGGAATTTGTTGGGATACGTTGTTGAAAGGCTCAAACGTGAACATGGGTGCTCCTTGAGGCATAGAAGGTGGACCTCGAGGCATAGGTGGCGGGCCATGAGGTATTGGTGGTGTAACCTGTGGTAAAGATGGTCGTACGCTGTTGTATTGTTGGTTCACAGTTGAAAATGGCATTGAGGCATTGAACTGTGGTCGCGGTGGTGGTCTTAGATACTGAGGAGGATATGGAGGAGGAATAGACATTGGAATAGTCATCGATGGTCCTGGCAAAGCTCGAAGACATTGAATTTCGTTGTTAGCTTCTTGCAATTGTTGTTGGAGTGATGCTATGAATCCGCTATCCATTATCCTGCGCAAATAGCTCAAAGAAAACTCAAAGAAAAGGTTAGTACTAAGGCGCACTTTTCACCGAATGAAATTTTTCTCAAAACGGAGCCCCACGGTGGGCGCCAAATTGTTGATGTTAAACATCGCATCTACGGACGAATTAAGGTTCGCTTGTGATTGTTATCCCGGCGAGAGAAAGGAAACTTCAATAAATAGTGCACAAGACAAAGAAGGAAAAAGACACGAGATTTGGTGATGCGGAAAACCCATCGAGGGTAAAAACCGCGGCCGACTAAGAAATAGTCGACGTTGAACTATGTATCACCAATAAGGGGTGATATCCTTGTTGTTACAATAGCACATCTTACGTTACAATGAAGATATAAACACAAGACATGTGAAAGTAACTTATGTCGTAAGTACAAATATCGCATGCAAATATTAAAGTATAAAAGAACTCGAAAGTAGATTCGGTTGTATCGGTTGTCGGGGGGTCTTCCAAATGAACCGGGGTGCCCTTTATATAGTGCAAAGGTTGTAAGTTGTAACCGCTTGACATTTAATGCTCATGATGACAATAATTGTAACGGTCGTAACGGTAGTTGTGCATTAATTGTGCTTTTAATCATGGTCGTCGGTTACATCTCTTTAATCCTGCATTAAACAGACATTAAAACGGCAGTTACAGGTTAGATAATCGCGATCTTACGAAATCTTAAGCCGGTCGTACGACATCTTAAGACGGTCGTACGACGTCATCGTAAGACGAACGACTAAATCGTAAGACGATTGACAAAATCGTAAGACGGATGACAAAAATGTAAGACGATTGTTTCTGTTGTATTCGCTCTTAAGAACCTTGTCTAAATACAAGACTCGTCCTGTAATATTTGATCTTATAAGTTTGTCGGTCGAGCGTTTAGAATTTCACCATAACAATTAGCCCCCCAGATTTGAATTTCAAAGCTAGTTTGAATTTCAAATCTTCTTTCAAAGTCTCGACGATGCATGTAAATGTCAATTCCCTGTAGAAGCAAAAACATGGAGAAAAATATTAGTAGAAGCGCACGTAATTATTGAACTTTTTCTTAAGGCGGGGTCCCACGGATGGCGCCAAACTGTTTATGTAAAAAATTACACAACTCGATGTCGTAAGAAATTTGTGTGAGGCTTAACCGTCGAGAGAAAGAAATTACAATCAATGATAAGTGCGGAAAAGTAAAATGAGACAAATAATTTGATGACGCAGGAAAAACCTCACGACGGAGGAAAAAACCTGCGGTCGACCTAAAAGGTAAGCCGACAGAGCACTATGTTCACCAATCAGGGGTGACGTCCTTCAAATGTACAGCTTTGGTCGTACGATTACAAGTGAAAGAATTATGAAATCGAATATAAATTACAGATGATTCTCCAGAATAATGATTATAGAACTTGTGAGCTTCAGATAGACTTCATCCCCTGAAATACTGGCTTGATTCTCCTTATATAGTAGCTTGATAATAACGATCCAACGGCATTGTGGCTCATCAATGATTGAATCGTAACCGTCCAACGTTATTGTCTTCAATTAATGCTCGGAGAGTAACTGTCCAACGGTATTGCTGAGAGTTAATGTCCAGATTGTAACTGCTGCGAGAATCTTGCTTGTAACGGTCGATCTTGATGCTGTCGAACGATACATAACTTACGACTTGTTCGATGTAGTGATGAACTTCAACAAGCATAGCATAGTACTCAATTTCCGATTTCCTCAAAGGTGGACAATTGTTAGATATGATAATCAGCTTATCTGCATCAAACATATAAACTTTGTATGTTATTCGTTAGTATCATCGTACGACAATATAGTCATCGTGCGTCTTATTTATTGTATACGTTCGATGCTTATTGATCTTTGTTCGATAGTCCTCTTAGGTTTTATCTCAGGACCTTATCTTAATACAGGACTATTGTCCTAACATTCACCTTACGATTATAGTCGGTTGTCGTGCGATTGTAGATTTTTACCCTAACAATTACACGCTGTAATAATAACAAAATTAATAACATTTCTTAATTACTTTTATGGTATCTATTTAACGTTTGTTAAATACTGATCTAAAATGAAGTATCACCTATCTTCAGTTTAAATCCTTTGATTAAAGT
Source organism: Centaurea solstitialis (assembly GCA_030169165.1). Lineage (NCBI taxonomy): Eukaryota > Viridiplantae > Streptophyta > Magnoliopsida > Asterales > Asteraceae > Centaurea > Centaurea solstitialis. Next base: position 73,399,744 of record CM058040.1, read on the forward strand.
TTACCATTTTAATCAAAGTGATAACCAAATAATATAAGTTTGTATTTACAATCCACTTAATTATGCTAATTGTTGTTTTGCAAGCATTTAAACAAAAATTAATCTTTTATTTTATCATATTCCTTGAACTTGGAGACCTGGAATAACTCCTAGTTTTTCCCTGAATATGTAAAACTAAACTGCAACTTTCCTTAGTTGATGTGTAGATGAATGATTTCTACCTGAAATCAGATTCCATTTACTATGCTGGCAAATTTACTGGAATTCTATCTTTATTAATTAATCCAACACTTTAATTATTGATTTACAGTCATTTAAGACACTTGTTTCTAATACTTTGAAACTTTTGTCTTCTGACTGTAAAGTATCTCATGAACTCTTATCCTACCTGGATTATGAATTCTGAGTAAAAAATGAATCAATAAAGATATCTTTTATTCTTTATCTTAAACTGGATAGAGAATAAACTGGGATCCCACTAACCTATATGAAAACCAACTATTACTCAAAATTTACTATTGACTTAGTCAAAGCCTTTGATTAGTCAATTGTATTTTAAGTAATAAACTTGAGAATTCTATTTTATAAAACTTAACTGAATTTTGTTAAATCCTAATTCCAGAACTTGGAATTTTCCTAGTTTTATAAATACTGTTATTAACGCTGTCTGAGTTAATATCCTAGATTCTCCTTCAAACATGTGAATAATCGTTTACACATTCCTAAAGTATTTCATGTGTTTTTGACAGTTTTCATATAAATTACTTCAATTTAATACTATTGAAGTGACTATAATAGGCAATATCTAGGATCTAATCAAGTCAAAACTTGACTTTGTCAGATTTAAAAATTATACATAACAGATATTTATTCAAGACAATAACTTATAAAACTTAAAACCATTCAATAAACCAAAATCACTGTTTAAAAATAAAGAATGTCTTGAAAGAAAATATCTAAAATGAACTTCCATCTTGATCCTTGCAATTCCTGGGCACATCACTTCTGACCACCTGCAATAGTCATTTGCTCTAGGTATCAGTATACTTGTAAACTAACAAGTAAAAAGTGACAGATTAAAGCAATCATAAATATCTGAGGTTTACATACCTGCTTCATGACGCTTTGGGCAGTTTTGCCTCCAGTGACCGACCTCGTTGCATGTGATGCAGCGATTCTCGGTCCTAGCTTTATTTGGCTTAACCTTCTTGCCCTTGCCCTTGCCTTTGCCTTTCTTGGGTGCACTCTCGACGGCCTGGACTGGTCCATTTCCTTTGCTGGTGCTAGTATGCCCATTCTTCTTTTTCACCCCTCCATCTCTTACCATTAGGGCGTCCTTGGTTTTGTTTTTGGTCCCCATATTCAATTCAGCTGTCTTAAGCATGGAGTGTAGTTCTGCTATTGATTTCTCCATGTTATTCATGTTATAATTGACTACAAAGGGCTTGTAGTCATCTGACAGTGAATTGAGTATAGTATCCGTTGCTAGCTACAACGGAACCGGGTGACCAAGCCTCTCCAGATGATCCAAGTGCCGTTTCATTTTCATGACGTAGTCACTTACTGATGTCCCTTTAATCATCTTGCATTCATTAAATGCTTTTGTGGCATCGTAACGTTCTGTACGAGCCTGTGTCTGGAACATGTCCCTCAGCTGGCGGATCATGTCATAAGCATTTGTGTTTATGAGCCCTGCTTGTAGATCTGGGCTCATAGTTGCAAGCATGAGACAGGCGACATCTAGCAGATCATCTGAATGCTTCTTGTGAGCATTCCTAGCAGCAGCCGGAGCATTTGCTGGAGGAGCCTCCCCAAGAAGCTCTTCAAGGACATACCATTTCCTTTCGTGCCTGAGCACAATCATCAGATTGCGCTCCCAGTCAAGGAAATTGGGGCTGGTTAACTTGTCATTCTCAAGGATAGAGCGGAGGGAAAGATTGTTTGTGCTGGTAACAGTGCTTGCCATCTACACATATTAAAACTTTTGGTTTTTAGCAACTGTAAATAGATTAAATTCCAATAAATATCAATAAACCCTTAAATGATCGATTTATTGGACTAGGATCCTTATTTCATACATCCTGATGTGCGGTATGTTCTTGCTCCATCAGGCCCGCATTTATTTCGGTAGGTAAGGACTTTTACCAATCACATCTAACTGATATGACTGCTAGATCTTTTCGGAACCACGGTAATTATCCGTACATGTTTCGGTCTCTCTTAGTGCATTTTGGTCCGGTACCTCCCGGTGAACTTAACAGTACCAAAATAGATCTTACCATTTTGGGAACCTGATCACTTTACTCTGGCCGGTACCACCAGGAGATAATTCGCAGAGTTATGCAACCCCTCCAGTTTCGGTTTGAACGTGGACATTCAAGGTGTGTTCACTCAAAATACCCACGTACCTTATGCCAGAGGTGCCCCTAAATGGATTGCACTACTGATCTATGATTTTTCGGGGTTTTCTTTTATAGTCCAGTTTAAAAAAAAATTGTAATCTTTTAGAAAAACTGATTGTTTAAACTGACATTTTAAATTAACTGTTTCAAATATACGCTTGTTCTAAAACTAACTGTTTTAAAAGGTTCTTGCTGTTTAAAACTATCTGTTTTAAAAGCATTTTGTTTAACCAAAACTATCTGTTTTGATGGCATCCTAGTTGATAAAACTGACAGTTTTGTCAACTTGCCCTTAAACAATCTATTAACAATTTTACTGGTTTTAAATAAAATCTACCACTTTAAAAATTAAGAAAAACTGGTGATTTTAATAATTAAAACCTATTTCCTTTTGTGATATATTCTAGTTCTAAAACTACAAATTTAAAACTATTTGTCATGTAATATTTCACAAATAAGCAACCACGCAGTTAAAAATTATAACTACACAGTTTAAAGGTAACTAATTATAGGTTTGCCAACTTTTGTTCCTAAGGACCATTTATGACCTATTCTAACACCTTGCGTAGCTCCCACTGGCTCCGACATCCTTGTTAGAACCTTAGGAAAAAGAAAAAGTGTTTTTCTTGCATAGCTTCGACTGGCCTCGCCTTCTTTGTTGGTAAAATAAATAACTATTATCCTAAGGTCATTATTAAAAAGGGGTTGTAAACGGCACGCAGGCCTCCCCATAATGAATTCCAAAAAGGGTCTAAGTTGGCAAATCCTATAATAGGCATATATTTAATCAACCACGCATGCATATATAAAACGATATATAATAAAGTGGAAGAACAATCCTAGATCCGTTAATTATTCTGTCTTTCCTTTCGTAAAACCTGTTTTTTTTAATCTGGTTTATAAAACAAACTATTTTATAAACGATAGCCTTAAAAGGAAAAAGTCTTGTTTCATTTTTCCAGAAAAACGATCTCAACTGATTTTGTAAAAACAAGCCGTTTTATAAATCTCAATCCAATATACTTCAAAATTGGAAAAACAAAAACAAATAACAATTTGGTTTCTTTAAAAAAAATAATATATTTGACCGTTCGGGTTAAGAATTTGAATAATAAAATTCAATTAGAAAAATGGTCTAAAATTGGGCCTTTAAGCCCATTACCAAACTGGTAATTATTTGGGCCTAAAAATATCGTAAGTCAAGACTCTTGGCTTGGTTAGATTGGACCGTACCCTCACCTCTCATGGCGCGATAACCCTGGTTACGACCATTGCTCGTGGCCTGAGAGCTTTGGTGACCTTTGTTCTCGGCACGAGCTGAGCACTGCTTGCGGCGCGAAGATTTTGGCTCTGGCCACTGCCCGCGGCGCGAGCTTATCATTACCAAGCTTTTATCGAAAAACCCTAGTTTTATCCATCACCCCCGTTTGACAACACCGGCTAAAACCGTCGTTGCCGTTTGACCGATGACCGGCGCCACCACCACGATAGAAGCAGTGATCGGCCGTCACCACCGTGGCGTGGCCGGTCGGTGTTTGTTCGGCGCACGACGGCAACGTCAAAACGCCACCGCCGCCGCCTTCTTCGCACAAACCACCACCGCCCTCTACCACCGGTGATGGCAACGGCGCCAAAGCACCACTTTCACCACCGGCGGCAAACGACAGCAGCATCAAAAAGAAGCCGCTGCCGTCGTCGCCTTTTGCGATGGCCGGGAAAAACAAGAACCGCCGCCACCACCGTGGCTGCCTTAGCCGATCGATGGTGCGGCCAACGCCGTTCGAATGTCGCCGTATGCCACTACCACGATCGTGGTTGGTGGTTGTGGTTTGGTTCGCTGACCACCACCACCGCTAGGCTCGGCCGTGAGGCAGCCAGCGGTGGTTGGTCCGGCGGCGGCGGCCAACGCCACCCCCACCATCACTTGCGATCCACACCGCCATCGTCTCCGCTGTGACCATCGCCTTGGCGTGGCCACTACGGCAGCCGGCAATGGTTTGTGCCATTACCGCCGCTTGCGGACACCACCGAACTGGTGGCGTGGTTTGGTTACCGCCGACCATCACCATGATCACGGTTTGGAACAACCGGCCACCACCTATCCGGTGGTTTGGCCATGGTTGTTTGGCGAAACACCGCCACCACCGTCGAACACCAAAAACAGCCACCACCGCCGCTTGGCGTGATCGTGAGGGTAGCCAGCGGCGGTTACCGCATACCACCGCCACCAAGGTGGGCTTCTGGTGGTTGCGGTCGACGATCGAAAAGCAACGCCGCCACCACCCTGCTTGGGTGCGGCTATGGTCATGCCGGCGTACAACACAAACAATGCCGCCGCCACCCACACCAACCGTGGGGTGGCATCCGACAACCACAACCGACGCCGCGACCACCAATTTGGGGTGCGGCCGGTTAATTGAGAAGACGGCAGTCAAAACGCCGCCACCGCTAGGCGCAGTGCGGCCGGCGCTTAAACGTGAAACCGCCGCCATCCAATGCTGTCGTGAACACCGCCATCCACCACCGCTTTTGCGGTTTCTGGTGGTTGCGATATACAGTCATCGGCCAAGGATCGATTCGGCCACCACCGGTCTGGTGGCAACCGATCGATCAACCATGGCTACCACCGTCTGGTGGTTCGGCCACGATCTTGAGGGCGGTTCGGCCACCACTACCGAACTGGTGGCGTGGCCTGGTGGTTCATTGGCAGCAGCCGGCGCCGCTACATCAAACTGTGGTGCGGCCCGGCGTTGATTTTCTTGCGGCTAAGGCTTACCGGCGATCGGTCTGGCGGTCCGGTCGGCCAACTGCCGCCGTTCCACTGCCAATCGTCGGTTTAGGTTTATGATACATAAAACGATAAAGCTTTTAACCAAAAATCAGATTTTTATACGAAAAGTTATTAAAATTTTTAACGGATCTATAATAAACTTAAACAGATAAAACGAGAAACGTGGCTCTGATACCACTGTTAGGTTTCACTGTGATCCTCGAACCAAATCTGATCCGAAGAACACTATAAAGTATTGCGGAAGCGTTTTATGGTTTGAAACCCGAAAACCACAATCTTGTCGTTTTATCAGTTTAATAATAATAAAAGCAGTCTAAAATACCTGGATTGCTCGAGTATTAGTCCACCTATGAACGACCAACGAATGTTCCTCTAGCAGAACGAGAAACCCACAAACTGGAAAAACCGAGCTGATTTGTCACGAGAGAGGGAGGCAGCGCCGGTCAGCAAGAAGAGGGAGAGAAAAAAACTGGAAACTGATTTGTGATTAGTTAATTAACTGAATTGATTGATTTTCCTTTAACCCATAAGGTTTATTTATATGGAGGAAAAATACAGTTTTATTCAGATTCAGTTTCCTCTTTGTAATTATCTTTTTCTTTTCTTCGAAGAAAAGAATTATTCTAGATAATTACTTATATATTTATTTAATCCAATAAATATATAATTTCTTTTATTAATTATTCTATTATATATTTATTTATCCAATAAACTATTATATATTTATTTATCCAATAAATATATAATCTACTTAATTAATTAATAACTTTTTAACTTTGGGATTTCTGACTGAAATTACTCAACTGATTTATAATTGACTATTATAAATCCCAACTTTCCATTTCTGGGTTTCATTTAACTTATTCGATTTATAGGTCCTCACAGGTGTGACCCTCAAGTGTCTTGTAACATTGGATGTGTAATTACTTAGTTTGTCAACTTTGCACATAATTACTAACACAAATGAACCAAATGTGAGCCACACATTATGTGGGACCCACCCATTAATTAAATCATATGTGATTTAGTGGTGGAACCCACCAAAATCATATATGATTTAATAATGGGTGGGTCCCACATGGGCCCACAACATGTGTGATCCAAAATGATTCATTTGTTTCTACAAATTGATTTTGTTCTTGTTTGAACCTTTCTCTCTCTCTCTATATATATATATATATATATATATATACTAGTTGTGTACCCGCGCAATGCGGCGGGAGGTAGATTAGTTTGAAGACTTTGTCGCTATGTCCTTTTAAAAAAAATAAAGGATCTCAAAGTTTTATGACATAAAGGGCCGTTTACCACCGGATAAGTTGATTCCAAATCATATTACCTTAAGAGATGAATATGGTAAGAATTAGGAATCTTACCTAATAAGAACTAAAGCAAAGAATTGAGTCTTACTGAGAGGGAAACTCTTACCACAGTTGCCATAAAATATGTTCATATGATACCGTTTTGGTGGACTGAAATCTTACACAATAAAAGTGATGCAGCAGAATGTAAAAAATTGTAAAAATAAACAAGAATGTATTACCAAGTAAGATCTTTAATTGAATTTTCTTATGTAGAACATAGCAGGAATTGAACCACGATACTTTTTAAGCCGAAAGCAGTAGCAATAGGACACCATCAACAAAGAGATAAAGAGAACTCAGGCTGCAACCAAAAGTTTACAAACAAAATATAAAATAGCAAAAGCATGAACAACTTAGATTAGAGGCCAATCCAATGCATTCAGCTGATCCATACTACTGTCATGAGAAACCAAATTTGTATCTTTGCAAAGATTTGATCATAATAGAGAAATGAACTAAATCCAAATCAAAACTTTTACATGGCACAATGTTCCATAAAGCAAGAACCATAATCAATCAGAAGCAACAAATTGACCAATGACCATTGAAGACCAAAACATTTTGAGAATAGACACCCAATTCAGAACTCTAAATTGCACCAAAACATGTTTTTGAGAATTCAACGCAATGCACTTCTTTGTTGAATTGAGACTTTTGGAAAGAGCAACCCTATTGGTTTCACAAAAGACTGAAACAATATTCCACTCCCTCAGCATAAACAAATTTGATCGACACAACGAAATAGTATATAAAAACCATTTGTATCTCGAACGCTAAATCCAAAATCAAATTCTTAGAGAAGAATAAAGGTTGTCAAAACAAGATGGAGACATTAATATTATTCAAATAATGTCTAACAAACCAAATATAACAGATCATAAATAAAGACAACTAAAAAAGAATAACTGACAAAAAATGCATCTGATTTTATACTGAATCAACTAAGAGCTCAACCCATTCAACTTTTATCTAGAAGTGCTTCCCAAAAACATTCTCATTTTGAAGTTTGACGTTGAAGGAAGGCAAATCCACGACTCAGCTTAATGTTCTCAGGATCAACTACAACCAAGACTTTGGGGTTGTTTGCCAAACACTTACCCAGTAAACACATAACAAGTCAAATGGCCTTAACATTTTGGTGGACACTTACCTGAGAAGTAAGTGATAGATTTGAGTTTCACGGGTAAGCATTTGGTAATCGGTCTCTTCGTCTAATTTCTCAATGTTGATTTCCTGCAACAACCAAAGGCCCTGCTAGAACAAAACATAAATGAGTGGATTTAGCTTAAGCACATATTTGAGGATGAGGTGAAAAATCTATTATAAGATCTCCTTAACTGCTAAATGCAAATCTAACAAATGTGGTGGCTGTCAAGGTAAGTTAATGTTTACTTGGACCAAAATTCTGAATGCAGAATTGTAAAACAATAAACATGTATATTTCAACAACTTTTAAGAAACCAATACTTGGAGTTTGCAAGGGGAGTTTGATGGTAGAAATCCTTCACAAATTTTAATAGTAAGATTGAAAAGAGAAAATGATGGAAGGCTTGAAACAAAAATTTTGATACACCTTCCACAACTTTTATGTTACATGAACACATGTTATGCACATTCACTTTCAATCTCTTCAAACTGGAAAAAGTAGTAAGCTTGAAAATAGAAACTTCAATGCACCATCTAGAATGAAAAGCATTTATAGCTCCAAATTTAAATCAAAGTTGATGAATTTTGCCTTCTATATTCTGTCCTTTGTATACTACATATGAGAAACCCTAAAATACAAAAACTACAATATGTGGCTATGCAATTTCAGATCACTTTTATTTTCCATTTACCGTTTGCAAAAAAGGGGGTACGAACAACCTGGACAAAAATAAAGCTTCACAGAGACGAACAGAAAAGAACAAACCAAGGAACAATATTCAACAAAAATCTCGAGAAGAAATCGAAATACCTTGGAGATGAATTTGGTTAGGAATCTAGAGGCTAGATTGTAAGGATCAATTTGGGTCGAGATCAACTTGAAAATCGGCAAGCTTGATGGATCGATTTGAGTCGAGATGAACATGAGAAAAAGAAAAAGAAAAAAGACAATTTAAAAACCAAATCAAAGAAAAACTACAAGTATAAGAGCATCTCCAATGGAGGTTATTATAAGAACCCCCTTTTTGCACTTTTTGTTGTCATATCATCTCCATCTCATCAAGTAAAAAACTTATTAAAAATGCTACAATGATAGTTCTTGTAAGAACCCTTTTATGTGGGTCCCATGTATTATATTAATAATATTAAAGTAAAGAAAAAATAATAATATGTCGGGCTGCGTGGGGGTTTCCCTCTAGGTGATTGGGGGCTGGGGGGGGTGTTTGGTGCCGCTGGGATTCGATCTCGCGCTGCCTTTGGGGTTGGGTATACTTAGGGGTGGTCAAAGACCAACCAAGCTGCTGTCCAAAAAAAAAAAAAAAATAATATGTCATCTCATATCAAAAATCAAGATAAGAACCAAGGTTCTTAAATAAGAACCTAGAAGCAAATGGGTTTTTATAAGAACTCTTCACAATGGTAGTTCTTACAAGCCATTGCACTTTTTGCTTGTAAGAACCTAGCATTGGAGATGCTCTAATATAATTAGCAAGCAACAGAAGCAAACTTCATTGTTACTAATCCTAACCTTAAGCCAACTCTACCAATTATCAGGTACCAATTTGAGTCTTTGAAGTTGGTAGAATGCAATGATGTATGCACATATTTGACCATTAAAAGCAATTAAAAACAAAATATATCAGATTTGTGTCAACTTGAATGAAGATCAAACCTGGAAGGAGAGAGTAGAGACCTCAACTCTTTTAGCAAAATGAAGAAAAGACAACCTGAACATAAAATCGAGCAAAGAGAGAAAAAATCAAACATCAACATTACCAGGCCTTGTACTCGAAAATCAAAAGCCATCTTGGGTGGCACATCCTGAAAACTGCTATAAAAAAACTTAGATCAATCAACATATCGATTTATCAAAAAAAAACATCAAGATGAAAAAGACAGTACCATATTTCAAATCGATTACCCAGTTTATTACCCAAGTGTGGTATCGATTTCAAACTCGACTTCAAAAACGATTAGCCTAGCTTGAAGAAGAAATGGATGTACCTGATTGAAGAGCTTGAGAGGCTAAGTGCTGATTGAAGAAATTGCTAATTTTTACCCAATTGTGGCGTCGATTTCAAAATCGAAATTGAAAAACTTGAGAGTCTCTGCATGTAAAGAAAGAACTTGGATTAAAGAAGCCAATTAAGAAGAAAGCAATTAAACCGATAGCTTGAATCATGCACCCAAATAAGAACTTGAATCGTCGTTTTAGGAGATTGGGCTGGGAGGGAAGCGAATAGCCATATGGGGGGGAGAGTGGGCCGACAATTTTTAAAGTTTTTAGGCGGGAGTTCAAATTTTTAAGAGGGATAGCATTGGATTATAGCAAGCATCGGAGACTTGTACAATTTTAAGACTTTTAAGAGTTTTATGCTTTAAAATGTTGTATTTAAGACATTTGGGAAATCTGCTTTATAAAGGAGTATATAGATATATATATATATAGAGAGAGAGTTGGGTTCTGGTGAGATCAAACTGTTTCCGTGAGACCGGTGAGACCAACATATTTTGCATGAAATTTCACATTGAAACACTTTGAAGGTTTAAAATTCATAGTAAAATCAATGTAAATATTACGTTCTCGGTGTTTTTTGATGTCAAAGCTCGATTTTTTTATACCTTCACAACATTTCCGTTGTGAAAGTTCGCATTATTTATTTGTAAGCTTCACAACATTTGAGATGTGAAGATTTCGTTTTTTACCTTGTTTTGGATTTTTTTTACCTCGAAAATGTTTATAGTTATGCATATCCGAGTTTTATTTACCTTCATGGTGTTTTTTGTGAAGTTATATACATTAGATCTTGGTCTCACGAGGTTTCATAGAAACAACTTGGTTTCATAGAAACAACTTGGTCTCACGCGAACCTAAGTCTATGTATATATACACACACACACACACACATACTTGGAATTACTTGAGACCCTGTTTTCGTGAGATTCGTGAGACCACAATTTTACACCGTGAGAGTAACCTTCACAATGTTTTTGTTGTGAAGGTTCAGACTTTTTTTACCTTCACAGTGTATTGCTGTAAAATTTCAAGTATAAAAACTTGATCTAACCGGTCTCATTAATACATGTGGGTCTTACGTGAACATGACCCTGTATGTTTTTACACTTGAAATTTCATAGTCAAAAGCTACGAAGATAAAAAAAAATCTGAACCTTTACTACAAAAGCATTGTGAAGGTTATATATTCACAAAAAATCTGAACCTTCACTACAAAAGCATTGGGACCGTGCAACCCGTGCGACCGCACAGGGCATTAAACCAAGGGGCATCAAATTTCTATATAATATTATTAGTATAGGTAATTAGTTTTAATAATTTATGAGTTGGGCTCTATACAATTCTCAAGTATGGTATTATATTACATTATTAATCTAGTTGGTTTTGATTTAGTGGAATTCTTCATTATTAATGTAGTTGCTTTTATCCTTCTATATCGTTTTAGGTGACTTGTATTTATATTTGTAATTTGGGGTTTTGGTTCTTATGTCCCCCTTTGTGCTCTTTGTTTAGTTAATTAATAAAAATCGGTGTAGAGATGAGCCAATTAGCTTGGCTAGGTTCCAAACCCTATAAAAAATTGTTTCGTTCATCGTTTCATTTGTTTAAAAATAGACATAGGGGCAAATGTTGCATTTTCGCACAGGACATCCGAAACTCTAGGAACGGTCCTGTACACATACACACACACACACACACACATATATATATATATATATATATATATCCATTCGTCTTTAACACTCGTCATTGGAACTGAACGGATATGAAGGGAATGAACCGAGATGAAATAGAGAAGAGAATGTAGATGAATCGAGATGAATCAAAATGACATGGAGATAAAACCGATATGAATAGAGAAATGAAACATAGATTATATAAGAATTTGAGAGGGGCTTCAGAAACAAGGCCTATGCCGGTTAGAGGTGGGCAAAAATCGGGCCGGGCCGGGCTTTGACCGGGCTTTGAAAAGACCGGGCTTTTCGGGCTTTTGTTTGACCGGGCTTTGACCGGGCTCGGGCCGGGCCGGGCTTTGACCGGGCTTTGAAAAGACCGGGCTTTTCGGGCCTTTGTTTGACCGGGTTTTTTCCAACTTAAAAAACACTAAATTATTTTATAATTTCAATAATAATGATAATATACGATATAAACTAGATTTATTTTATAGTTCTAAAGTCTAAACTATATAAAACAAATAAAAAAATAGATTTATTTTCGGGCCGGGCCCGGGCTTTTTTTCGGGCTCGGGCCGGGCCGGGCTTTTTGCCCATCTCTAATGCCGGTGGCTGATTTGAGAAAAGTCATCGGGTGCGGTGACGATATCAACTCCTTCTTGGCCATGGTATTAAAGTACTTCTCGGTCAATGCAAAATGAATCATTCTCAATGGCAAATTGCTTAAAACGTGCAAATTGCACTCTACAATGGTATAAATCACATATTGTGGAGGTTTCTTAAGAATAAAATATCAAAACAATTATCTTTACAATTAAATTAATATGGAGACGTTGATAACTAATATATCATTACCAAAAATATAAATAAACAATATAAATACCATAATAATAACATAAACATAAATTACAAGTTATACCTTCACAGATGAACATATAAAAAATAAAACAAAAGAATTTGATTGGTTAATTTTGGTTAAAAAGGTGTGTATTGTACTGGTAGTTTGTAAATAAAGCATCCTTCATATATAGAGAAAGTTTAAATAAGAACTCATTTTTCATTGTAGACATAAGGATTAATCTAATCATTCATCTCAATTGATCCAAATCTAATAATATTAAATTGAGTTTTTAGTTAAAACTATTAATTAAGATGATTCAAAATAAAAAGGAAATTAATGGTTTGATATATCTCAAATAATGGTTTGATAATATCCTTTTAGTTTAGATATTTATCTTTGGGAAAAGTCCAAGAAAACCCAATGGACTTTAATGGTTGGAATGATTAAATCCTTGGACAAACTTTTGGAACAAATAAGTCACTAGACTTTTCAAAACCTATTAAATAAATCATTGGACTTTCTAAAACCTGTTATACATCCTTATCACCTATAAAACAAGTTAATGGGGTATAATAATTAAATTTTTTTTTGAAATACACCCAACAAGCTCTCATACTCTAAACGGTTAAGTCTGTAGATAATTTTTGAACAAAAAAAAAACATAAAAACCGTTGTAATGTTATTAGTATATCAATAATTATTTTTTGTAGAGATGAGAAAAAATATTGCTCATACATTTTTTTATATAAAGAAGATATATATATTTTGTATTTGTTTTATTATAACCAAATTTCTAAATTCTTTTTAGAAGTATAGAGAACTTAAAGTAAAATACCCATAAAAAAAATTCCAGAATCTCTATTATATTTTTTGTAAAAACTTACAAACAATGTCTTTTTTTTTCTTTTTACGAAAAAATATTGAACTAAAAATTAATTTTATTTGTTTGATATTTTGTTTAGAATTTTCAAAATTCGGAAAAAGAGAAATAATTTCAGTTCGATATTTTTTCCGGAATAGAAAAAAAACATCGTTCATAAGTTTAAAAAAAAGAATAAAGATTTGCATTTTTTTTAATTTAACATTGTATTTAAATTGCATTATAATTTTGCTATCTAAAGAACTAGAAATTTTGTTAAAAAAAATAATCCAAAACCCTATTATCTTTTCGTAAAAACCAACAAGGATGTCTTTTCTCCTTTTTCGAAAAAAGATGTTGATTTGTAAATTATTTCTCTTTTTTAATATTTCACTTAAGGTTCTCTAAATTTGAATATATATATATATATATATATACTAGTTTTGATCTCGTCTAATACACGGGATAATTTCAAAAAATTAAATCATGCCAAAAACCTTATATTACAAATATGAATTGTTGTGCTATTGATCTTTTAACATCAATATTATTTTCTATCAAATACATTAATTATATTAAAAGAAACTATAAACTTTATTTATTTTTAATTTAATTCAATTGATATCAATTTATCAACAACGAAAATATAACAAAGACATTTTATAGATCAAACTATAAACTATCTTTGACTTTAAAATGATGTTAATATACTTTCACATATAAAGAGAAAGGTATACATACAAAAGTGTACTTGGATTGAAATATAATAATTGATACGTTTAACAATAACGTTTATCAATTAGTTTCATGAATACAAATATAAATTATTATATATATAGTGTGGAGAAGAAAACATTAAATTAAATATTACACAAATATAAATATAATTAACACTTAGAAAACTGTACTTTGAAAATAGAGAGAATATTTTTAATTCTTTATATCACCAATGAAAAATAATAATACGTGTATTGATTATATTAAATATTACACAAATATATGTAGAGGATTTTTTAAACCGTTTGATTTAATTATGTATTTTTAAAAGTGTTATTTATCTTTTACATTATTTTATTTATTGTTTTTATATTTATCTATAGTTTGGATTAAAAGGTTTGATTTAATTATGTAGAGAATTTATTAAACCGTTTGATTTAATTATGTAAATGATTTTTGAAAGTGCTATTTATCTTTTACATTATTTTATTTATTATTTTCATATTTATCTATAGTTTGGATTAAAAGGTTTGATTTAATTATGTAGAGGATTTTTTAAACCGTTTGATTTAATTATGTAGAGAATTTTTGAAAGTGGTATTTATCTTTTACATTATTTTATTTATTGTTTTCATATTTATCTATAGTTTGGATTAAACGGTTTGATTTAATTATGTAGAGGATTTTTTAAAGTGATGTGGCAGACACACATGCATGACATGTGGCGAAAACCGAAACCGGCTCACCAGAACGCGACACGTGGCAATTCGGCTCACCAGATCACGACACGTGTCAATCAGTTACTCTTTTATTATATATAGATTATATATATATATCGTATTATCATTTTCCTATTTTAAAGAAATCTTTAGAAATTTGGTTAGAATAAAAACAAATCCTAAATATATATCATCTTTATAACAAAAACATTTTTTTTAAATATCGAAACTAACAATATTACAACGGTTGTGTTATTTTTCGTTAAAAAACTGTCTACGAATTTGATCGTTCAGAATATGAAAGTTTGTTGAGTATATTTCAATTTTTTTTCAATTATTTCACCATATTAACTTGTTTTATATGTTATAATGATGTATTTAATAGGTTTAAAAAAGTCCAAGGATTTATTTAATAGGTTTTGGAAAGTCTAATGGTTTATTTGTTCCAAAAAATTGTCGAATGACTTAATCATTCATACCACTAAAGTCTATTGACTTTTATTGGACTTTTCCCTTTATCTCTCCCTTAATTAAGATATTTTCACTTTAAACCATGTAACCTTCAGATTATTAATTTACCACCTTAAAGTTTTCTTAAAATTAATAAACTGTTAACTGTTTTTGATAAAATATCAAACTTTTATTTCATTCATAAATAAAAGATGAGTGTCTGTTATTTATTTTCTCTATCTAATTAATTCCATATATGACATTCCTTAAATTTTCTAATTGGGTGTGTGACAGTGTGACCCATTATTGTCTCATAATTTATCGACACAACAAACTATATTTACTGTCTTTTGCACATAATCACTAACATATCCACCATAAGTCAATATTCCTTTTTCTAGGGATGAGTTCGGTCTAGGACTGGTATCAATACGAAGATGCCGAAATTTTTTGCGGGAAATATTAAGGACCGAATACCGAGCCAAGTATCCAAATTCGATATTGTTTTGGATTCGATTTGGGATCGGAAATTTTGGGACTAGAACCGATTTGGGACCAAAATACATGAAGTTGATGAAAAATCAAAATTTCACCAAACTAAGCAATGTTTAATATTTCTTAATCTAAATTTCACCCAACAACCAAGATTAGTTTAATTGAAGTTCAACAAAAATCAATAGTTCAAGAATTGTTGATCCAACTCTCGTAAGACCTGATAAAATGATAATGACTCCAATCTTACTTAGTGTAGATACTTAGTTTAAATTTAAGCTTGAGAAATTATCATTGAGTTTGCTTAGTGATAGCTCTTGTAATTTAAGCTTCTTTTTGTAATTTTTGTTTCGAAGTCAAGGACCCGCTGACTGTTCAGCGTCCCTAATAGAAGACAATAAGAAGCTACGTGTCGCTCCTTAAAGACAAAGAAGTCATGCGCACAGAACCATCAGCGATGTAGAAGAAGTAGCTGATGATAGAGTCAACGCTACTCGTGATCTGAAGACGGATTCAGTCATAGCTGCCTAACTACATTTGCATGACAATCTGAAGAAACCAAGACTCAACAATCGCAGACCTCACCCAAGGTTCAGCGACCTCAACTCGCTAACCAAAGTCTTGCCTTCGAAGATTTCTTTATTTGTCACAAAATAAAGGACTACCTGCTTTTCTACAACTGTTTCCTTCGTACTTATCAACACATAAAGTAACAATTTACTATAGACCCCATACTGCTTTTATGCGCATGGGTGTATATTCTATAATAATAGTGGATAACTGTGTGTATTTTTTTTACCGTTTATATGGATTGAGTGTTTGACATTTCTTTGGTTTTATCTAGTATTATCTATCTTTTCAGGTACCGCATTTCGTTTTTGAATCTTAGTGATCAAGGGATCAAGAGGAAATGGGCCGTCATTTCATATGGCCGAAACACATCCCGTTATTGCCAAGCCGTTTTTCAATGAAAATGAGAACATTGTCCGGAAAAAGTTTGGGGGGTCCGATACCTCCAAACCAAAAAAATAAAAATAAAAAGCATGATGTTGATGAACCAAGACAAATCAAGAACCATTATGCACTCTGAATAAATGTGACCGAAAACCCGAACCTAAGACGAGATTAAATCTCAAGAACTTTTTGGACACAAGACAAGTTTGGGGGACGAAGTGTAGAAACCATATACATTAACCCGTAAAAAGACCTACCGATTTATCCCTTGATTAATAAGATTCAAAGAAGAATGTGGTCCCATCTCTCAGCTAGATAAAACGTCAACATCTTCCTAGTAAGTCTTTTCTTTCATTTTTTTTATCATGTTTATCTCTTTTTCGTTACTTGAGGCCAAGCAACACCTCAAGCGTGGTGGTGTGATAACTCTCTTATTTGAGAGTTATTTAGTGTTCAAAATCCTCATTTTGTATATTATTTTATACCTACTTTGCTCTCTTTCTATATCTTTGGACTAAAATGTTTTTAAAGGTTTTGATAAACCCAAAATGATCAAGTTTGATGAAAGACATCCCCAATTGCAAACAAAACAGTCCAAATTCTCAAAGAAGTCCAAAAGGCTCTCTAGCAGCCCAAGATTAAGATATTTTAGCTACAACAGAAAACCCCTCTGTGGTGACATTCTCACCACTGAGGGGAAGAATCTTAATAGAGATATTTTGTTGACGCTGGAGAGACAAAGCTTCAAGTGGGCCATGTGGGTTTGTTGCTGAGGAAACAATAGAATCTTGAAGAATAAATGTTAAAGGGCTCTCATTGGTTGAAAAGAAACCCATGAATATTATCCATGGGTCAAAATTGGCCATAAAAGGAAGCCTTTGGCTTCATCAACACCTACACCATCTTCTCCATCTTTCTCCCTTCACCAAGCTCCTCCATTAATGGAGGAGCTTAAGGTGTTATTTCTCCCCCTTTATTTTATTGCTTTATTTAGTTTATTTAAGCATGATCTAATTGTTAGGTGTACTAGTGTATTGTGTGGCTTATAACCATGTGAAGTTTTTTTTAAGAAACATTGTTTTACCTTCAGTTTGTCGCTTACACACACCACCTTGTATATTGTTTCACGTCACCTATAGGATTAGCTTCTTTATCGTAGTCCCCCTAAATTACACCCATGACTATTTGAATGGATTACATCTTTTTGAGGATTTGGGCCGTATTGGATTGACACATTCATAATCAATCTTACTTTCTTTCTTTTTGTGTGTTACCTCCCATCGATGTGTATCTTTAGGTATTTGACATAGTTCTCGTATAGGATGATTATGAATTTGCATAGAGGCCACATTTCTAAATAAACCCCCAATTCGAAAAGAAAAAAGATCACATCTTCCCCTTTTGCAACCACTTTGAGCCCAAACATTTACCATTCATTTCAACACCCATAGCCTTTCATTAAAATTAAGTTTCTCGCCATGACGCAATTGTAGGTATTTAGACTATAAATAAACACAAGCATAACATGTGGATAGTATGTTGAACCCTAAAACAAGCATAGCCTGTGTGTAGTATGTTGAACCCCAAAACAAGCTATGCTTGTGGGTTCACGAAAAAAAGAGAAAAAAACAAAAGAAAAAAAAAACAGAAAAAAGAAGAATAATATGCATCAAAGTCTTGTCCGATACGTTTTGTTTGCAATGTGCTTGTCTTGGTGTTGTGTCGGCTTGACACCTTGGTAAATATTTGTTTCTTTTATTATTGTTGATTGATCACATGGAAGTAAGTTGCATTTTTACATTGGGAACCAAAGCATTGGGTTATGTTTAGTGATATTGTGTATTCATTCATTTTGATAACCGTGGAGGTCGTTGTTTGTTTTTATTTTTCCTTTTCTTTCTCTTGTCGTTCGTCCATTTATTTAAACTGGTATAGGTTCTTCCTTGGGGACAAGGAAAGTTTAGCTTGTGGGTAGTTGTTTTGCACCTTTTTGTTATATTTTTATAGCTTATTTGCATCCTTTTTGTTTCCATTCCAAAGTGTTTTATGCATTTTTTCTTACCTTTTTTGTATTTTCTTCTCTTTTCGATGCCTATCACTTTATTGTCGGTATATTCATGTGTTTTGGCTAGTATTTCCCTATTTCTGGCGAGTATTTTCAATGTGCAGGTGTGCGTGGATTCGAGGAGAGGAAGGAAGGAGGTGCAAGCGATGTGGATAGCGGAGAAGATGAATAATGGAAGTCGGAAGCTGCTCGCGCCCATGAGTGATTTATTTGCACGGCCGCGATTAAGAAGAATTCTGAATTTTGTCAATTTTGCACTATGCGCGGCCGCGAGCATTTTGGACGCGTGTCCGCGAGTGACGAGCTGGGCCTAAAATATTTTTTTAGGGGCTTTTTGGCCTTTTGGGCCTTGACTATATAAGCTTTTTGCTCCCTTCTTTTTGGAAGATGAAGCCATTATTTTTCTTAATGCTATTCTTAGGGTTTCCTCTAGATTAGGTTAATTTTCTTTAGGATTTTGGAGCTACAAACTCTTTTGGGCATCAATGGAAATGATTGGAACTCATTTTTGAGCAAGAATCAATCAATTGAAGAGTAACTGTATCTTCTTATCCCTTTTATGCTTTATTTTATTTCTTAATTTGTGTTTGCATTTTAGATTCTTGAGTTTTTAAAGTTAGCTTTCAATTTATGCAAGTAATTAGTTTATGTGTTTTTCTTATTCTAGTTGCTTCCTTCATAGTTGGTTGTTATTTATTCGTGTTTTAGCTTAGAATTTTGTTTCCCCCAATTAGTTTTGGGTTGATTTTTAGTAATTTCATGTTTATTTGCCATATGTTAAGGTGAATTTTGGTAAATACTTGATTTGTATCAATTGGTTGGTTTCATGAAAAATGGTTTTCGGTAAAATAGTTGTTTGATTAGCCGACTAACGAAAGTTAGGGGTTATCAAATGATAACGAATCGATAATTGTTGAATTTATAGTCGAGATTAAATGGAAATTTGGTTTTGACTTGGGTTAACCAATTGGTGATTCTCACTACATCATGGGAATAAATGTTTTGAGTAATTGGGATAAATTGTCTTGCTTAATGCTTCTTGTTGGAATTAATCGATATGGAAATAATCGGTTTTCAAATAAGAAAGATATTTGTTGCCCTGGAAGAGGGACAAAAGTAACAATTGAATTAGATGATACTCACTTTGAAAAACCTAAACCAATTTTCACCACCTTAGCTTAATTAGGGTAGATATTAGGGGGCGTTTGGTACAGAGAATGGAATTGCAGAGAAATGATGTAGAGAATGGAATTGCAGAGAAAGAGAATTGATCTAGAGAATGAGAATTGACTCATCTGTTTGGTAGCACAGAGATTTCAGCAGAGAAATGTAACAGATAATCATTTCTCTTGTTTGGTGCAAAAGAAAATTTAACAGAGAATTGTACCAGATTTATATAATTCGACCCTTTCAAACACCGTAAACTAATTAAGCACCAAAAACTCAAATTTATATAATTAAACACCAAAAACTCATGAAATCAAACACCAAATTTACATATACAAATCAAAATCCTTTTCTAAATTGAATACATAACCAAAATCAAAATAATTTTTTGAAATACACAAATCAGAAGAAAATAAGCATATGCATATGGAAGGATCTGTAGATGGAAGGATCTGTAGATGGAAGCAGATGGCCTCAATTCCAGCCAAATATGACCAAACCTCTGATTTGGTTTTGATTATAAAGAATTTTGAAGAAATCTTTTGCAATCACATCTTTTACATAGCAACCACCATCATCTTTCTTTTTCATCTTGTTTTCTCTTTTCACATTTTGGAAACACGAGTTATCAAAAATCATCACCATCATCTTCTTTTCATGTTCTCTTTTTTTTCCCATCAAACCGCGGCTGCCGCCGGAGAAGGTTGCGGCTGAACCCTAGCCGCCGCCTGAGAGCAATGCAGAGAGAGATCGAGACAGAAAAAGAGAAATTTGGTGGGAACGGTGGTAGACGAACGATGGAGAGAACGGTGGTGGTCAAACGACGTTAGGAACGGTGGTGGTCGACGGTGAAGAATCGTGAAGAGAGCGAGAGAGAGGAACGGCTGGTCGCCGGTGAAGAGAGAGAGGAACGGCCGGTCGCGGGTGAAGAATTGCCTGTGAAGAGATCGAGAGAGAGGAACGGTCGGTCGCCGGCGAAAAGTCGCCGGTGAAGGGCGCACCAGAGAGAGAAAGCGAGAGAAGGAGAACTGAGAGGTGGGGAATTTTGGTCTTTTGGTTATGGGTCTTCAATTCTCCGTGTGTGTGACTCGAGAAATCAGCTTCCATTTCTCTCCATTTCTTCCCAAAAAATAGAGAATTGAAAATACAAAGAGGCCAATTCTCGAGAATTGGCAATTCTCCGTTTTTTAATTTCTCAGTCCTACCAAACAAGAGATATGGAATTCATTTCCATTTCTCTCCTCTCAATTCTCTCTACCAAACACCCCCTTAGTATTTTTTTGTTGGTTCATGTTATTAGTATTAATTAGCATTTGTTTGATTTTTGATTTAGTTATTAGTCGAGTCTTGTTCGTTTCTTAGTTTTGATTATCTTTATATCTTTGTTTAAATTCTAGTCTTTGTTTTGTTTAATGTAGTTAATTAGTTTTGTTATTTGATTTCCTTAGTTAATACAATCCTTGAAAAAATGATTTCACGCAACTAGCTAACGCCGTAGGTAAATCTATGCTTATTCTATTGTCTCCCCGTGTTCGACCCGTACGCTACGACACAATATTGTACGCTTGCGGTTACAAATTGATTATTAAAACTTTCTCGTCGCCGCCAACGTCACAACCATCCTCCCACCGCCGTTGCCCAATTAAAATGCACAACTAAACGAGTTTTCTAATTTTCTAAAAATGAAAAATGAAAACTCCATCATTTGAAGTAAACGAGTTTTCTTAAATTTTCTATGAAAATTGAAAATGAAAACCCAACTCCATATTCTGAAAACGTTTTCTACGAAGATGAAAACAATTTTTTACAAGTAAACGCAGCTTAAAAAACCGGTTTTGAGAAAGTCTTGTCCTCCTGCTTTTTTTTTTCTACGTGGGTCGTGAATCTATTCTTGTGATTTTCTAACCAAATAGAAAGAAACAAAGAACGTTTAAACCTAAAAAGCTCATTTGAGTGTGGTTTGGGTAGTGTAATCAAAAGAGGCCCATGTGGCCAAGGTACACAGGTGGACTTGAGGGCCCGCCCATGGTGGAACAAAATCCGCCATGATCGATCACCATCTACCATTTACAAAATTACAAATCAATCACCCCCCTTTCCTTTCTCCCTCCTGTAAATTGGAGCCAAAGGTCAATTCAATTCCATTTCCACCATCATCATCATCATCATCATGTCATGGTTGGCTCGATCCATTGCTGAATCTCTCCAAATCCAAGAAGATGAAGACGAAGATGATCGCCCAACCACCACCACCGATAACAACAGTAACAAACAACAACAACAACAAGAATTCAACCTAGAAGAAGATGAACAAGGATCAGATTCCCAAACCCTAACAGGAGGTGGTGGTGTTAAGGAAGATCTTTCGGAATTTACAGAATCCCTAGCGCGTCAATTCCGTGGAGTCGCTTCTTTCCTCGCCCCTCCTCCGCCGCCTCCGCCACCACCGCCGCTGCCGCTGCGCCACCGGCTTCCCGTCGTCGCTACCCGACCCGATCCGTCCGTCTCCAGTCCGGTTTCCGTCGATGACGTGTCGAATTCGGATTCGAGATTTGGGGCCGGAAATGGAGTTTCAAATTCGGCCACATTTGGGGATGAAGATCAAGAGGAGGAAAATGGTGGGGATTTCGTTGGTGTTACGGAGGAAGTGTTGACATTCGCCATGAATATAGCACATCATCCCGAGACGTGGTTGGATTTCCCTTTGTCAGAAGAAGAAGAAGAGAACGATGGTAATTCAACTGCTTTCAATTCTCAAGCTTCTCTTTTTTTACATTCATTATGCATACATATTTAGGGGAAAACTGCTATTACATTCATCTTGGACAACACAATTCTTTCCAGTTCCCCATTGTTATTGACATTTAGTACAAGAAATTAGAAATCTATAAATGAAATTACTAGAATTTACTACTGGAGAACTGGAGATCCTATGCATAGTCTGTGGTGGTACCAGATTCATAACTAAAGTTTATATCATGCCACATTTTAAATAGGGATGATGAAAAGGATGTTGTCTTTTGTTATCTGCTTTATATAAGGTTTGAGAATGAAGTATGTGTACATATGTAGTTAAAATGTCATTGCTTTCTACCAGTAAGGAGTTTTATGCTGAAAAATAATTGGATCAAACCACTTTTTGATTTCGTTCATTAGGGATACCTTGCTTCTTTACAAGAACCATTTTTTGTTTTGCATACCAATATGTATACTGGTTCTGTTTTATTTAAAAATATTCTTAATGGATTGTCAACATAGGCTTAAGGTTACTTGGATTATATTAGTTTCCCTGCTAACATGCTGCAGATGATATTTAAAGTTCCCACTTAATTCAAAATCGATGCTCTAAGACCTGTCTGATGATCTCTTTATTGCTTTCAACTTGCAAGTATGCTTCAAGAATGCGAATTAGATGCAGGGTTTAAACTAATCACAATGCAAACCTGGTCAAAGTAATAAGTTTAATTGCTCTTGAGAATTAAGATAGGAGTACACTGGATAAATATCCAACTAGTTTGGGAAGGCACTTGGGATATATACACCAGGACTTGACAAGAAATTGTTCAAAGAATGTGGGATATTGGGGAGTTGAAGCATGGCTCTCTTAATAAACAGCAATGCTGTAGAGATCGAATTTGATATCTACCAATACTTGTATAGCAGTAGGATAGGAACCAATGAGAATTGTATTGAAATTGATAACGAAGGTCAAAACAAGTTGGTTGCTTTTGAGACATCCTTAGCTCCAACAATGCCTAATCCAGTCATAGAATTTTAACGATATTGCGCATACCTTCTTTCTCCTATAGAACTTCCCCTCCAAAATCAATATATAATGTACATATTTGTAGATACAGAACTTCTGTTATCTTGTGATTTGTGTCAATGAATCTAATGTCATATTTGATGTTTTAGTACTCATTCAAGTCTATAAAAAACCATTTCTTTTGGGACGTAGAGAGTATTGAGGTTCAAAGTACCTAGTAGCAACTAATGTTTGTCTTAAAGGCTCTTTGATTCACTGAATTCGAAAGGAATTTGATGGAACTGAAATGGCAAATTCTTTTTTGATGTTTGGTTCACGGAATGAACTTGATGGAATCCTTTGAATTTCAATGAATTCCACAATTTAAGGAATTCATCATTCCTTAGCTTAAGTAAAGGAATTGAATTCCTACCAACCAAATGCGTGGTCAGATTCCATCAAATTCCATTCAAATTTCTTTAAAGTCAAATTTATTCGATGGATTCCAATTCCATTCCTTGGGCTTACGAGGTGTTTGGTTCATGTATTTTGAAAGAATTGGAATGGATAATTCCTTTAGCCAAATTCCAAATCCTCTGTTTGACATAATTTAAATGATGGAATTCTCTTAAGCCATTGAGCTGCACAATTTAAGGAATTAATCATTCATTGGCTTAAGTGAAGGAATTGAATTCCTACCAACCAAACGCTTGGTCAATTTTTATTAAATTTCATTCCAATGTCTTCAAAAGTCAAATTCCAGATTCCAATTTCTATTAAATTCCATTTCTACGCTTGGGATCCTTTTTGTTTGTAGGAATGAAATGGAATGGATTGGATTTTTATGTAGGGATTTGGATTTGGAATTCTTTTTTGTGTTTGGTTTGTAGGATTTGGAATGAATTCGAATTCCATAATCTATTAAAAAGTCATTTATAAATTTATATAAATAATTAAATTACCTTTTATTTAAGTGATTATTAGAAAACACATGTTTCTAACATATTTTAAAACAATATGATATATAAATCCTACGAAATCCTAGCCCACCCCTTGGGATTTCAAAAGCCGAAAAATGTTGCAAACCAAACACGGGATTGGAATAGATTTTTAATCCAAATCCTCCACAAATCCATTTCATTCCTGCAAACCAAACAGACCATTAGTGTATATAGGGGTTCACTAACAAATGAATGAAGTGTTGAAATTCCGTTTTACTTGCCCTCTACAAGTTTGCACTGAGGAAAGCACCTATCATCCACCCATTGTGATTTCATGTTCGGCTTTTATTGTCCCAATGGCCCTTACGAGAATTTTACATTTTACTCGCTAGTTGTAATGTTTATATTGATTATCAGAAATGGTTACCTGCATACTAGTGTTGTCCTTTTTCTTATTTCATTAGAAGGGCTAACATTAGGGATGATTACTTGATAGACACATGAAGCCCCATATGTGTCTTCTTCCTGAAAAGATGAATTTTCAGCTGCTGTATAACTGATCTGTTGTTTTGTTTGGTTTTAGATTTTGAAATGTCTGATACTCAATGGAACCATTCAACATTGGTGGAACATCTGGTACCAAGATTAGCTGCTCTCAGAATTGAACTCTGTCCTATTCACATGAGTGAGAGTTACTTTTGGAAAGTCTACTTTGTTCTATTGCTCTCAAGACTCAATAAACATGATGCTGTTCTTTTATCAACTCCCCAGGTAAGTTTAGTACCCAATCATCTCTTCATTCATTCATTCATTTGTGTGAAAAAATGCAATTATCAATCTACAATTTCCAGTGGGTATCCAACTACTTTAGTTTCAGTAAAGGCTTTACTTCCATGATACAAGATTTTAAACGTACGAATTTATTATTTTCATATCTACTACTGAAAGCTGCAAATAATTCTTTTGTTACTCAAATTGCGGTAAATATTATTGAATATAAATTGCTTTATGATGAGGGCAAATAGGTAAGTGTAACTTGAATGAAGCCAATATTGGATTTGCTTGACGGCTTTTGTTTCGGTTTTTGACATTTTGTGATTATTAGAGCAAACCGCCAATGATATCATCCAGCCTACCACATTACCTGTGTAGAAAAACACTTGTGTAATAATCACCCAAAAAAATCTTGAAAGGAAAAAGTGGTAGTTTGGTGGTAAATACCCATCAATTTACGCTTATTAAATGAGAAAAAGGGAACATTGAAGAAGCTTATATCTTGTTATCCATCAGCTAACAGAAAATGGGCATACAGAGCTATATTCTTCAACTTCAGTTAATTTGCTTATCTGTTCATTTTGCTATGCTGCATCACTTTTGTTAATGAGATCTGAAAGATGATGGATGAGATTATGACTGATGATGATGGTTGGATATGGTTAAATATCAAGGTGTAGCCGTTCCTAGAGAAAATATTGTGTGTGATTAGGAAAGCTCAAAAAAAGGTTCATTGGAAAGTAGATTTTACTACTTATATGATGTTTTATTATCATTGGTTTCCAAATATATATATATTCTCTTATCCTGATTGGCCGGCCGTTTTAGAGACATGTTGACAAGGAGTTATGACGGGTGGGTAATGCGTTGCAGATAGTTGCAGCACGGACTATGTGGATTAAGGAGTTGCAAATGCAGGCGAAGGCCAGATCAGATGCGTTAGATGGTTATGAAGAATTTAATCATATTTCATCAGACTCTCCTTCTGCATACAGATCGGAGAGAACCACCCATCCTTTTCAACCGACAACCGTTGCAGAAGAAAAAGAGCCAAGTTATGAGCCGACCATTACCAAACAACAAGAGTCGGCATCAGATCAGAGGGTGCTTCCCTCTTATAGAATACCAGTTGATGATTTTGATGAAGATGATGACAATTGGATCCATGAGAACGCTGTTGAATTAGATGGGTACGATGGGCCCGATGTTCCTCTTGGAGCGGACGAAGACATTTCTTTTAGCGATCTTGAGGATGATGACTGTACCATGCCCTACAAAATCTAAAACAAATTGGATGCAACTAGGATTTCTGAAATGGGTTCCTTCATCTTGGTTGGGAAGACGCTGGATTCGGGCAATAAGATAACATTGGTGGCCATTCGGTCCGAGAGTTAAAAGCATAAAAAAGGTGTGGTTGTCTTTTTACAAAGATGGGATGGATCTCTTTGCAACAAGTAATTGTACAGGCAGGCAGCATTTGGTTTGCCATGGGTCCAACACTATTGGACTGCTTTGTTGAAGATTGAAATTTTGAAACACAGTATTGATTTTTTTTTCTATTTACACTTGTTCATGATGATATCCTTTTGGATCAGCCAAACAGATTGATGTGCACCATATAGCTTCTGGCTTTTGCCTAGATTGTTTTAATTTGTACAAAGCTTTCCATTTGAATAGTGTGAAGTTGAACTACTCTATATCTTATATTTATATACAAGAATTGATTGCCACCTCCTTGTGTTCTACAAATATTTCACTTTCATCTTCATTAGTGATTATAGAAAACAGTCAAACTGGTTGGTGACATATGGTTACTTATTATGCTGCAATCTTTCACTTTCAACTTCATTAGTGATTATAGAAAACAGTCAAACTGGCTGGTGACATATGGTTACTTATTATGCATATGATTGAATAAAGACATTGTTTGGTAAAAATAAGTGACCTTATAATTCAAATATCTGTTTGAACGGACCATAAGCTAGCTTATTAAAAAGTTATTCACACTAGTGTTTTGGAGATTTATAAGGTTTAGTATTTTTATTTTAATTTCAAATATACCCTTCCTAAGGTTTATGGTACCAATTTTTAAACATGTTTTTTTTTTTTTATTATTAAGTCATAAGCCACTTTATCAGCTAGTTTTTGCCGAGCACAACTTATAATCAGCTAGCTTGTTAGTCATCAGCTAGTTTGCCAAACATATCCACGATTATTAATATTATTGAACCTCTAATTTCATAACAAAAAATATGTATATAACCAACCATCTGTTGCTAGCATTAAACAGATCACATCATTTTGAGAAAAGAAACAAAAAAGAAGGGGCAAACTTCAAGGATGATTAAGATTAGAATTGGGTTGATCTTGGGTGTAGATATAATCAAGATGAGCTTCATTAATTTCCTTCTTCATCAACCATTCTTCATCTTTTCCCTCTCCTTCATACTTTTCTTCAAAAACCTGCAACATAACATCATCATTCATGGACGAACCCAGAAACTAATTTTTATAAGGGCAAACTCTGAAAAACAATCTTCATTTTAAAAAAGTAGATTTTTATACATAAAGAACCTTTCAAAATGTCAACAATAATCGTAATTTTAAAGCAGAGCGGCAATTACCCAAGTATTCCTAACATATATAAAAACTTTAAAACGTTAAGGGGGCAACTGCCTACTCTACCCCTCGTGGCTCCGCTCCACATCATTGCTATTACTAATTCATTTCAAAATTTCTTAATTTCATTCAATTTCAAACATGACTTGATAAAATCAATTTGATCAAAATGGGTTAATTTCTTCAAGACTCCCAAAATAAATTACTAATTAAAAATTGTAAAAAAATTCCAAAAGAAGACACAAAATTAGTAATAACAAAAACAACAAATCGGTGGTGAAAAGATTTGTCGGCTAACCTTGAGATGGTGGGCGGTGGCCGGAGAAATCTCCTTGGGCGGCCGAGCAGCGCAGTTTAGCACGAGAACAAGCAGGAGAGCTACCATGAGCATGGTGCAAAGTTTCGCCATCATCAACAAATGCAGTGATGGATGATGTTTTTATGCAGGCGGTGCTGGTCATCATGCTACTTATAATCCCCCTCCTTCCAAAAGGAAAAGGAAAAAGAAAAAACCTTTTTGGAAAGATGCTGTATTTGATTTTGAAGTAAATTTCTAATTATGGTCCCTCAGGTTTTGTCAAACTTTTGAAAATGGTCCTTCGTCATTAACGTAGTTAACAGTTTTTGCTAGATAAAGGGATAATTTTGCCTTTTTAAGTATTTTCTTAAATATCTTAAGAAAATATTATACAAATGTATGATTTATATTATAATATATACATAATATATATAATTTATATTATAATTATATATAAAAACATAAAGTATTAAAAAATTATTATTAATTATAAAAATATATATATATAATTATTATTACTATTATAATCATATATAATTTTTATAATGATAAGGCTACACGACATACTCTCCAACCCTCTCAACCCACTCACTTTTTAAATGCCACATCAGCTTCCACATCAGCTTTTGGTCAACCCTCTCTTTACCCTCCCATAACCCTCTACAACACACACCCAACCCTCCCAACCCTCTCACTTTTCAATTTATTTTATTTATTTCATTTAATTAAATAACATTAATTAAATAAAATATGGATTTAATTAATTAATAATAAGATTAATAATTAATTAACTAAAAATTAAAATTACATAATTAATTAACTAAAAATTAAAATTAAACATTATATAATTAAATAAAATAAACTAAAACATTAAATAAACTAAAAATTACAAGCCATATTTTTTTTTGATCTCCTCTTTTCGGTTGATAGTATCGAAGAGCTTTTTACCCCGGAGATGGCCGTGCGAGGTGGTCAAAAACATAATGTCTCTCTCTTGTTGGGTCGTTGGTGAAAGTTCTTCCTCATCGGAAGTGTCTTCCTCTTTTACGGGTTGGTAATTGGGTTGGTAACCGGGTACAAATTGTGGTTGATAAGGAGAACCAAAATCCATTGGAGGAAATTGTGGAGGAAACGGTTGATAAGGAAACGGTTGAGGAGCTTGTGAAGAGCTCCCGGGTTGATTGGGTTGTGAAGAGCTCCCGGGTTGAGGAACTTGAGGATGAGTAATTGTGATACAAAAACCTTTCGGCGAAATGTCGACATTGTAATCGGGTGGATATTCTGGAGGGAACCCGGTATGCGTAACGTCGACTTTGAAAGAGGGCTTCGAAGGGGTCTCAGGTTCCGCCCGACGTTTACATTTCGCGCGCCGTGATGCGATGTTCCGTTCGTTTGGATTCATCGTTTGAAGAGTGAGAGGTTTGAAGAATTGGAGGTTGTTTGTGTGAGAAAAGAGTTGAAGAATTGAAGGTTGTTTGTGTGAAAAAAGAAGTTGGATTAAATGAGTATTTATAGGAGTAAAAATTGAAAAAAAAAATGTAAAAAAAAAAATTAGATTTTTTACCGTTGAGAGAGCCGTTTGCCAGCGGCTCTCCCAACCCAAACAACTCCCAAGCCGCCGGCTTGCCCAGCCCATGCACCCAACCCAAAGAAGCCGCCGGGTTCCTTCTCTCCAACCCGCTGCGAAGCCAAAGGCCCGGTGCGAGCAGCCTAATGAGCAAGGTTCATACAAGAACAACTCATTTTAGAGGAACAAAGGAACCAAATGTGAGCCACACATTATGTGGGACCCACGCATTAACTAAATCATATGTGACTTAGTGGTGGGACCCACCAGAATCATATATGATTTAATAATGGGTGGGTCCTACATGGGCCCACATCATGTGTGATCCAAAATGGTTCATTTGTTCCTATAAAATGGTTTTATTATTGTTTGAACCTTTCTCACATGATAATACCATTTATAATAGCCACTCATATGTAATGTGATAATTGATATTTTATCATATATATATACATATATGTATTAGGTTCAATGAGAAGTAGAAAGGTGATCTTAATCACTCATCCGGTCAATAAAGGCGGTTTTGACCGGGTCCCCTCCTTTAATAATCTTCACCTTCCCATCAGCCCATGAATCGCGTCAATCCTCCGTGATCACGTCCACCGTAACCGGTCAAAGCCGTCTTTATTGACCGGATCAGTGGTGGAGATCACTTCTCTACTTCTCATTTTCTAGCACTTCTCATTTGAACATATATATATATATAGAAAGGAAAGTTCAAATGTGAACTCATTTTTCATTGTAAACGTGAGGACCAACAAAATCGTGTCAAGTGGTAATCTGAATCTGTGTCAAGGCTTTAATCAGATTGAATAAACCTTTGTTCAGTCTAAATAAAGCATGAATATTATACTGAATATAGTCATGTGGCGCAATACTAGCGGTTCTCACGTTCACAATAAAAATGAGTTCACATATGAACCTGACCTTATATATATACATACATACATATACATACATGTGATATTATATTAAAGCATAGACGACATTTGGCACAATTTAGGTTGTAGGTCAAGTGGCCTCTGGACTACTAGGCTCTTTATATTATCATGTGTGATAAAAATGTTTATTGATGTGATATAAAATTTGAGAAACAGAAGACATTTGGTATGTCATATGCATACTAACACATGCCTTCACATGTACAAAGGGTGTCCTATTTCTGCAAAATGAAGGTGTTCTTGTTTGAACCTTCACCTAATTTTTATATATACATGATTTATGTGGATGGGTTTAAACGAGACTACCTTCATTTTATGAGAACGCAGAAACACCCATATATGATCAAAATCACATATGATACATATTTGATCACATATGCTACACATGTGATATTAAATCAAAGGCATGAATAACCTTTGACGGGACCTAGGTTGCTAGTCAAGTAGCACATAAACTACTGGCCCAGTCACATGTGTTATCATATGTGATAAAATGTTAACTGAACATGCTACTATAATTGATCACATGTGGTATCAAATCATATACAAATGAACCTTTGGCACGAACTAGATTGTAGGGCATGTTGTCTATGCACCAATAGACTCCCTTACTGTGTATTACCACATTTGATAAGGTGTTCAAGTGTTTTCATAAAATAAAGTTGTTCTCTTTTGGATCTCCACATATTTTATATTATGTTATATATATAT
This sequence comes from Centaurea solstitialis, assembly GCA_030169165.1. Taxonomy (NCBI): domain Eukaryota; kingdom Viridiplantae; phylum Streptophyta; class Magnoliopsida; order Asterales; family Asteraceae; genus Centaurea; species Centaurea solstitialis. The sequence continues at coordinate 73,430,997 of CM058040.1, forward strand.
ATATATATATGAGAAAATTTAGCAAATAAATTAATCTACATCCTTGATCATCTAAATGTATGATTGTAAGAATTCTATGGTTTGTATTTGATACGATCCTTATATATACACATTATTATTATTATTATTATTATTATTATAATAATAATAATAATAATAATAATAATAATAATAATAATAATATACCCATAATCTAAGTTATATATTATAATAATATATTATATTGTTTTAAAGATATTTAAGAAAACATGTAAAAAGATTAAAGAGACTCTCATTTTAACGGATTATTAACGGAATTAATAGTTTAGGATGATTTTCAGTGAAAAATAAAAACTACAAAGATAATTTTTACACTTATCGAAGTTTAGTTCATATTGTTAAAAAATTTAGGGACTAAAATTAAAGTTTACTTTAAACTATATAAAAAGATCAAATTTTGGGAAAAATCAATTCTCATAAATGTATTAACTACAATTCAATAAATGCATTAAATTTTATTGAAGAAAGTTCAAATAATAAGAGCGAAAACGTTGGGATTGTATAAAATAAATGATTTATACTTTAATTGTTAGTAAAAATATAGATTTTGCATAAATATTATTTTTAAACTTAGAAAATTCTTCAACGATCTCCAAAAATAATTACTATAAGATGAAAATGTTTTTTTTTTAATACTTTACATCAATAAAAAATTTTAAAATAAAATATTTATAAGAGACAAATACTATTTTATTAGATATATATATAGGAAAGTTCAAATGTGAATCACTTTTTGTTTGTGAACGTGAGGATAGCCCAGAGCACGCCACGTGGCAATTTAAAATTTTGTCAACTAAGCTTATGCATACTGCATAACGTTATCATTTAGACTGAAAAAACATTATGCAATATGCATAAGGTTTGGTCGCACTCTGACGCGGGCTGGTTAACCGCGGGTTAGCTTTATTCAAAGCTTATTCAGTTTGCATGATAGCGTTATGCAGTATGAATTAGGGGTGAGCATAGGGGTGTAAGCGAGTCGAGCTTTTAATGAGCTACTTGAACTCGAGCTCATTTATCTCGAGCTCGAGCTTAATAATAATCGAGCTCGAGTCGATCTTGAACACATAATCGAGCTCGTTTAAATTAACGAGCCGAGCTTTATAACACCAATTCGACTCGACTCGTTCGAAAACTCGATTAAATTTTTCGAGCCGAGCATATCTTTTTTCGAGCCAAACATGTTCATATATATTTACTAATAATAGTATAAATATAAAAATAATCGAGCTCAAGTAGATAAACGAGTTAATCGATCGCGAGTTTGAACCCATAAACGAGCTTCGAGCTCGAGCCCGATAACTCAAAAAATATTCGAGCTCGAGCTCGAGCCCTACATTGAAAAAGTTAATCAAGCTCGAGCCGAGCTCGAGCCCAACATTATTTTTTGAGTTCGGCTCGATTAACCCATTACTCGACTCGGCTCGGCTCGTTTACACCCCTAGGTGAGCATAACCGGGTACCCGGCTTTTTTCCATGGAACCGGAACCGGAACTGACGGTTCCTGGAATAAAGGAACCGGAACCAGAACCAGTTAGAGCGGTTCTTATTTTTTGGAACCGGTCCCGGAACCGCCAGGAACCGGTTACGATATCGGGTACCGGTGAACTATTTTTTTTATTTTTTTAAACATTGCATACATTATAAATGTAATAAAACCCCAACTTTAACGAATAAATATGACAAAATATAAAGTACCAACTTAAAAACATAATAATCCGATAAAAACTACACGTAAAGTCTTAATAATAAACAATAATTTCCAATTTAAATACAAGTGTTGATTATATTTATTAATAATCAAATTACTTAATAAATAATCAATTAGTGTTTACTTGTTTTATGGTGTGACCCTATAGGATCATATGTTATTAACAAATATCATTACATAATGAATCTTGAGCATAAAAGATCTTTCAAATAATGTATGAAATATCATGTTTTCTTTTGTGTACTTGCATATTTGAAAACCTTACGACGTCCTACTTTAAATAATCCATCAAATTATAACATTATATCTTCATTTCTCGTACGACCTATCAACCCATGGGTCGTGCTCAGCACGACCCTTAGAAAGTTCCTAGCATATATATAAGCTTAAATTATGGTTAACTTTAATAGTAATTAATTAATAATAAAAGTTTAAATTTCATGAGCACGACCCTTAGAAAGTTCCTAGCATATATATAAGCTTAAATTATGGTTAACTTTAATAGTAATTAATTAATAATAAAAGTTTAAATTTCAATAAGATTTATTATAAAGCTTATGTTTTAAATACACCATTTACTACTCCCCTTTTTTTTTTTTTTTGCTTCTTGTCTTTCCCAACCCCTCCCCTTTACACCCCCCCAATTTCACCTCCTATAAATGAATCGTCGACCAACTCTACCACAGCCTCAATCTTAGGTTTGACCAGCATTCATCGCTCTCCTTCCTTTTATGTAACGACCCACCATAATGAAAACTTAACTTCATAAAATATCCAAAAATATGAATCACAAAATTTTGGGTCTTAGCCCGTTACTTCGTTCAATATCCAAAGTATTGACGGAATACAAATAAGAAGTTCTATGAATTAAAACTATCAGGTAGATGACTACTTTGCAACTGAAGTGGTGTAATATATATATATATTTTTTGAACGGCAACAATTTTATTAAAACCAAAACCAACAAAAACACAGACAAACAAGCTATCCGAGGTCGCAAGACGCAACCTCGAACAGCACAAACAACACCAAACAATACACCGAACCCACGACCAACGAAACAAAACATTACACCAAGCAATGAAGTGGTGTAATATATATATATATATATATATATATATATATATATATATAAGGGTGAGTTCAAATGTGTAACACATATTGGTTTGAAGTGAGGACATCGTGAGGCGAACTGGCGGAGACTAGGCGCCACGTCAGGTCAGGGGATGACTAGGCGATTCATGGAGGGCAGTGAAGTAAAGGGGTGCACACTCAAGTCGCCAGCGGTTCGCTGTCACGTTGAAATCAAAAGTGGATTCACATTTGAATTTTCCTCTCTTCTCTCTCTCTCTCTCTCTTATTGATATATAAATATAGAGAAGAAGTTCAATTGTAAACCACTTTTTGGTTGTTAACTGAGGACAACCTGAGAGCTGTGGGGGTGTGGTGGAGGTATGGGGTGGTGGTGCCGGAGATATCGTCAGGGTTGTGAGACCACTTTTTGGTTGTTAAGTGGGCAACCGAAGTATGTGGGGTGGGGGGAGGTACTGTGGTGGTGCGCGGTGGTGTGGACCGGGTGTTAGGTACTCGGTTGTGGTGGTGCGAGTACTCGGTGGTGTAGTGGTCCCGAGTCTGTGGTGGGTGGGAGGTACTCGTGGTGGCGGTGTGCCGAGGTACTGGGGGTGGAGTGGTGGTGCGGTGTTGGGGCCGGTGTGTGAGGTGGCGGTGTAGGTGGCGGGTGGCGACGGCAGCGGAGGTGGAGGTGGTGGCAGAAGTGGGGGAAGTGGGTGGCCATTGAGGTGGTGTGGGTGATGTATTTGAAATATAAAAATAGGTTGCTAAGAATCATTCTCGTATTATCTTAAAATGATTTCGTTCTTGCGTGATCCTTTATATATATATATATAGGGCCAGGTTCAAATGTGAACCACTTTTTCATGTGAACATGAGGACCACTAAAATCGCCACGTGGAAATCTGACTTGCGCGGCTTAGCTTTATTCAGTCTGCATAAATCCCGCGGCTTAGCTTTATTCAGTCTGAATAAAGCTATTATGCAAACTGAATAAAGCTAACCCGCGCGCTAAGTCGCCCGCGTCAGTGTGCGACTAGGCTTTATTCATAATGCAGAAAGCTTTATTCAGTTTGTATAATACCTTTATTCAGTATGACTAAAGCTTAATCGAGCGCGTTTCAGATTGCCACGTGACACGATTTTAGTGCTCTTCATGTTCACAATGAAAAAGTGTTTCACATTTGAACTTTCCTCTCTCTCTCTCTCTCTCTCTATATATATATATATATGTATGTATGTATAGAGTTAGGTTCATTTAAACCAATGAAATATTTGCGTCATATTAAAAAACTTCACGAATAGTTTTCGTTGATTTAAGCAAAAAAAAAAAATCATTGGTTTGTACAGTTTTTACTCTTTTTTTTGGTTTCTAAATGAACTTCCCTCTATATTTATGTGTGTATATATATATATATATATATATAATCACCATTCAAATTAAACCCTTTTAATTACCCTAACTAAACTACCACAAACAAGCAAATGAATAGTATAGTATAGGCAAGTACCAGGTATCGTTCTTACCATTGGGAACATTTAAGCTAGATGAGATATTAAAGTTTTTTTTTTTTTTTTATTAATTAATCTGAAAACTTTTTGCTTTTGAAGAAGGTTTGATAAATAAAATACTATCAACTAATAAAACTAGCAAGAAGATGAAAACTGATAAACTACTTAGAGAAGATTGTATTCACTATGAATAACAATTAAGAATCCCTTTTTAGTGGTTTGATTTCATAATTAGAACATTCATATCTAAATTCCATAAGATTCATTCAACTAAAATTATCCGGTTTATTTAGTCAATTATTAACTGGAACTATCCTGGTTCTTAAGTCTAAGGACATACCATCCTCAGAGACTGGTTTCTATCTTATTCATAACAAGATTATGGGATCCTACTTCCTAATCTCTTAAAGTTACGTAAATTGTCTGCCAGGTCACAAAGTGAAAGATAGAGGAAATTGATTAACTAGGGAGAATCTATCTCCTACAATTATGGTAAAGATTATTATGGAGGTTTCTTTGTTCTTGATTTACTAAATTTTAATTATTCATAGACAGTTTTTCATTGAACCCTCATTGTGAGAGTTCCTTTCGTTTGCACGCCTGCACCGTCGTGGTCGGCTTCCTCCTCCACCATCTGCACCTCCAGCGGCATCTCCCTCGTCTACCGTCTGCGCCGCCACTGCCATCATACTCCTCCACTGCTTGCAACGTAGCCGCCTCCATCGTCTGAACACATGTGTAGACAATCTAAAACACATTTGGAACACCTACATAGATCTAAACACATGTGTATGACAATCTTAAACACTTGTAATTTACTTCGATTTGGACAGATAATCAGGTTACGATCCCGTTCGTAACTATTGTGAATTTGTACACCCAAAAAATGAGATCCATTTTGTAATCTTCCCTTTTAGAGAATATGGATTTTGAATTTGCATACATGAAAAATCAAATTTGATTCTTTGTAATCTTTAGGGGATTTTTCCGATTGGGCCCTTCCGGTGTTGGAGTGCTTACCTAACTATAGTAGTTATTATTTTATTTAAATTAGGAAATAAATCGTGGTCCTTGATTTAACATAGTTAACCCATAATTAGTGGTTCACAATAGAATAGGACCCTATACAATAATATGCATATTTTCCAGCGAGCTATCGGTATACATACTTTAATAGTGCAATTACAAAAACAAAAAGAATTGGAATGGTTTCTTATAGACTAAAAGTCACAACTTATCTGGACTCCATTTTAGACTCGTGACTAGTAAAATATGAAGCATGAGGGTGCTTCTTAGCTAGAGTTGGGGGTGGGGTCGCTATAGTGGCTAGGGTGAGTCTTCCTACACGGCTGGACGCCCGGCTCTAGACGAAGCTGAGGGGGTTTACCACCACATCCTCTCCCGATAGAGTCGAAGCTCTTCATAGTCAGGCGTGGTACCGAATTGACATCTGAAATCGCCAACATGAACACAAACGAAATCTTTAATTAACGGAGATCACACAATGGGTAGAAATATTTGTTGTAATACAACATGATTTGGGAGGGTTTTGATGAAATGCACGACATATGTTCGTTCAGTTTGGCTAATACATGGCTCTGGCTATTTCTTGCACGAGAACGGTTATTTTTAAAGTTATTTCTAGTTAAAACTTTCACATTACCATTGAAGATGGTTAGTTGGTTACTAATCTTTTATAGAAATCTGGCTAGGTCGATCCGGATGGGAAAACTCAAAGACTACCCATTGTGTATCGACCAAAATCCGGTGTTGCACTTAAACATGCATAATTTTTGTTACAGAACTCCGTTTTAGGCCCATGGATAGTTGAATATCAAAACAAACCTTGAAAAGGGGAGCACGCTATGGGTGCGAAAGTTTATGGTAATACAACAATATTTTGGTAATTTTTGATGAACTGCACGATGCATGTTCGTTCGACTTGACCAATGTGTGACTCTGGCCATTTTCTGCACGAGACAGGTTTTTAATCAGTTATTTTTGGTTAAAACCATCTCATTAGTAGTACAGATGGCCCTTATAAATTATCATAGAAATTTGGCATGGTCGGTCCAAATGAGAAAACTCAAAGGGACACCCCCCACCTCCTCGTGTATCGACGGAAAATGGGTGGCATGCTTAAACATGTATAACTTTTGCTATGGGACTCCTTTTTAGGACCATGAACACTCAAAATGAAACTTGGGACGGGGAGAATGTGGGAAGCTTCGTGGTAATATAACATGATTTGGGGGAGTTTTGATAAAATGCACAATGCATGTTCGTCCGCCTTTTTTTTTGGAAGAGGTATCCCAGACCACATTGGGCCCAGACTAATTCTCGGCAATTTAGGGCCGAAGCCCGACTGCTAAAGCATGCAGCCTGGGGTCGAAGCCCCCGTACCTCCAGAATGCGTCCCCCAGGGCTCGAACTCGGATTCACCACTATGTAGTGCCCAAGCCTTACCACTAGGCTAACACTCCTTTGGTATGTTCGTCTGTCTTGGCCAATGTGTGGCTCTAGTAGTATTTTGCATAAGAACGGGCTTTTTTCAAGTTATTTCAAGTGAAAACCTTCTCCTTATCATTATAGATGCATCATGTAATTTTTCATTGAAATCCAACATGGTTGGTCCAGACGAGAAACTCAATGTGTAGGAATGACAATGGGACGGGTTAATTTGGGACAGGCCAAGTTATCCCCGTTCCGGAACCTGGAACCCGAAAACTGAAGTCTGCTTCGTCCCTGCCTCGTTCCTTGTTTTTTCCCTGACACCCGAAATTGCTAGGTAACAATTATCAAAATCTAAACACAATATGTAGCTAAAAATAAAGAAATGACATCATATATAATTATATATATAGCATATATAATATAATATCGGGGAGGGGCTGGGCACGGTTACCCCAGTCACTACCCCGAACCCCGAAAAAATCCGTGATAACGTCCCGATCCATGTCCCATAACCTGATCATGTTTTCCCGCCCCACCCTACCCCGTTAAGATTGTGTTTTGGGTTTTCCCACCGGGTTTGGGTTTTCTTGCCATCCCTAAGTGTACCCCCTTTGGTTATCTGTCAAAAATGGATGTCGCGCTTAAACTGTGTTTTAGCTGATGAATAGTCAAAATGAATCTTTGAACAAGGAGAATGGGTGTCGCATGTATAACTTTTTCTATTACATTTAAGTGCTCATTACTAGTAAAAATGAATCTTGGAAGGACGAGCATGTAATGGGAGTCATGGTAAGAAAAATATGATTTTCCAGCACAAGAACATATTTTTTAAAGTTAATCCTTATAGAAATCTTATCATTAGCAATGAAGATGGTGCATGTGAATTTTAATAGAAATCCCAGCACGGTTGTTCCGGACACAAAACCCCCAACGGTACCACCTTTGGTTATCGGCCGAAAGCGGTGTCATGCTCAAACGTGCATGAACTAATTTGCTACGAGCTGGGGCGGACCCAGAAGTTTTTTTCATTCGGTGACACCATTTCACTAAACTAAACAAATATAAAGATATTTTTCACAAAATCAATATTGGTCTAGTGATTAGCTCCTTAATTTTCAAATGTAAGGTCTCGTGCTTTAGTCATGTTGTAAATATTTTAGAAACATAATAAATCTGAAACTAAAAGCTAAGGCCTAGGAAAATGACTCTAATTACGAGATTCGAACATGAGACTTCAACCAACTTCACCAAGGGAAACGTTTGTCCTTATTGTAGTTTCAAATATATAAAGTGGCACACAACAAATTAATACGGTGACACTTTTCAGACCCTATAATCTTTTACACCACAACAGAGAAACGAAACGGTGGCCCGTGCCCACCGTATGCTCTACACTAGGTCCGAACATGGCTACGAGTCTCTATTTTTAGGCCAACGACCAATCAAAACGAATCTTGGAACGAGAAGTATGTAATGGGTAAGAATATTTGTGGTAATACAATTTGGATGCTTTTTGATGAACTTCGTGAAGCACATTCGATTGGCTTGGCCAATGCATTGATCCAACAATATCACTCAATAAAAGATTTTTTCAAGTTATGTTAGTTTTAGTGCAAACCTTTTCAAGTTATCTATATAACTTGAACCAGTAACCAAGTTCATGATCTAAGGTTGATACCATAAATAAGCTTATATAGCTTCAATTTTAAAGATTTGTCAAACTCGAACCTGCTACTATTTTTTCAAACCGAACACAAACAGTCTGATACACTTGACCGATCTTAACTCCAAAGATTATAAGGCTTGCGTTCCAACCATAACGGTGACGAACGAGAGAAGGCATTGTAAAAGGAGAAGACATTTTTGGGTTTCAAATCATCAAATCAACCAAAAAGTTTTTCTTTTCCAACATAGTTAAGGGTTTTAACTGCTAAACACAGATCTTACGAAACGAATTTGTTTATATGAACTACTGATATGATATGACACGACTTCACTAACACATAATCGATAATTAACGAACCAGAATGGCTTTTTTAGGTCCAATTCCATCTATTTTTATTTCCACCAGCTGATAGATCGATCGATCAGCCAAGCATGGATGAACTAAGAGCCACTGATCTCCAAAAGCTACGAGGTCATTTTGTGTTAGCCTCCTATATATATTAATATTCACATGAATTTACATATGAATCCTCCTCTATTGTCTTGGTTCAATCATAGGACAAACTACATGATAGCTTGCATATAACTACTGAATATGATACATCTCACCATTATTCACATATGCATGCGTCTCCTGCAAATTAACAAAAGAATTTTCGATTCTTTGGATTCGAATTATTTATCTTTGTAAGGATCCAGAAACAAAAGTTAAACGAATCACTCCGGTTTAAAAAACAAGAAAACCCAATCAAGAACATTAGCTATTTACCAAGCAGTATCACATTTATCAACAGATTCCACAAAACCCGATATGTAAAAACATCTACTGTCGTTGTTGACCGGTCATTAACGAAAATCAAACAATCATACTTCTAGTCGTCGGCGGTCAGGATGTTCAGCAATGCCAAGAATAGATTTATGATGTCTAGGTATAGGGAAATCGCAGCCCAAATGTACTCGTCGTATGTGTGGCGTTTGATCAGGTTATCAGTATCGTAGACGATGTACCCACAGAAGATTATGGCTGATACACACCCGTATATCATCATTGAGATTTTACCCAGAGGGAAAAATATCTGCACACATGAAGATAAAAAAATAATAGTTAACCACAAGATCAATTCTAACGCCCATATAGCTTAATGGGAAAAAACACACAACAGACAACACCTCATCCACATTTAACAAAAAGCAAACCTGAATGAAGGAAAAGACGATAAGAACCATGAGGGCACCAAACAGGAACGGGCCCAAGAAATTGAAGTCATAGCCTCGCCTCGCCGCCCAAAATGTGAATGCCGTCAGGCTCACAACCACCACTGCAGTTAATATTGCCGCCTCCAAAATAATCTTTCCTGCAAAATATTATTGTCAAACAATATGAGAAATCTATCTTGTTATATGATTAGAGCGCTTAATGGAACCGTTACGAGGTAAACAAACAGCCAATAACTCAAGTTGTATGCAAAATGACTCAGACGCCCATGGTAAAAAAAAACAAAAAACCCTGATATATATGGATTGGTTGGAGGAGTCGAGCTTATAACTAAGATGGGAACGCATGACTCCTGATTCTCAACAGTATATGGATTTCACTAATTAAATTGTTTGAAAATCAATGCGGTGGGAATACTAACAACTACTAATATAAGAAGAAAAGTACAACAGAAAGGTCACATAAAATGATACACATAATAAGTGTTATGCTTATTGTTGTTACCAAAATGACACTCACAGAATCTTGGTGAACAATTTTCACCTTGTATCGTTGCTTCGAATATCGTTAGCTTATGCATATAAAAACAAGTCCAAACTTCTTTTAAGATACTAATCGTATATATTACATTGCAAAAATGTGACATGCCATAACCTTCAAGAACAAAACCTTATACACACACACACACATAATCTCTCTAAATGATTACTATCTCGTAAGGCTTGATATGGTGTCGAATTGAGCTGTAGATACACGGACGGGCATGTATGTAAAATTATTATGTATATACATGTGTGTGTGTGTGTGTGAATGTATAGTTGGGTGTAAGCGAGACAAACGTAGTGGGACATCTAAGATCACAAGATAACCCTAAAAGTTTAGGGCAAACAATCTGAAGGTAAAAAAGTACCAAACCTTCTCAACAAAAACAATGTGAAACAGTGAAAGGTAAAACTATGATGAAGATCTAGTGTTATTGATGTGGTCTCATTTCCACCTTATGATTACAATCATTATAATACATCAACAAGAAACCCCAAGATCAGGCACTTTTATACATCATTCAATCAATAATATACCACAAATGAATGAAGATTACTAAAAGTTTAGGGCAAACAACCAATAACAACATGAATTAACTAATAAAATATCAAGATTCCCAATATGAGGTAATTAACAATATTCTTCTAATTCAACTATTTCATGACAGCAATTCGAAATCAAACATGAACAATACGCCTAGAAAATTACGAATTAATAGAATGTAGATATTCACATTCTTTTAATTTATCTAATATATATGATAGCAACTCCAAATCAAACACGAATTTAGGGTTCATATATATCGATCGAGAGGACTTACCTTTAGTGAAAGCGCATGTCAAGCCAATTGAAAACGAAAGCGACACAGTGAAGATCGCCAGAAGAAGATAGTTGATCGGATGACGCTGATGATAGTAATACAACGGACATAGGGCTATATATATACATATATATATATACATAAAAACACGAAAATCGATCAAAATGAATTCACGTATACAGATTTCAAAATTCCACAAAATCAAACGAAAATCAAACGATCGAAAACTTACTGATGAACGGAATGATGATGAGAAGAATGTAACACGCCAATCCACCTTTAGTAGTGGTTAAGAAAGTGACGATCGGATGATAGGAGACCACAAACGCACCAACGGCAACGGTCAGGAGTAGTTGTACGGCGACGATTGAGTAGACCTTCCGAATGAACGACCACCGGAGCTCCGGTGACTCCAGCATCATTGGATAGAGAGGTCGGTTTGTAGTTCCTGACTCGACGTCGGTTTTTCCAGCCGGTTGTTGTTGGCTCATCATGTTGATCTTTGATGAAATCACAGTGGAATGAATGCAGTAATCGAAAGATTGAGAAAATTAGGGTTACAGAATGGAACAAATTGTGGATTGATGAGGAAGAAAAGAAATCAAGGGAAGTTATAAAGGTGGTGGTGAGGAATGGTGGTTTTCGTGAAGGATGGATGCGAGAAACTTCCTTGACACGTGCGGGGTGTTGACACGTGTGACGTATTAAATTCTTCCAGATCTTTCACGCGTCGTCGCTTCTCTTAAAAGCTTTTTAATTTCTCGAATATTTAGGAACTCATAGTTAGTTAGTTAGTTATGTGGGAAATATTATCATTGTTAAACTTTAAGATAATCTTTATAATGAATAATGTATTGATAATAAATATATATGTATTTATCTAGTTGGGTTTTGATAACAAGTGTCAAATATGATGTGAAACGTGGAAAGTGGTTATCAATTGTTGCATAAAATATTGATGAATGCGATACACCAATATAATGCACTGGTTCAATCCTCTTTATTTAAGCTCTCGAGTAATTGATCAAAATTGATAACGGTTTAAAAAGCATTTCTCATCAAATAAGCTATCTTATAGTAAATAACATGCATCCAACATCGATTATTTATAGAAAGTAATTTGACAAGTTTTGAATAAAATTAATGGTTGATTGGAAGAAGGTGACGATGATGTCAAAACTTTCTTTCTAATTCTTCCTTTTTGTCAATAAAATAAAAATAAAATTAAAAATTAAAAATTAAACATGATGTTTATAAAAGAAATTAATGAATAATGTTGTTTATGTATGGATTAGAAATTTCAAAATATAATAATACTATATATTATCCTTATCATACATTTTTATGGACATTTCAAATTAAATACAAATTTAACATTTTTAATTTAGAAATTTTAAATATAAATACAAAGATTGAGATTATCTTCAACAAATTTTCTATATTTTCTCTAAAATTAGAATTTAAATATCAAAATGTCTAAAAGTATTTATATTTACCTCCAACGGTATTCTCTATTTTAGATAGTTTCATATCGATTATATTATTAAAATATTCTATAAATTTATCATCTCAATACATTTTTTACAAATAATTTATGTAAAATAATATATATATATATATTAAAAGAAGGTTTTTACTGACATTATCAAATTAAAATTGAACCATTTTAATGACCAATTAAAGAAAATCTATTAAATGATAATGTCATAATATATTTTATTTTTATTTTTTTTAAAACGGTTTACATATCTTTAAAATTTACATTTTGTATTCTTAATATTATTTAATTAACTTACTTTTTATCCCTTACTTTTTCATTTTTCACTTTACATCATTCTCATATTAAGGTAAATAATATATATCAATTAAAATGTATTAAAATTTTATTTTTATTTTCAATAAATTATACCGTTATAATCGTCTCAACGTTACCTTTGAAATGAGTCTAATATTGATTATTCTTTTAATTTAATTATATTGTTAAATATTAAAAATAGATATAAATTAATTTGTTTAGATTTTATTGCAAATCTATTTTTGATATTTTTGAAATTTAAAGATTCTATCTTTTAACCTAACTATTTATTTAGATTATTTATAAATAACGAATTTTTAATTTATTTAAAATATTTTTTTAATGAGTTTAATATTTAAAAATTTTAACTTTAACCAAAAAGACGCTAATAAAAATTCACATTATTTATACACTTTAAATTTTATTAAAAAAAAAAGAACAATCAAAGACAAACATCCAAACAAATATGTTTTTAATAATGAATTATATTGTATTTATCATGCACGTCATATTATCAATATTAGACTCATTTCGAAGCTATTGACGATACCTTTCAAACGGTATAATTTGTAAAATGAAAAAACATTTTTTAGTATATTATAGCTAATATTTAGGGTTTAATATGATACAGGTATAAAATGAAAAAGGAAAAAGGAAAGGATGTATACAATAAACATTAAACATTTTAAAGGGTTACAACTATAAATTATCATCAATACTAAGAAACTCTCTCACCTTATTATCTATAAAACTTTCACATATAACACCTTAAATTTTATAAAGATAGTGATTTCACCCTATTTCACCCCCAATAAATTAATGGTTTCACATGTATAGAATTTAAAATTTTGCACTTAACAACCAATAATTTAAGCTATGGATCCAACAATGGATGCATATAATTTGAAATTTAAAGTTAGGAATAATACTTTATAAATACAAATTCAATAATTCAATAAATTCGTTTATAAATTTTAAATTCTAAAGTAATATATTTAAATTTATATAACTAACACACTAAAATATGTGATAAACATCTAATTCAAATTATATTAAACTAAGTTACCTCTTTTTAAGGAATTTTGTTTTATAAAATTTATATAAATTATGTAGTCCTAGGCCTGTAATTTGTAATTCAAACATATTCAAAAGCTTTTTTTTAAGAGTGACATATTCAAAAGCTTGATTTCTCTAATAAACCATCTATAACCATGTTGCAAGATGCGTTGAATTTCATTCACGAAATCAATACCCAAAATGATTTTTGGATGATAAAAGTTTGAATTGTTTGTTTGTGGAAGTAACATTTTTCTCTAGACATGATTTTAATGGATGAAAGGGTAATTGTTTTATATCTTACTTTTAAATTGTAACCATGTTCGAATTGTTAATATTATTTTTGCTATTGTTGTTTATCTGTGGGGTGAAAAAATCTAGGGCATGAATGTTATATATATAATTTTCTAAATGGCTATGAATGTTTCTTTTATTAACTAAGTCATATTTATATTGTTAATTGGATATTACGTTTGATTTTGTTAGTGTATTACACGAGTCATTAACTAGTAATGATGTAATTTCATTAGTGGAATTGAAGGAAAAAATATATTTCATTATACCCTATCCCACTCCTATCCAACAATAAAAACTAGTATTATACCCGTCCGGTGGTCGGCTACATCGTATGTTTTTAATGTAGACTCACTTATTTAATCATACTATTTTAGCTTTCAGTATGTTTTATCTTTCAATGAAATATAATTTTTTGGTAAGTCTAAGGGGTATGAAGTACCGTAAAGATATATAATAAATTAAAGATAAACAAATGAATTTTCTTCGTAATGACCTTTCAAGTATAAATGTGAATGGAGTTATTGGATCCAACATAGTACATATCAACAGTCTTCACACATACTATGATAACAACTTAAAAAAGTTGTATACGTAAATTATATATAAAGCAAACTTAGGTCCATAGAAAATACAAAAAGGAATCCAAACACAATCCTGATATGTAACCATATCAAAAAAACCAATAAATTTCAAATTTATCCAAAACATAAGCAAACAATTGTTATGGTGAAAACAAAAAGCAGTCAAAAACCATATGTATGAGTAAAAAAGTGCAATGTCTTCATATGATAAAGAATGACATATAGGTCAACCAAAATGCCATCCAGAATTTGAAGACCGATCATTACACCCATGTCAATCATCATCTTCTTTCTACAAGAACCAAAAAAAAAAACACACACACTGTTTAGAACAAACCATAAGTAAACAATTTACAACATAATACGGTGGTCATAGGGTGATGAACGGCTACCTTTTGTACCTATAAGTATCAATTGTTTTATCTTTTTATTATCTCAATTATAGAAGAGAACTAACCACGTTGATCTCTCTATTCTTAAATGGCTTTGTAATTTCTATGAAATTTTACAGGTTGTAAAATTATTTCACAGGAAGAAAAGCTTCGTTATAAACGGATGGATTTTCTTCTATTTAATATATTTAATTAATATTTTTTAGAAATTAAAAGAATATTTTAGTTTTAGGCGTTTTTATTTGTCCTGTTTTTAGATTGATAGATATTCATAGAAGTGATCAAACATCAACAAACATCAAGTCTCTTTTTAGTGGAAATCAAAAGCAACTCTTAAATAGCAAAAGCAAAGTAACATTTTAGACCTTGAATTTTGATCAAGTTTTATAAGTAAACATTTAAATAAATTTTTTCATTATTGAAAATATAATTTTACTAATATAACTTAAAAAGTACATGTTTTTGATGTAAAAATTGATCAAAGATTAAAAATTCTCCAACGTATTAAATTATTCATACAGTAAAGGTAAATATATTTAGTTGGTTAAATGTATTTTTCCCCTATATTTACTAATTTTAAAACAAAATATCAATATGTTTTATGTTGTTATGATAGCTTGTTTATAATTTATTAACATTGAAATAAATTATTGATAATAAAATAGATATTATTGATATAATTTAATCAAAATGTTATTTTTTATAACAATTATATTAAGTTAACACATCTATCTATCTATATATAATAAAAGAGTAACTCATTGACACGTGTCGCGCTCTCAGTAACTTATTGACACGTGTCGCGCTCTGGTGAGCCACTGCCACATCATATGCATATGTGTCATGTGTCATATGTTGACACATGGCACTGATTCAAAATTTAAAATTATTAAAAATTAATCCAAATTTATCTATTAAATATAACAAACTTTATCTCCATCTATTTGTATGAAGTCATCTATATCTCTATCTCTCTCCCTAAATTGATATTTAAATACTAAGCAGATTCAACAAAAACCGTATAAACCTTACCTTTTCCATTTTAATTTTTCAAGTTCCTCCATTACTCTTTTTGCAATCGTCTTAGGTAAGTTCGTCAACCATTTTTTTGAAGAATATTTATCCATAAAATTTATTTTATTATTTGTTTTTGCAATTATTTGAATAATGGTAAGAAAATTTGTGTCATTGGTTTCTTATGATGAACTAAATCATATGGTTTGATTTTCTCTTGATTTACTTTTTTTTAGTTTTTTGATCTACATCAGTAGAAGCATAACTAAATTTTCTTCTCCACATTATATAATCTATCTATATATAATAAAAGAGTAACTGGTCTGCCACATGTCACGCTCTGGTGAGCCGGTTTCTGACTTTTCCCGCCAAAATACGTACCTGGACACTCTTATGGTCTACATTCATTCTCACCTACGTGTCACTTCTTGACACATGTCATGCATACGTGTTATTTGTTGACATGTCACTTTATTTCAAAATTTAAAAATATTAAACTATTCTATCTCTATTAATTCAAATATTAACTATTATATCTCTATTAATTCAAATATTAAACTATTATATTTTTATTAATTCAAATATTAATTTTATCTCTTATCTCTAAAAATTAAAAGTCCAATGAAAGAAAAAAAATTAAAAATTACACTTATAAATTTAAATATACTTATGTGTTTTACAATATTAAATATATTAATTCCCGTAAAACTTAATTTATTATACATACATATATACATGTTGATGAATGCTCAACGGATTAATTGAAATGCAAATAATAGAGTATATAATATAAGTCTATTGTCAATGCTTTCAAAATAAACTAATTACTGGATATAATACTATTAAATATAAATTAATTTATAGTAAATAATGTAAATTAAGCAAAACATATTTATAATATTAGTTTTTTTTATATAATATTTTTTTAAAAATTATCCCGTGTATTACACGGGATCAAATCTAGTTTTAACATTAGATGAGTATCATCTTATTTTTATAAGATGTTGTATAAAATGATAAAATAAAATAAAGAAAACAACGTCAGTGGTGCAACACTTAACAGTTGTTCAAGAAAGTAAACATAATGTTAATGGCAAAGTTCATTGTAAAAGAAGTATTAGCTAACTTACGTGTGATTGTACCAGAGGAGTGTTAGCCTAGTGGTAAGGCTTGGGCACTACATAGTGGTGAACCCGAGTTCGAGCCCTGGGGGACGCATTCTGGAGGTACGGGGGCTTCGACCCCGGGCTGCATGTTTTAGCAGTTGGGCTTTGGCCCAAAAATTGCCGAGGATTAGTCTGGGCCCAATGTGGTCTAGGATACCTCTTCCAAAAAAAAAACTTACGTGTGATTGTGGGCTTTTGATTAGTAAGATGTGGTTTTTCTCATGATATCTTTCGTCGTCGTCCCTTGTTGCAGTAGTATTTCAACTTTAGGTGAGTGTTATTAACAAAGATTTAGAGTTGTTGCTATATATGCATTGGCTAAACCCTAAAAAGATACATTCAAATGCTTCCGGATTTTTACATAAAGTCACGTGGTCAATTTGTACATGTATTTCGTTTGAAAGTTGAGGTCAATCTCCCTAAATATTTTCATTGTTACATTTATCCCCCACTCTCTCATTTATATTCGTTGCAAATTTCTTCTTATTTAATTAGTAACTTTATTTTTGATCTTTTAGTTTTTCATTCTTCAATTTACACCCCTTATCGTATTAACATAAATAATATATATGAATTAAAATATATTACCATTTTGGTTTTTTTTTTCCAATACGATTATACGCAATCGACTATACCTTCAAACTTAGTCCAATATTGAATATTTTTAGAGTAATCGTATTATTAAATCTCAAAAATACATACAATGATAGCTTATTTTAGATATTTTTATAGTCTTTAATTTCAATTTACGCCTCTAACTATCTTTTTTATTTTTCATTGTTATTTTGACACCTTTATTTATATATTTTATATTATAGTTTATTATCCTATATATAGTTACTTAATTTAGTGATAATTGTTTTTCGTTTGGAGTTCCATGACCTTAACATTTATAATGTTATAATAAGTAAGATATATTTGAGGAACATAAAACGATCAAGCTTGCTTACAACAGAAACTGGATGCGTCTTCATATCATCAATCTTCTCTTTATGAGAACCAACCATAGCCAACAAAATAATCAATATTCGCTTTATACATCCTTCTTGACATTCTTGTCTCACCCGCAGTTTTATAAAAAACTAAAAAACCTTATCTAATACCATCACCAAAATAAGGGATGGAAGATACCAAGCAACATAAGTCCATCCCGTGAGATGGTTAAACTTAGAATAATCCATTCTTGAGCTTGATCTCTAATCTTAAATATGACCTTTTTCCTTTTAAAGATCAATAGGATCTTTTTTCTCTATAATTGGCTTCAAACTCATCAATATCATATTTAAGATTAAAGATCTTACCAAATAAAGAAAATAATACAAGCATCTAATAAACAAAGTAAAGCCCAAAAAAACTGTTTGCAAACCCTTCAACTACAATATTCAATAAAGTAAGCTACCAAACTTAACGTGAGTTTAAACAACTAAACTGAACGTGATTTTAAACAACTAAACTGAACATGATTTAAAACAACCAAACTAAACATGAGGCTCATCGGCAGCTGCGTCACCGACATGGTGGACCGACCCGCGATATCGAACAATGACCCGCGGTATCTTTACGGGTCGAGTTACTACCGAGTCTGCCGTATCAACCAGTTCCTTATCGCCTTCCTCACCACCTTCCTCATCGCCATTCAGATTTGATTCGTCCTTGTCGAGGTCGATTACCTCATCCCATTTCCAATTAAGCAAATCTCGGGAACGCTTTCGGTCTTTTTGAATACGACGAAACTGCAAAAAAAATTATATATATATATATATATATATTTATATCAAGGCATGAAATGTGTAAAGTAACTTACTTTGTCGCTAAGATCACGAGCAAAGTGGGATTGGTATGGCTTGAAAGCTTCACCATTAGATACGATATCCACACTATTTGATGGGAGATTGTTGTCGACATCCTGTAAAAAAATAAAAACACCCAATAAAATTGAAACAGATATATAAATGGACACCGGAAAAATAGTAAAGTTGACCACTTTTGGCTCACCATGTTTTGATTCGCGAATATCTGAGATGGCAAAAATGGTTCAAATGCATCCATCTCAAATGGAGTCAGGTTGTCATAAATCAGAATTGTCCCAAAGTATTGCAATCCTGCTGCTGGTTGATTAGGTTGCACAGGGACATTTTGAAATTTTGCAACTATATAGGGAGTGCGTAGAAGCCCCTGATGCATGTGCTGCTACAAGGTGGGCAGCTTCTTTGTATTTCATTTGAGAGAAAATAGTTAGATTCAAACTGTTTGGAAATCTGTAAGATTTAGATTATTAGTATGACACTATTTCTCTTGAATATGTAAAAGGCAAATCAGAAATTAGTCTTACTGAACTGAGGGCAAGAATTTCAAATCTGACAGGTTATATAGAATGAGTCTATACTACTTAGCCAACTACTAATTTAAACTAACAAGGATAAAATGCTAGCTTATAGATATAATGATAGACATAGCTACTAAAGTAGTATAGCTAGCTTTAAAAAAGAAATACAAGATTAAAAAAAACAACTACTAAGGCATTGTTTGGTAAAAATAAGCTAGCTTATAAGTCAGTTACATGAAGTATGAACCATAAGCTAGCTTAAAGTCAGCTTATAAGCTAACTTCTTGAAAATGATTAGTATGTATATTATCAGCATAGATTTAAAAAAGAAACAACTACTAAGGCATTGTTTGGTAAAAATAAGCTAGCTTATAAGTCAGTTACATGAAGTATGAACCATAAGCTAGCTTATAAGTCAGCTTATAAGCTAGCTTCTTGAAAATGATTAGTATGTATATTATCAGCATAGATTTAAAAAAGAAACAACTACTAAGGCATTGTTTGGTAAAAATAAGCTAGATTATAAGTCAGTTACATGAAGTATGAACCATAAGCTAGCTTATAAGCAGGCCCGGCCCTGGCCCATGGCTGTGATGGCACCGGCCATGGGCAGCAAGGGCCTAAAGGGCAGCAAAACTCCATCGTGTGCTTAGCTTCAGTAGGTCCAGTTTGTGATAACAACCCTAAACCCAAATACGCTCTCTTAAATCAATCTCTATTGCGCTCTCTAACTCAATTTTTGGCTCTGGATTCTTATCGTTCAAATTCACGAAATCGTTTCAAGTTTCTAATCTTCCCTGTAACTCTGTTTTAACGCTCTAGAAGTATCGCATCTCACTACTCAGTAACTCACACAGTCACGAACTCTTTGTTGCAATCTTCCCTAAATGCTGCATAACTCTTTGTCAATTAGGGATGTTTTTGTTTTTTAGTCTATGCTTTACTGTTTAGGTATTTATTAGAAATAAAGAAACAAAAAGCTGCTGTATTTTATCTATGTTTCTACTTTGGATTAAAAAAAATATACATATCTATATTTGACGGAAATCACTACAATATGTGGTTCTATTGATGACAGGAAGTGTACTTTGGTTATTACATAAAGAATGAAAAATGAGATTTGGTGTTCTTATCTGCTCATAGATTTAATTTGCATATGTTGATGTTGATTATGATGGAAACATGAAATAAAAGGAGTAGACATGTGTTGGTTGTTTAATAGCAGTAGCATATTTGTGATTTTGGCTTATGTAGATCACTATTTGTGTTTGATGTTGAGCATAGTTGTAGGGCTAAATTGAACCCTATATATCGCATTCCAATTCATATGAATTCTTTATCTACTACAACTACAAGAACTACAAACTAAAACACTCCAACTTATAAAAGCACACTACAAGATTACAGCGGTAAATTTCAGCACTTACACATTTTGTCTGACCCAAAAACGAATGAGCCTTTTTATAAAAGATTTCTTTATGGTCCCGTTTGTTTTGCAGGAATGGAATAGATTTGGGGGGATTTGGATTTCAAATCCATTCCAACCCCGCGTTTGGTTTGCAGGATTGTCCGTATTTGAAATCCTAGGAGGAGGCTAGGATTTGGAGGAATGTGTGAATATGTTAGTCATTGAAAATGGCTCTTAATATAAATCAGTAAGAATTGAATTTCAGTTGGTCATAAACCATAAAAAAAATTTACCTTCTTTTGATAGATCTTATTTGAAAGTTGAACATCTATGGGTGAAATGTGATGAAAAGAAACAGTACCCCTGTACCCGATTGCTTAAGCTACAACTGACAAGTATGATAATAAAATTTATTTTAAGTACAGAATTGTAAAACTTCTTTAAAACACAACCACAAAAGGATTAACTCTTGCTTAAAAGGTTATAACTCTTGCTTAAAACACAACCACAAAAGGATTTAACTCTTGCAAAAGCAGTTAAGTAATTTGAAGAGAAAACCACAAAAGCATAAAGATTATATTCATGTCCGTAGGCTGGGTATACGACATGAATATAATCTAGATTTAATTATGTGTAAACGAAATTTTAGGAGTCAATGAATTACCTTACATATATATAGAGGAAAGTTAAATGGAAAATCACTTTTTATTGCGAATGTAAGTACTTTAAGGAAAATATGGCAACAATTAGAACTTTGAAAATCAAGACACCTTCATGAAAAAACACAGTGTAAAGGTGCACTCTTGTGAGAAAGAGGTTGAGAAGAGAGAATCAAGACAGCTACCATGAAGGAGAAGGGTGCGAATGCTTATTATAAATGACTTTTTCTTTAATTCTTTTTTTCCTCAACTCAACGACATTTGGTGTTAGCTTATTTTCATGTGTGTGTTAGGTACGTAAGCATAGATAAATAGTATCATATAATAATGAATTCACAAATGGCTGGTGAGCAAGAGCTTCATAACCCAATTCATGCCAAATTTTTGCATGATTGAATGGGAGTAAGATACGAAATTCATAAGTAGAGGGTGAAATTTGACATTACATTGGATATACATCATTCATACATTAGAAGCATAGACGTACATACCTTGCAAGTTTGCCAAACGTTTTCGAAGGAAGCCATTTGAGAGCTACAGAATATTGCTGCATATTTAAGCACCAAATAAATAGAATGAATAGGAATCATATGTCTATAAAATTAAAGTTTTCTGCAAACTTGGTGATAGGATCAATTGCATATTAAACATTTGATAACATGATATATGTATTTTACTTTTTGCCGTGTAGAAAAACCATCTTAGATATTCAACTATATCCTTCTAAAACAGCAATAATAGTCCAATAGTCTCAACGCTGAAAGTTCTTACAGATCCAAAATTTTAAATAAAACAGCAAAAAAAATTTACAGTAACAGAAAGGCAAAATTTAGAAGAAAAAAACATCCAAAATTTTCTCAGTAACAGAAAGGCAGCATATCCTGAAAAATCCACAACCAATAACACTACATATTGACCATTATTAAACCCTAACTTCAACATCAAATCGATCAACAGAACAACGTAGAATACCGAACATCATACAATATGTAGGAATATGTAGGAATGAGAGGGAGTAATAAATGGGAAAACAAAATTACCTCAAAATGACAGATTATTTCTTTGGTTAGCCTTCATCCCTTTATATACACCTGCAATGCTATGAACGTGGACCATGAATATGGCGGAAATTGGGGTAACCATGATCGAATTTCGAAACAGAAAAAATTGGGATCATGGGAAAACCCTAAACGGAGCGGAGGAGTGGAGGAGGGAGCCATTTTCAGTGAGATACGTGGGGAGAAGGACGCAGAGTGGAGAGACATCGCAGAGTGGGGAGAAGGAGGTGGGGAAGGGACGTGGAGAGGGGGGTTAGGGTTAGTTTTTTAACTGTAAAATACCCCAATTTAAACGGCTCAGATTTAATTTCAGAATGATCGGACGGTGGAGATTGACTCATTTTTCTGACTCCTTGGGGTCAATATTATATAGAATTTTCCCGACTCATCTAACTATTTTAATAATTAAATAGAGAATTCAACCTCCATTAAACTCTCTTTCTATGATGTTAATCAAAATATATTTTTCTTTCTCACTTAGTGTATTTTTTTATAAATAGATTTTACCTTTTATATTTATAAATATGTTTCAAAAAAAGTTGTTGCAACCAGATGGAAAGTTAACAGAAGACGTCTATAGTTGCAACTTGCAACCAGATAGATTTGTAGATCCTAAGAATCCTAATAAGGTGTGTAAATTGCTTAAATCCATAAATCCATTTATGGATTAAAGCAGACATCTAGGAGTTGGAACTTACACTTTGATGAGCGTATCAAAGATTTGGTTTTACCAAAAGTGAGTTTGAGCCATGTGTTTACACTAAGTTCAGTGGGAGCATAGTAACCTTTTTGGTGTTGTATGTAGATGATATTCTACTAATAGGAAACGATGTACCAACCTTGCAAGATATAAAAGTTTGGTTAGGTAAATGTTTCCAGATGAAAGACCTTGGAGAAGGCGCCTATATACTTGGTATAAAGATCTATAGAAATAGATTTAGACGGCTTATCGGACTTTGTCAAAGTACATACATTGACAAAATTCTAAAGAAATTTAGGATGGATGAATCCAAGAAAGGATTTATCCCAATGCAACTTGGCATAGCTCTGAGGAAAGCTTAGTGCCCTGTATCTAGTCAAGATCAAGACAAGATGAAATCGATTCTGTATGCTTCTGCAATTGGATCGATCATGTATGCCATGTTATGTACTAGGTCTGATGTTGCTTACTCAGTAAGTGTTACGAGCAGATTTATTTATTTCATTAATTGAAGGCTTAACAGCCATTACATTTAACTTGAACATTTCGTTCACATCATACCCCTTCCCCACAAACACACCCATTTTTGTTAACACAAACTTATCAGACTAAAAAACAAGGCGAAACCCGTGCCTTTCAACAACCAACCGAAAACAAGATTCTTGCAAATTTTTGGAACATACAACACATCATTTAGAGCGAGATCCTCTCCCGAAGTCATCTTGAGCATGATTCTTCCACTTCCCTTTATATCGGCAGTAGCAGAATTTCCAATGAATAACTTTTCTCCAGCTTTAGCAGTCTTGAACCCATGGAACATCTCTTTGTCCGAGCAAACATGTCGTGTAGCACCGTGTCTATCCACCATTCCCTTGGGTTTGAACCCACAAGGTTCACTTTAGAGATCATAGCCGTGAGATTAAGAACAGACACATCTCTTGTTTGGCCTTTGCTCGTTTTGGGAACCTACAATTCATAGCACGGTGCCTTGGTTCGTCACAATTGTAACAATTATCTTGGAATTTCTTTTTGAAAACTCCACCATTGGGTACCAAATTGAACCCTATGATGGTTCCAACAAACTTGTTCATAAGCCCAAAAGCATTATTATTTGAATTCAAGTGAACGCATAGGGTTTTCGCCGGCGTTCATTTCCCGGCCACCACCGCCGTTGGATCACCACCGGATCTTCTAGGGAGGGTCGCCATCAAAGGCTTGCGATCCCCTTCGGCTTGTTATGGAGGCTGATCGGCCTCTGATCCCCCTTACGCGAAATGGTGCAAAGAAAAAAACCCAGAAAAGGGTTTGTCACCGTCGGCATCGTTTTCTTCGATTTCGGCCACCACAGCCGCCGTGCCGGCGTGTGGTTGTGCTGATGATCATCGCCCCTCCGGGGCCTAGCGCTGATGGCTTACGCTTGCCAAACTCATACCGCCGCTGCCTCGCCGGAATGCCAATTGGCGTTTGTTTCTGCTGCACCGGCGGCTCCTGCCACCATTGTGCCGTCACCTTTGGTGATGGTGATCCGCAAGCCCTTTGATGGTGTCGGCCTCGCCGGTTTGCAACCTCAACGATCAGCCCCTCTTCGGCTCTACTACACCGTCGCCGCCGATGACTACTGCTATCGCTAACAATGGTGGGTGGTCGTCGGTTGGTGGTGGTAGGGGTAATGTTGTTGCGTCGCCGGCTGTTCCAACCATGGCGTCGACGGCTTCTAATGCTTCCTTGCGTGGGTCTGGTTGTGGGGTGCGTGATCTTCCAAAGGCTTCAATGTCAAGGAAGGAAGCGGATGCCCTACACCCTAAGCCACTGCAATCGGTGGTCTCGGCTTCCAAGGACGGTGATGATTAGCTCTTATCGGAGTGGTTACGGAACTGGAAATCTAAGGGTCAACAACAAACTACGTTGGGAGTGGCTGAATCAACGGCTTCGAAAGTCCCAACGGTTGTAGGTTACACAACCAAGAATCCAGTGGTGGATGGTACTATACAACCATCTACTACTACTCTAGTGGATGGCTCTAAGGTTAGTCATGCTTCGAAGGTAACTATAGAACCGATTGGCCCCACTAAGGCTACAACGAGTTTTTTTTTTATGTTTCTACTGCAAAAAACCCTAGCTTTGTACCTAAGTTCTTGTTCCCTCCAGTTGATGTTACTGTTGATAGAAAGATGGATAATGGTGGTAGTGTTGATACTAAATGTGGGGAAACCTCGGCCACCACCTTTGGTGGTAAGGACTCTAACCTGAATAATGATCATAATAAGCTAGGGTCTCCCAAACACCCTAGTTTGCATGACAATATGCATGGGACTTTCCCAAAATTGGGCTTGCATGTAGTGGGCGGTCCTTCTAGTTCTTTGCTTGGTGATGTTCGGGATAATGTAAAACCGAATGCGGGAAGTTTTGTGGATTCTGATGATAAAGTTAACTTGCATGCGGATGATTCTGAGGTAGACCATAAACCTATCTCTTTTGCGGAGCTTCTCAAGAAAAGCTCCAACCTCTTACGCGGGAAAGGTAAGCTCACTTATTATCCTCCGGTAATCTCTGAGTTAGGCACGCGCCGTGCAGTCATTCCAGATGATTTGATACAAAAGCAAGCTACTGAGTGGGCCTTGACACTTGCTGGCTACTTTCTTGGCAAAAGGCCAGCTTTCCCTTTTGTTCAGTATCATGCTAGACGAATGTGGAAAAAGTATGGCCTTTCTGATGTTATCTTAAATGACCAAGGCTATTTCTTCTTCAAATTTACAAGGATTGAATTTTGTTTTTTGAAAATGGTCCGTGGTTATTTAATGGTATGCCTATCTTCATTCAAAAGTGGCAGCCGGGGCTTTGTTTTGACAAGCCTGAACCTAAAAAGGTACCCTTATGAGTTAATATTTATGGTTTGCCTTTGGATGTTTGGGACTATGAGATCATTAGTTACATTGCTAGCGTGGTTGGAGAACCGATTTCGGTGGATAGATATACGGATGAGATGTGTGAAACTAAATCTGCAGAGCAAACTTTGCTAGAGTTTGGGTAAATGCATCTGCTGATTATGAGTTGCCATCTGAAATTGATGCTATTATATTGGGAAAACTAAGGAAATTTCGAACTGAGTTTCCTTGGAAACCCAAAAGGTGTAGCAATTGTAAGTTGTTTGGTCATGACCTTGATGCCTGTTTAGTCCGTCCACGAACTGTTGATGAGTTGAAAAAAGATAAACCATTGCATTCTGTTATGTGTGTTGGTGAACCTTCTAAGACAAAGGTTGTTGATGATGGGTTTAAATTTCCCAAGCGGAAAAATAAGCCTAAGCCGAAAATTGCCCCCTTGAAAATAGGGAGTCAAAAACCTAAGGTTGCTTTTAATACTGGCATTAAGATCAACCAAAGGTATGTTCCTAAGATGACTTTGCCATCTATTGACCCGCTTGACAAGGGTAAGGCTATTATTGGCGATGATAAACCCTCTTCTAAGGCGGTTAAGACTGAAAGGATTACTATGCCAGTTAAGGTGTCCAATCAATTTACTGTCTTGGAAGAGGACCCCACTTGGACTTCTGATAAAAAGGAAGTTGATGATTTTGTTGACAAAAGAGGTGTGGGGCTTGAACCTACTATTATCAATTCTTGGAGCCGCAAGAAGTTGGATTATTTTATTTATAGATGGGAAAGAGTTTTCGGGAAGGAACTTGATGGTACATTACGTGGGTTCACTTTACCAGAACGGATTAATGTACCAGATGATGATGATGAAAATGACGAGGAATCGTCTGATGATGAGTTATTATCGGATCGTGATGGGTTTATGGCGACCATGGCTAAGGAAACCCCGTATGGCACTTGGCTTCGGCAAAAACAGGAATTAGATCGCAGGATATCGGAAAACAAGGGACCCTACAGCTAAATAGATGGCTACATGGACAGATAAGCAGGTGGATTACTTCTTCAAGCAATGTGAGTTGCTTTCTGAGGCGGACAGACAGCTGATTCCCAAGTCAGAGCGATAGTTCTTTTTTGTGTTTTAGCTTGTCGTGGGTTGTTTGTTGATGTCTTAGTTTTGGTCTGTTTCCTTTTGTGCCGCTATGAGTCTC
Organism: Centaurea solstitialis; assembly: GCA_030169165.1. Lineage (NCBI taxonomy): Eukaryota > Viridiplantae > Streptophyta > Magnoliopsida > Asterales > Asteraceae > Centaurea > Centaurea solstitialis. The sequence goes on from CM058040.1 coordinate 73,458,564, forward strand.
TGGCTTGTAGGGTCCCTTGCGTGCTTCTTGTACTTCTTTTTTCTTTCTAATAAATGTTTTTCGGGGTACCGTCCCCTTTTCTAAAAAAAAATTGAACCTCTACATTCCTTGAATCTTTCCTCTCGCAAACTTACCATGGTTCATGAAAACTCCACCTTTCGTTTTTTATGCTTGACCATGCTCCACAACATTGGCTTTCATAGAGTTAGAACCATAACCTTTCTTTTGAGCAAGCTTATTATCTTCCTCAAGCCAAGCCTCATAATTAGATCTTCAACGCTCATTTCCTTCCTTTTGTGTTTGAGATAGTTCTTAAAATCTACTCAAGCCAGGGGAAGTTTTTCAATCATTGCAGTGACTTGGAATGTTTCGCTTACAATCATCCCCTCGGCATGGATATCATATAACATAACTTGGAGTTCTTGAACCTGACTTATAACATTCTTTGAGTCAGTCATTTTAAATTCCAAAAACCGGGCAACCACAAATTTCTTGGATCCCACGTCTTCGGTTTTGTATTTCTTTTCAAGTGATTGCCATAGTTCTTTCGATGTGTTGGATGCACTATAAACATTATAGAGAGCATCCACCAAACCATTAAAAACATAGTTGCTACACAGAAAATCAGAGTGTTTCCATGCTTCCACAATGCTAATCACATGAATATCGGATTGTCCTTCGGGTACTTGAGGAGCATCCTCACTTAAATAAGTGTCAGATTCAAAGTGGTAAGGTAAAAGAATATTTTTTGTTGCCAACGTTTGAAATGTAAACCCGCAAATTTCTCAGGTTTCTCCGTGTGGTTCATAGGTATAACTCGTAACCAACCTGATGAAATTACAGGAGCATTGCTTGATACAATTGGGATTGTAGTCACAACGGTGCTGGAGGTCATGACAACGCTTACAATTGGATTTCCGTTATAGTCCATATATGTTCGAACAATTGATATGTTCAATGAGAAAGTTCAATTGTAAACGTAACGTAAATGAGAAACCAACAATTCAAGTCAATCATGTAGTTTGAGTTGGAATATAAATATATAGATAGATATATTTATGTAGTTAATTTCTTTTCTAATAAGCAGTTTACACGACGATATAAACAAATAAAAATGATATATTTCGAATCCTTCTAATGCAAGAAACAATATGTAAATAGATACGACTTAATATAAAAACTAAAAGCAAAAGTTTGTGATGGATACTTAGCATAAAGTATAGAAGGCTGAGTAAATATATATATATATATATATCTATATATATAATATGTGGGAAGTTATTTTGCAAACCATAAAAAACGTGCAAACCGTGCAAACTCATGGTTACACACGTAAATCAATGAAAAATCTTTTATAGAGTCGTTTAATATGATGAAAATGTTTCATATACTAAATTTTGTGATGAAATTGTTTCATATGAAGGTGTTTATTTACGTAGAAATGAAAAAGTTTCATAGAAACGATAAAAAAGTTTCATATGAATAAAAAACACCAACATATGAAACAATTTCCTCAAAATTTGATGTTTATGAAACATTTTCATCATATTAAACAACTCCATGAATCAATTTCACTGATTTTACGTGTGCAACCATGAGTTTGCACGGTTTGCACGTTTTTTATGGTTTGCAAAATAACTTCCCTCTAATATAATATATATATATATATATGTGTGTGTGTATGCTATCCAAACAAAAAAGAAAGGAAAAATAAATAAAAATGAAACTATTCATCTCTTTGGAACAGCAAGCTTAGAAGCAGAAAGTTTTAGGTTGATGTCGATTGCGGAAAAAAAACAAAGAGCATTTGAAAGGGAATCTGTTTTAAGATTGTAATAAAAATCTGCAAGAAAAGTAGTAAAAAATGGTAAACGTAAGATGGTTGAGGCCTGTGTTATACATAGTCCCCTTAAAATAGGTTCACCTTGTGGTGTCTGTTTCCCAAGGTACAACGGCTGAAGCAGTACTACTGTCAGACCGAGACTGATGCTCGAGAGAGTGACGAGAGTAGCACCTGTTCGAGATATCTGATCAACTTGTTGTGGGTGAGTTGTATTTTGTTGTGTCTAGAACAACTCCACAGCTCACTTATATAACCAATAAGATATGGGAGTTATCAGCAGCAATAATCACAGGAAACTAGAAGGTCAAGAGACTTGCAACTGAAAATTTAAGATTTTTGTAACTGAAAAAATCCGAAAATTTAGAAGGTCAAGAGACTTGCAACTGAAAATTTAAGATTTTTGTAACTGAAAAAATCCGAAAATTTCCAAAAACGAACCTGCACTATCTAGTTAACCTCGGGGCGGCATTTGTACCCATGCACAAGTTCAGTGGTTCGATGCCCAATCGGTCCGAAATTTGCACCAATCCCCTGCGTGCACATGTGAGGGAAAGTTTACTTCAAAGCAACTTAACCTTCTCATTTGTAGAACCATATATAAACTTGAAAATTGTTCAAGTTCCAACCAACGTGGGACAACTCCTTTTTCCCAACAAAACCCACTTGAATGAACTCACTTTGAGATCCAATTTCTCATTCATACAAGCTCCGTTTTGGACGAATTTTAGCTCGTTTGAAATCCCTTACGGAGGTGAACGAGATCCACCATACATTTCCTCAAACTAGACATGTTTTGTCTATTTAATTTTACGTCCAAAACAACTGCAACTCATTATTTTACCTCTTTTTCTAACAATGTATTTATCCAATAGACGTCGGTTTCAGAGCATCGAAAAAAGGTTGGATGATATTCAAGAATATCCAAGACACCACTCTAGAAATGTTATGAACAACCGTATCGTTTTATAAAGATAATTGTGACATATGTTAGTTTGTTCAAAGTGGTGTTCTTTTAAAAGGTAGAGCATCTCCAACATATATACTATAAATTTTTCTATAACAGAGTATGAAAAGTTAAAATTTCTAAAAGAAATTGTAGTCATCTTCAAAAACTACTCTATTTTAGTCATCCTAACAATAATGTTATTAATAAAATATTTAATATATCTAATAAATTATTATTTCTTTCTCCTAAACATCCACTTTCTATGTTTTCTATTAGTGAAAAAAAAAAATAATATGAAAAAAGAATATAATATTATTTTTCTCCATTCTATCAAGTTTTAGAGATTTCTCTAAATTTTGGAGATTTTTATAATCTCTCCTCCCATTTCTCTATTTCAACATATAATATAACATAGTTATTAGAGCATAAAAATTGCTAAAATTCCACTTTTTTCTATTTTAAAGGTTCTAGATATTGTAAATTTTATGATGAATTGATTTGGATACAAACCAAAAACATGCAAACATTTTTTTACAATTTACTTTCATACCTCTTTGTACCCATGTATGGCTTTCATTATACAAATCAAGGGCCCTGATATATACATGCAAAAGCTATCAAACAAACAACTACTATACATGATAAAGTAATCGATCGAACTTATATAGAACAGTGGATTGGATGAAACCCCGATCTTGGCAGGAAACCCCAACTCTGTTGTTTACAGTGGATTGGATGAAACGTTGTACCAAAGCTAGATCAAGCTTTCAGTCGGTCTAACGAAAACCCAAAAATACGTGATTTCTTTGATGGAGAAGAGAGTTGTGAAGCTTTCTTGATTATGTGTAACCGGGCTCCTACTTCACTTGTATTCAATATCAAAGTTGCTGAAGTCCTAAATACAGTATATTCCACTCCAAAGTAAGGTCACAACCTCAAAGGGTGTAATAATTGTTTTGAGGAAAAACGAGAAAGACGGTAAACCAAATCAAACAAACACGGCATATCCCACTTACAAGTAAGGTCAGGGGTAGGATGTATGCAATCATATTCACAACCGGAATGAGTAGAACCTAGAACGATTAGTTCAATGAGAAAGAGGGAAGATGGTAAACCAACCAAACCAAACAACGTATCTCACTCAAAAGTAAAGTAAGGTCTAAGGGTAGGACATAGGTAGACCCCATCTATAACCCCAAAGTATAGAACGGTTGTTTCAGCAAGGAAGTGGGAAGGAAGATGGCAAACCAAACGAATACAGTATATACCACTCAAAAGTAACGTCTAGGGGTGGGATGTATGAAGACCTGTCTACAACCCCATAGCGTAGAACGGTTGTTTCAGAGACGAAGTGGGAAGAAAGATGGTAAACCAAACGAACGCAGTATATCTCACTCAAAAGTAACATCTAAGGTGGGATGTATGCAGACATATCTACAACCCCAAAGCATAGAACGGGTGTTTCAACGAGGAAGTGTGAAGGAAGTTGGTAAACCAAACAAACACAATATATACAACTAGAAAGTAAGGTCTAGGGTGGGATGTATGCAAACCTGTCCAAAACCTCAGAAGGCAGGATGGTTGTTTTAGTGAGGAAGAGGGAAGGGAGACAGTAAACCAAACATACACAATATATCACTCGGATGTAAGGTCAGGGATAGGATGTACGCAGACCTGTCTACAATCCAAAAGGGTAGGACGGTTGTTTCAGGGAGGAAAGATTATAAACCAAACCAAACTAAACCAAACACGTAAGGTCCAAAGTCCGGAAGTGGGATGTGTGCAGACTTTCCTCCATCCGAAAAGATAGAGCGGTTGTTTCTATAAAAGAACAAGAGACATAAGAAGCATAGACCAGGGAGATGTACCTGCCAAGGATTTGTATATGAATGAAAATTTCATTGTCTCGTACGTTGCGAAAAATAAGGATGCCTCAAAGCATCATCAACAGTGAATCGATCCTCCTGTTTGTTGTTCAATTTCTATTAGTTACCATGGTGACATTCAAAATACAAGAGTATAAACAAGTACATAGAAGAATGATTGACTCAACATAATGGCTGGGCTCTCGTGAGAAGTGGTTTATCACCGTAGAATGAGAAGGGGGAGCACATTACTATGAGATGCACTGGATCAATTCCCTTCTAAGGCGCGTGCAATTCATTGGAGGGGATGAGATTAAAAGTCAATTCATGGGAGGGCATGAGATTAAAAGTGATCAACGGTTCATATCCACTTCTCACACGAGCCTTTGCCCTCAACCATAAAAGATTGCAAATCCCTTTTCCAGGGAAGGAGTGGGGAAATGGGCCAAATCCAACAAAATCAAGCTATCACGTAGACATGGACATTTGGGCCGGCCCGTTTGACTGGATAAAGACCGGACCATAACATCATCAAGCCAAACCAGGATCCAAACAGATCTACTAGGTGGACCGCTCTTTTTCAGACTTCTTCTAGGTGTGCACCTAAGGAGCCGTTTACTAAAACGCTTACCCAGTAAGCGCTTATCGGGCCATTTACCTTATTCGGTGAACATGGTAAGAGCCGAGAATCTTACCCTGTAAGAGCGATGATAAGGACGGAGAGTTTTACCCGGTAAACGCTTACCGGTTATATTGTTCCATACGATACTGTGTTGATGAACTACTCCCTCCGTCCCAAAATTATTGTCCAGTTTTGACTTTTGAAAGTCTTTCTTTTTCGACTTTGACCTTAAATATTTTTATTTGTGTTATATAATAGTTGATGCAAAATATATGAATCGGTTGTGTTTTTAATGTATTTTTATTGGTATAATTTCCATTAAATATTATACAAAACAAACAAAAATATTTAAGGTAAAAGTCGCAAAAGAAAGACTTTCAAAAGTCAAAATTGGACAATAATTTTGGGACGGAGGTAGTATAATTTTTCTGGTAAAGTTAAAAGTGTCGACTCTTACCGGTAAGGGCTTACCGGGTAAGTATTTTGGTAAACGGCACCTAAACCATACCAATATGTGCATCATGCATTGGAAATTGTATACTTGCTTGAGATTGACCATTTGCCCAAGGAGCCTCATAAGAAACTGTTATACCCTAATACTCCCCAAGTCAGGTGTGAGTAGTATAGGTCATTCTAGAAGGTTCCAGATTTAGTATGGGAAGGGTTTTATTTTGGGCAGGATCTTCTGTTGGCTTATGGAAAGGGCTTTATTTTTGGGTGGGATATTCTGTTAGCTTTCTGAAGGGGGTATAAATAGGAAAGAGGAAAGGCCTTGGTGGGGTATCTGATTTCTTGGTTATGCGGTGGGCTAAAGCCTGGGAGAGCAGTCTGGCCTCTTGAAAGCCAATTCAGCCATGTATTTACATTCTATCTTTTATTATTCAGTACAATCATCCGACTAGAGAAGTCTCTTTGAGAAATTCTAGCCAAATTGTATCAGAAACAAATTGAAAGTTCTATATCCGTAAAGGAAAGGGATAAAAGACAGACAGTCGGCCAGTATTTAACTCTTCTGAATGTATCAAATAGACCCTCTTCTAAGAACTTACCGGATCCCAAACTAATAGTTGGCGAACTAATCTCAAAGCCCACACATTTGGAAACCTGCTTAAAAACGGAACAAAAGACCATAACATAAGAAGCAATAGTTTAAAGATGCATAAAAGATAATTAAATGATATGCTTGGTGGAAACGAAACCAACCCTATTCTGAGAGGATCTCTGCTCTTTATCTGACTCGAAAAGAATTCCTCCGAGCATTTCCATGAAGCTGGTGACCCCGAGCTCTAAAGCCAAATATATAAACCTTAATTAGCACACAACTCTAAAAATAGCACCTCAAAACAAAATCAAAGGTAAAACCTAAGGGATTATCATAACACCAGACCAACCCCTTCAGTTATACACAAGTGAACAGAGTTGTATAAATAGGGGAAGGGGGGGGGGGGGGGAGACCGAAAGGATTCTATTTTTTTTGTAATTAGGTGAGAACCTTTGGGACAGACCTGGCGTCTTGAAAGCCAGAGAATCTGAGTGTAACCCTTTGATTTCTCTATCAATATGATGAATGTGCATCATAAAATCAGGTAAATATGAACAAACAAACAAGAAACACAAAAGCGCAATACTGACAACTAAGGTTACAATCTGAAATTTCCAATCGGAGTCATATACTTGCTGTCAGAATTGAAGCCGACGGAATGTTACAAAAAGTTGTGATGCCAACATGTCGGCCATTCCCAGATTATGCATGTAGAGCACTATTACCGTATTACCATCTTCGTCTAAGATTTGAAACAAAAACAATCCATTTAGACCATGATTTTAGAATCTGGGCTGTAGTTAACCAGAAAAATTAACTTATGGGTCAAATGAGTTATACTTCGGAAATCAAATTACTACCATCGGACAAATGGTTGGTTGTGTGGTTGCCTAACTACAGTTCGACATACTAACCTCCCTACTATTCATACATCTTTATCAATCTATACTCTTGCAACTCTGCAAAAAGGGTATGACACCACCCTTTGGACCCCCCCCCCCCCACACACACACACCATACTGGTCCCATGTGGTGGTGGTGGTGGTGGTGGTGGTGGGGGGGGGGGGGGGGGGGGGGAATTGTGTGTTGAATGAGTAGGTGGGTGGTGCCTAAAGTCAAACCCCAAACCTGCCATGATGCCCACTTTTTGGCTACAGCCGCAAGAACTTACTACCAATTTATACTCTCTCCCTCTCCCTATCCTACCTCTTTCTCTCCCTTGGAGCTATACTAACCCTAATCCTTCCCTAAAACTATTATCCATTTTCTAATTTCTCCTAACAAAAAAATAAAACCAGTTAAACCATATTTATGATCCAACAAAATTCTAAGGAGCGTTTGATTCGCAAAATGGAATTTGATGGAATTGGAATCCATCAAAAGAATTTGACTTTGTAGGAACGGGAATGAGATTTGACCATGAGTTTGGTTGGTAGTTTGTTAATTCACTTAAGCCAAGGCATGATGAATTCCTAAAGATTGTGGAACTTAATGGAATTCAAAGGATTCCATCAAAATTCATTCCGCAAACCAAACCTCATTAAGGAATTTGTCATTCCAATTCCGTCAAACTCTTTAAATTCCACAAACTAAACGGCCCCTAATATTTACCATTTAACACACACCATGAGGAATTAACGAAGCATTTACATTAATTCATCTAAAAGAATACCCATATTTGACGGTCTAAAATGGAGCACATCAAATGAGGGGAGAATATTATGGTTGAGATTGATAACAGATTATCACCCTAAGACAGAATAATTCATTACAGTAACAGAATATTCCAAAACTAAAATTCAACAACTATGATTTCTGATGGCTTTATCCACTCTTTTTGGGTACGCATGTAGTAATGAGCAGTTACAATTTCACTTCTGTGAATACGCACTTCATATTTAAAAAATGTAACTGCATAAAGTACAAACTAACAGAGAGTGTAAGTTCAGATATAAAAGATTAAAACTAACCTTCCCATTACTACTCCAACTACGAAAATGTTTCGAGGAACTCCCAGGGAGCAAAATGCATAATTCCATGAATGACCTAAGTCTGCCACCAAAACAGAATGGTCAATCCTAAGAAGCAAGAAAAGAAGTACATTGAACATTTATCTGATTCACACCAAGCTCCTGCCATAAAACTTTTCAAAGGAGTGTACAACTTGAAATTTACTTATCAAATAGTCGTCATCATAGCAGATTCTCGTTAAATGAAGGACCAACATCATAAGTTTTATCTGTTTATTCTGGGAAAGGTCAAGGCTTGGGTAAACAGTATAAGCAAGATGTTCTTCGCCGTGCTTGTCCTACACATAGGTCTTTTTTAACGAATGGTCTTTGTAAAACAACGCATTGCATCGTCACACACATTTGTAAGGATACATATCTAAGAAAACACTAACAGACGTATTTGTGCCTCTCGGTGGCAGGACTCACTTATAAGCAAGCGCCTTCAAGCCTTCATTCCAACCTTCAAGGTGTTGATCCAAAAGAGCACGCGTTATGGCGTTTATCTGAAACACGTTTGGTGATCCTATAATCAACTCTAAGATCACAACGCCAACACTCCACATATCATACCTATCAAAATAGAATAATAGTGGAATTAATAATAGGAATAGAGTATTCGTTCTAAACTCTACATAGGTTTCACAATGACAAGATGTAAAAGACATACTTTGTAGTTATGCTTGTTGGCCCTTGATGCCAAGTAGCATTAAGAAAAGCTTCTGGAGGCATGTACTCGTAAGTTTGTTCATCCCTGATAAAGACAAATAAGGGACTGAAAAAATCTGCTTTCTCCACAATACATTATAAAAATAACTTAAGATACGATGAGAGGGCTACAATATATAAATTGCAAAAATTGTGTACAAATTGTAACAAAAAGTTCGATGATGTCCAAGTTTCCTGGAACAATAATTGTAATGAAGTTTCAAACATTCACTATCTAGGCATACATAACATATAACATTTACTTAAAATACATGAAAAATAAAAGAAGAACTAAACAAGGTGAATCAGGAGGTGGTTGGAGAGAAGATAGATAGGTTATCAGAGCTTTACATATGGGTAGAGGGTTGTTTAGTGTGTAGTATTGCCTTAATTTGTTCTTATGCCTTCCCTATTTCTGTTTCCCCTTTTTACCGTTTACTGTTTTACAAGAGGTTCTTCTTTTCAAATGCTTATTTTTTAAAAAAATTTCACCCGAATCTTCTCCCTACTTTTCAACTTCTTCCAAAAAATTGGAACACTTTCTTTTACCATAGCCTTTATGCATATAATTTTTTGCAAATCCCCTCATTCATTTCCTGATTTCCTGATGTAGTATGGACATATACCTTCTGGTTTGGTTTTAAAAAAAAAACAATAAGGAGCTGCCTGATTAGACGTATTTTAACAAAATAGAGTTACGTCGAAATACAATAATACCAACACAAATGAATTTCAGAAAGTAGAAAACTCACAAAAAAGATTGATAAAAAGATTAAGAGGATAACTGAAAGTACCTAGAAGGTCCAACAGCTCCATATAAATGCTTTATGGTAAATTCATCTATTGCACTACCAAAATCGATGATGCGCCTTGTAAACACAAGAACAATAGATTAGAAAGGAACACATTTTGATGAGAGTAAAAATTATATATTTAAGTAATCAAGTAGACAACTAGAAGTGCTTGATGCATCTTCAGAAGTTTGGAACTACTAAATAGAAAATATATATTGGAAAATATGATAAGAGCATGACATATGACCAGATTATGACAATCAACATATGCCATGCAAAATCAAATCTGTAATCCAAGAACCAACATTAAAGGGATGATGAATCGAATAAAGTATGTACTCCCATGTCATAGTAAGATTACTTGGTAGACTTAATTGCACATGAAACAGAAATCAAATTCAAGCAGTTAGCGTTAAAAAGAACCTAATCGTCTTTTTTATTGTAATTCACCACGAAGTAACACATAAATATTTCTGGCAATCAGATGAGTTTAATGGATCGTGTTAGATATAGTAAATTAGGGTTCCATTTTCTTCAAAAAAAAATTGTAAAATGATGATTTCGTTATAAAGTAAAAGACAACACCAAGGAATATAAATTACTCTGAGAATACATTTTAGTGGTATAATTCTCATTTCCGCTTGGGCTTCCTTTCAAGCATCTTCCGGAACCTTGATCTTCAAAGCAAACAATCATGTTCTCTTGCAAGAAAAGAAAAAGAACAGTATTCTAAGTCAGAACATACATCAAAAGGAACATAAACAATATCATAAAGATGTAAAGCAACTGCAAGATGCCGAAATAGTCAAAGACTTGTGAAGGTAAAAAATAAGTTTGGGGCAAGATGGCTCCGAGTTGTACCAAATTTAGAAACCGCATGCATAAAAAATGGCTCGTCTAAATTTGGTAACTTTTGTTGTAATCTTCTTTTGTTTCATTAGTTCAAAAATGGAAATAAGGAAAATGCCTCTATAAGCAGGAAAACACCATAAAACAGGAGGCGAACAGGGAAGACATTAAAAACAAAGAAATGTCCTCACCAGGTTTAATATCCCTGTGGGTGATGTTGCGATCATGACAAGATTTAAGTGCCGCTAACTGATGAAACAAGGGAAATAGTAACGTGTTAAATTGGTCAAAAATAGAAGCTAGCAATTACTCCGAGTCCCAAAATAATCGTCCATATTTCTATTTTAGTCTGTCCCAAAATAAGTGTACTTTCCAATTCTACCCTTAATTCTGAAATGGAGAGGTTCATTACTCTCCCTATTATCAAGGGTAAAACTGTCATCTAGTTGATTAAAAAGTGTCATAATTACACACTTCAGAACTGTGTGCCTTTTTTTATAGCGAACATTTACTTTGGGGAGGAGAGAGTAGATTATTTATGAACACCAAGTGACCTTTGAAGCTTCAAGAAAAATAAAGAATAAAACTTCAAAGTCACTTCCTCATGAAACAACTACTGTAGGATAATGATGATAAGGGAAAACGAATTCTAACAACAATTAGTAAAACACACCAACTGCCATATAAGATTACGCATTTCCTCTTGGCCTGCTTCTGTTGTCTTCAACCATTGCCACCATTTTGAGGGATGCAATATACGAACATGTTTGATGTGGTCATCATTTGTAGTGCCAGAACTACTTCCCATATCATCTGCTGTATACAAAAGCTTTGATAACGATATGCCTTCATGACGGAAAACAAGCCATATCTCATTTGATCTAGACTCGAAAGACTCGATATATCTTGCAATATGCTGGAGGCCTTCTTCATAAACAACCCTTGGCTGTCTTTTCCTTCTCGAAAACATATGATCTGGTTGCCAAGGATCCTCTATTTCTGGAGCAACTGATTCATTCCTTCTTAGCAAATTATACATATATGGGCATGATTCTTTCAAAGGAGAACCTGGATCCTTTACTGATAATGTACCTCCCAAATATGCTGAGGCATTCAGAAAAAGTTCACCAAAATACTTCTCACGTAGACCGCTTAGGTAAACTGCGTTGCCCCTTTCTACCTGTTTTCAGTTTGTGATATTTCAGTAATTGTGAAACCAAAATATCATATATGGAAAACAGATTTCATCAATTAGAACTTCCAAGAATATAGTCAGAATTGTAAATATATTTGCCTACCTTTTACACTTTTAGTCAGATACTTAAAGACGATGTATGATATGCTGCAAATAGTATCAGCTAATTTGAAATTTCAATCAAATCAAATAGCAGTTTTGAGAAAACAGTTGCATAACTCATTATTAGCCAAAAACCATGCCAAGTATTGTGTATTTTGTTGCAAATATTGCTTCTTTCTTACTTATGTTCTTCAGGCCTTAAGATGTGCATTGCAACTGTGAAATATTACACCCTATCAAGATGACCATTGCTGAATGTGATACCATAACAACCTTTTCGAAACTACATGACCCACAAACCTTGGATATAAAGGCCGGTGCACAAATTGCAAGCATTCCACAGTCCCACCAGAATTGTATAATCTTTTTTTTTTTTCATCCCAATGGATAATATAAGAACTACAAATACTTAATTAAACACCATAAGCAAATATGAAGACAAGGATATCAATACCTTGAAATACAAAGGAAGCACAAATTTGAACTTTTATTATAGTAAATATTCCATAAAAAAACCATAACTTCTGCTAAGCAGATTTAACTTAGTCATGCAAACAATGTTATGAACCAGGCCGTACGAATCTGTCTCACCACCCACATAAAGGTAACTCTTTTGTTGACGGTCAATAAACAAAACCGAAGATATTTTAAAATTCCACAAAGTACACCTGGTGACTTTCCAGAAAAGGCTTTCCTGACAGCTTATCTAGATTATAAAATACAAGAAATGTGCCATTGAAAAACACTCCTTTGTTTGAAAATATAACGAAGTAGAAAAAATATTGCCCAAGAAATCATCCAGGAATATGTTAAATGGCTATTATTTTTAACTATAACCTATACATGCTAGAATTAGTGTGAAAGGTTTTGCAAATGGCGATGCACCAAAAAAGAGAAAGAATTGACTCAAATACAAGTTTACTAGATTACCATTATACGCTTCAAAATGAACACATTAGCATCAGGAGGACTTGAACTGAAGTCAGTTTGGGCTGTGTGTCTTTGTGAAGTTTGATATTTGGTGCCATGATGAGTGGTATTAAATTGGAATGTTTTATTCTTCTCTCCCAATTAGAATAGCAACTTTGTTGGAGATAATTCCAATGAAAAGCCACCCAAACTTCTCCATATGATCCGCGATCAAATCTTTTTTTCAATATATACCTATAAGCATTAAAAAAAGAAAGTATTAACCACAAACTGTTAAAAAGAATAGATAATCATTGAAATCCTAGATGACAGGTTGAAATGCCACCAACCCTCCATCTAGTACTTGATCCCCAACGGAAAGAAATATGGAGTAGAAAGCACGGAGTAAGAAGAAATAGCTTGCAGTAATCAACATGAATACCAACAAATAAATCAGATCTTGATGTTATTCTATTCTGCTTGTAAATATTCGTGTAATAAGAAAACAGCATTGTATATTTGGTGCTCTTTCCACGGGCATTAACTTTTCCTACTTTACAAATTACAGTCAGTGAAGGGAGAACTAACGAGGTCTGATTTGGCTTGGATCATGTGTTCATTGTCATGAATCTAATGACGAGTTTGGTGTCAACCACCTTCTTCAGGTAGTTGTATACCATGGGAAGAGTGCCCACTTTACATGAGAGGGACAGAGTTTAAAGAAAGGTAAGAGAAACAAAGAAGCACCTTGTGTTAGGTGTGGTGCGCTCAAAAGATTCTTGATTCGGTTCAGCACTAGGTGCAGGGAGTGATTCTAAAAAACCAAGAAAACTTGCAAGGCCATCAGGATTAATGCACTGATCTCTATCCCCACCACTAGACCTCCCAAAGTGCAAGCACATCATCTGGTCACGGTATACATGTAACGGTCCACCTGCATTTGCATAACAAATTAGAAATTTATTATAGCATCCATTGGTATACTTAAGTTATATAGATAGCAATGGCAGCTATGATATGCATTTAAGTGTTTCAGTCTGTGCATGCATGGATACCACCCATGATGCCCAAAAGCCATTAAAAGCGTAAGCGCCAAAAGCAAGAAAGACAAAAAAACATGGAAGAAGGGAAAAGAGATAAAGAGAATAATTTATAGAATGTACGAAACAATGAGAGAATCAATAACTGCAATCAAGGCAAGAACAAAGAAACTCTACTAACCATAGCTATGATCAAGCATGTCAGGCAAGGCCGGTGAGGCATATGTCGAGTCCTGATCATCCTTTGCAATCCAGAAGGTGTAGTCATCCTTTTCATTTAAGCTTTCGGATAGATAGAAACATCCATAACTGTTGTGTTTTCCTTCAACCTAGGGCAAAGTAAAAGGCCAATGTCATTCGCAGTTTCCAGATTATCTTTCCACTCGTCAATTGATATTGGAAACAAGGGAACACAGAATCTACTTTTTATAAGATGATCATGGAAGTACCTGAACGTGACAATTTAGGACAAGCCCTTGGCACAAAAACCAGATTCCTACGCTTTGACTTTGGATAAAGTTCCTATCTAAGTTTGCCGCATGCTTGGTGCAGGATGTGATTAATTAACAATAATGTGTAGCATACGTGTGGATGAAAAGAAAATTGGAATACTGTACGCCCATTATAGTTATATTTTAGTAAATGAAAACAATTTGATAGAAATCTGTATATGTTAAAATCAGACTATAAATCTTCAGCTATGCATGACCGCATCCATGTCTAAGCTCTTTTGAACCCGAGTCCGGACAGATCACGTTTCTCATATGTGATAATTGATTTTTACATCACATCAAAATAGTTCGAACCATTCAAAGTCCATTGCGACCAAATACTATTAATAGTCAAACTCAAATGACAGATTCTCTGATAAAAAAACAAAAATGTCCTTAATGCTGAATGATTTCCTCATACCGTTCAGCTTAATATGATAATGTGAATGCAAATTTATAGGGGGATATAAAGAGAGAGAAAATATTGAAAATCCACATATTTCCAACTACTAAAACATGAGGATAATAATACATTATTCTTCAACAAGCCAGAATCACAATTCTCATTTGAAAAATCAGCAGCCTTTGCACTTTCTTGCATTATATTCTAAATTCTCAACCAAGAGGATGGCCATCCACAAGAGGGATAGAGTCCGAGAGAAGAAAAAAAACATAGAAAAACCTTTTCTTGTGTCGAAATAATAATAATAATGATTTGTGATACTGTTCCTCAAAGATTCCTACCCCTAAAGGGGATTTTAGTAAATAACCAAATATGATACTTGAGCTAAGGGTCTGGATCTGCTAATCATCAAAATTATCATGATAGATTTTGTGTGAAGAGGACTTAGTACCAATAACAAAAAGATTGAACTTACCAATAAGCGCCCAAACTTGTCTATTACTGAATCAGCACTCTCCGATTCTACAATTCAAAAATTTTGCCATCAGCAGACAACATTATTGAAGTCAATCAGGGATAAGCAACTACATGGTCAGCGTCAGCAAAACCCAAAACCAGCTCAAAAATGAAAAAGGAATATAGCACTTAGATACTCACGATTGACACTTCCAACTTATATGAACAACCAAGTGCAGCCCAATATCTTGTAAAGAAGAGTCACACAAAGAATTTACACTTTGGTATAGTAGGAAGAAGCAAATGGCAATTCCAAATTACATTGTGTAATGAGTAGAGATAAGAATCTATCATGGCACACCGAAGATTTGAAGTTTTATATATAGAATGCTTTTAGTGCTATGGAGCAACTAGAATTCACATTCCATGTCTATAGGTACACTGAAATAAACAGTAATGATTCTAACTTGAAACCAATGCCAAATGTTTGCTCCACACAATATCAGTGCACCACACATGTAAGAAACTTTAATACTAGAAATTACCAGACTGTTCATCCATGTAATTCTGCAGTCTGACTTCACTGGAATTTTCAGAAGGCAGATTTTGTAGTCCAAAAGGAACTACAACAGCTGCAACTTATCCATACTGCCTTTATCAAGAGCAGTATCAACAATGCAATCAGCTAGCGAGTACGAACATGAAGAACTGTATTCTAATTCCAGGGGGGCATGAGTATGTAGTTGCCAAAACAGATCACATACATCCTGTGGGCTCAGCTTTTCAATAACACCATCAGATGCAGCCACCAAATAACTATCATTATCTGTCAGAGGCTGCCAATCTGTGACCTCAGGAACGGATATAACGCCAAAGCTGAGGAAACATCATAGGAGTTAAATTAGTAATAGCTTTTTCTAAATTCAACTAAAGGTCTAATTAAGGCTTCCAGCTGAAAAAGAAAGGAAATCCCACAAGTAGCTAGTTCCTTCACCTACCCTTGCAAATGTCAATCTACCTACGCAGATGTTAAATTATCAAATGATGAAAGTTCACCTTTTAAAGGGTAAATCGCCAATAGCACGAGAAACAGCCAAATGACCATTAACTCGGGACACACCACCCCACTCATGGACATAACCTCCAGCAGATTCTACTCGTGACCTTTCATCAACCCTGTTTGGATGGTGATCCTTAGTCAGTTCTTTGGCAGAAAAGTGAGCTAACCCATCAGAAGCTGCCAATTTAAAGTTTCCATAATCTTTCAAGCGTACCGAGGCACCATCACGCCTTCTATTCCTGTACAATCTCAATAGAGTAGCTGCCATTTACAAGAATGGTCTATCAGCATTTCTTATTTCTTATGAAAAATGTGTAATTAGTCTTTGACGAACAGATATTTTGAAGGCCATTATCAAATATGCATGACCAGTACAAAGACCAATTATGTCCACTAATCTGGTTATGACATAATTTACATGCCTCTTCAATCGTAATAATCTCCCCACTCTCATTTCACAAAAAATGGCTCATTTAACAGCCAAAGTCCTTCCTAACCTTTAGCCTCAGGAGGAGACTGGAACATCTCAGAGCATAAGAAAGCCTTTGAGTCTCCAATGTTGGCAGCTAGAATTTGACTATCTGCCATTAATATAACTGTTGCCGTAGAGCCAGAGACGAAGCTGTATCTAGATGCCTCCTTCAAAAAGCAATAAACAAACCATAAAACCAACAAAACCAATATGAATTCCAAAATTTAGTAGAGGCCCAAAACATAATGGATGCAGTCACATTAGAGAAAGAGAGAGAAATAAGGAAAATAAATAAAAGAAAAACAACTACCGCTTACCTTACAAAATGCTACATCAATATCATCAATCGCCTTCAACAAAGATTCCTTCAGAATTTCCAAGTGAAAAGCTCCATCAAAGATGGTTGACAATGTTAACTTAATCCTGCAAAAAGGATGCCAAATACTTCTTGTCATCGAGTATTTGATGTTGGAATTGCTTATATCAGACACATTATGAGGTGATATTGCAATTAACAGAGGCCTAATGTTAGAGAACTACTAGTATTGTTTATGATATTTTTAGGAAATATTTAACAATATCAGAGAATCCCAAAGCAGGGTTTACAAACAACACTTGTGCAAAGGTTTGCAAGAGAATCCCATAAGAGTCTATTAACCACAAATTCAAACACTTGTGCAAGGGTTTGCAAGTCTTAGAGAATCACAGGCTCTGTTTGAATTTGTGGTTAATAGACTCTTATGGTCAATTTTCAGCAACCATCAGCTGTTGACGGTATATGTCTAATCTTGACAGAGACTTCCAGGCTCCAGCCCATAAATACCCAAAATTTCCTCCAAATTATTATGAAATTTCAGGGATTTCTCAATTATTATGAAATACCCATAAATACCCTTGTGAGATTAAATCATCAATTATGCCTATATTTATTAATTCCAGGGATTTCTCCGAATTTACAAGTCCATAGTGTCTACTCCATCATTTTGGTTTTTGTGAGGCGATGTAGCAAATCTAGACAAGAAAATCATATTGGAGACAAAATAATACTCCCTGTGCAACATAGTGTCAAGCCAATCCATAGGGTAGTTCATGACTTGCATGATTAATTGTGTCATGCTACTTGTACAAGACCAGATAGTCAACTAATTACTCAAGATTAGCGTTCTTAGTATACAAAATGGCTATAATTACTATCCTTCCCAATTTTAAGCACAAGGCAACACAATAATATACCTTCTTGTGTGCTTGTAAGTATAATGTATAGCATGTCGATGTATTTTTCCCCCATGACTCACAACGTGCGTACAGCACACCCAGACCATGCTTATAATTCTTACCTACAAGTAGGCAAGAGCAAAAAACACTTTTTAGGTGGGTAGTGCAAAAAATTTCAAGTCAAAATGAGAGGAAAGATAATTTCATATATATCAAGTACCTATTCAGAATAAACAGAAAAAAGGAAGCCCCATGAGGGAAGGAAAAGTCAATGCAGATTGTACTGACATCAATGTAGTAGAAGAAAAAGTTTCTACTTTCCTACAACAATAGATTGACGAGGTAAATGGTTTCTTTTCATTTGTTAAAACATACCAAGGGCTTAAATATTTTCATTTGTTAAAATATACCAAGGCCTTAAAAAAGTAATGGAGCATCTGCCTTACATTTTCAATACAATCCAATTTAAATTGAGGGTGTTGTATGGTTCATAACAAATGCTTGGGAGTGGATAACTGCTAAACTAAATCATACTTCAACAATGTAGGATAAGGATAACTAAGTCTCAATGTGTTTCACATGTAGTCATTCCTATCATTTTGGTAGTATGGATTGTCATGTTAGCTATGGGCCTGTACACTTGAATATCATGCTCCATACCATATCAAACATAAACCTTCTCACATTCCAAGTCAAAACTAATTGGCAGCAAACAAATGTGGCTCGTAATCATAACACCCGCCCGTAAGTTGTACTATTGGATTATGTCTCGCCATGAATTACTGCTAAACCTTTACATGATTCATTTGCGACTTCCGCGCTTACGGGACAAGTCCCCACCATTGCCAATCTTGGCTACACAGTGCATTAATGTATGCAAGGGTTGGCAATTGATGTATGCTATGAAGAGAGATTATGAGATAGTGCATGTGTGGCTATGTGAGCAAGAGGAGAGAGAGAGAGAGAGGAGAGAGAGAGAGAGAGAGACCTTCCAATATGCAGCACATGTTCACCCAGTTTCTCATCCCAACCTAGCATTTGAGAAGCATAGTCGTGTGCACCCTTATTTGGTAACATGCCCTTTGATATCTTGGATAAAAAGAAAAAGTGGTATCAAGAAGAAAAAAAGCATGCAGTGTGAAATACTCCAATAACAGCTTTGAGGCCATCTCACTAGCTTCTGCGCCATTATGTCCATCAAAAACTGCCACAATGCCAACTGACGTATCCCTAATGCCATTGGGGCCTAAACCAGTATGATAAATCAACCATAAGAAACACAAGCTTTAGTTGTTATGAGAAACACAATACTTACTTTCCACATATCTTCAAAAATAACTAATGACTTGAAGAACCAACAAGATTTCAGAGATTGCGACCGTATATCATCTTAGGATAACTATTAGATATACTGTTGATGTTTTCTCAACCTGAACCTAATTCCCCGATTTAGTTTGCTTCCCAATTTTCAAAAGACAAACAGCAGATATATAACTCTGCATATCATTACTAAGCTTGAGTACATTGTGAAACAATTTCATGAAACTATCTGCTAAGTAGACAACTATTTGAATTTGCAGGAAGTAACAAATGATAGAAAAACAGAAAAACAACAAACCTTTATACAACACTCAGAAGTACTTCCAAAATTAGAAGTTAATATGAATCCTTTTACAAGTTTAGCACCAACTCATTATCCTACTGTGTTACTCCTTGTATGATTTAATTTATCGTTCCTAATCCTAATAATACACGAAATTTAAAACTAGAAATCAATTAAAACGCCATCATCATTGAACAACTTATCATCATATTGCATATGCATAAGCAAACAGAACTCAAAATCAAAATCGAAAAACCCTAACGTCTTATACCTGGAAAAGGAATGCGGATGTCAAGAGTACAAAAAGTGCGATCTTCCGAAGACTTTCGTCGGCCCTGGCGTGTGGCCGATTGACATCTTCCGGCCGTGGATTGCCTGCGATGATCATGCTCCGGTAAGCTCCATCTAGGGCATTTTGGCGACTGGAACACCGCCGGTGCACCGCCTTCTTTATACACGGCCAAGCACGTCAATGATTCGCCGGCGGCAGGTGTTGTTGCGATGCAGATAAGGAACCCTAAAACGGACAAAATGAATTTCTTCCTGTTCATAGTTTATATTATCATCTGTAATTTACAGGTTTATTAGGATGAAGAGATGCAATTGATATAAGAAATCTCCGGTGATCGGTCGTCGGAGGTCCAACTCCGGTAGGTATCGCCGGTCAGGTTTGGATGTGCCATCAAAAGAAGACGCTAAAATGTTCTAAGGCCATCCGCTGTCGTGCCACTACAACCCAATTGTTTAAACTGCCACATCACCACATCAGCTTTCCACTATCTTACCCAAAACTATCCAATACCCACTGTTTAAACTACATCAACTTAAATAATAAATTAACTTAAATTTAATTAACTTTAAATAAAATTAAATAATAACTAAAAATTTAATTAACTTTAAATAAAATTAAATAATAACTAAAAAAGATGTTCATTAAAAAAAAAAAGAGTACAATACGAAATTAAATTTAACTAAAAATTTATAAACTAAAAATCACTCGAGAGGGTGCCATCCGTATTTTTGTCGTAGCTTCTCTTTGATGTCTAAGGTTGTGAGCAACGCACCGCCCGAAAGATGCCCATGCGGCGAGACGTAAAACTTATAGTCTCGCCGTTCCCTTTTCTCGTCCGCCTCCGCCACACGAAACATCAAATCTTTTTCGCGCAAGTCAAAGTCCTTTTGGCGTTGATCGAGTAATTCTCGATTTTGGTAGTTGAGCGTGCTTAACTCGCTCACCAACCCCGAGACGCGATCGGTCGAGGCGGCCCCGGTAGACCCCGATAAGGACCTTGCCGCGTTTCTACCCATGGGTCGTGGACGCTCGAAGTTTCGGTTTGTCGGCTCGAACGTTTCGATTGTTTGGGCGTTTTTTGGTTATCCATTTCGGAGGATGTGTAGAGAAGAAGATGATGGTGAATGTGTGGAGAAGAAGATGATGGTGAATGTGTGGAGAAGAAGATGATGGTGAATGTGTGGAGAAGAAGATAGGGTGGATGTGTATATATATATATTTAAAATTGAAAAAAAAAAAAAAAAAAAATAGCCGTTATTGAGCCGTTGCTCAACGGCAAGCCAAACCCGATGGGTATGTTTGCCGAAGGCTACCCGAGAACACACGGCGGTGTTCATCGGGTTTGCCGACGGCAAACACCCTTTGCCGATGTGTTTAACGAAGCCATAGCGGATGGCCTAAAGAGTAAATTGCAACTTTGGTCCTATGTTTTTTTGTTTTTCTTTATTCCGGTCCTTATAAAAGTTTATATTGCAAGAAACCTTTCATGATGCAAAAAAGTGTTGAGTTTGGGTCTCTTTCATTGATCAATGATATATACCTTACACACATATAAGGATAAAATAGTCATTTTATCTCTGAAATATGATATGGTAATTATGGGTGTCCATGGTTTGGCCGAAACCGGATAAACCGGCAGAGTCACACAAGTATTCAAATACAACTTTGTTCAAAATCTTTAGGGTGATGATGCAAGAAGTGGAAGAAGGACGTCTTACTAGAGTTGAGATAGAAGGAATCGTCCAGAGCATTCGAGTATAAGTGAGCTTCAGGAGGTTAATGATCAAATACTTCGACTTGCTTTGAAAGGATGTCCTTTACCCAATCAATGACTTTCCGTATGTCAAAGATTGAGGCTCTTTTTGTAATTTGGATTTTATTTGTAAAAAGTCATTTTTTATAGAGCATAGATTTCCTTTATGTAATTAGTTCATTTTTCCATACTTAGCGGGATATTGTCGGCTGCATCTTTCAATGTAATCAAGTATGTAAAAATGTTAACTTTAGCTCAAGCAGAAGTTCCATCCTCAGAGGTACGACAGAGATCACAAATTTTTCCGAGTTCAGAACCGTAGAGCCTCTGGGACTAATGACAGAGGTTCTGCAATACAAGCCTCTACGAATCACAACGTTAGACAAATAGCAAGGATTTTCCCAGTTACATGTCAGGCACATGAAGTTGGTTACTCATCGACTTTATTTTAAGGGCTGGGATTGGTCCATGTAGAAAGGTGTCTACTAGTCGGTTAGGAACTAATATAAATGGATAGCTTGTCATTTGTAATTTACATTGTTCCGTTGCTTGTAATCGTTCAAATTTGATATCAATCTGAATCAAATACCTTTTGGAGCAATTTTGATCTTCATCTTCTTCATTGAGTAAATTGTGTAATTGTTATTAAGTATTCATATA
Organism: Centaurea solstitialis; assembly: GCA_030169165.1. Lineage (NCBI taxonomy): Eukaryota > Viridiplantae > Streptophyta > Magnoliopsida > Asterales > Asteraceae > Centaurea > Centaurea solstitialis. The sequence continues at coordinate 73,480,893 of CM058040.1, forward strand.
AATCTACTCATTCATACTCTGTTTTACTTCTGTTGCATTCATTGTTTATTTTGAGTGAGTTAGATTGTTTATTCAATACCAGATTGGAATCATTCGATCCAACATTTACTATTCCTAGTGGTAAGAACGATACCTGGACTTGCCAGCACTATATTATTCCCGATCAGGTACGCTTGCATGTATTGTGGTAATTTAGTTTGGTGATTTAAAGGGTAAAACTTGGTAGACATATATATATATATATATATACCACTGTCACTAGGCTCTACCGGTAACCTAGATACTACTTTCGTCAATTACCCTTTGGTGTATTAAACAAGGTTTTTGTAAGTATATATAATATTTATATACAACAAATACTCGCAAATTGAAACACACAAGTTTTGGGCCCAAGCCCAAAGCAATAACCAATCAAAAAAGTCCGGTCCAAAGCCCAAATGGGCTTTCTCATGTCGGGCTTCTTTGGCTTTTCCAAGTCAGGCTTTTCATGTCAGGCTACTGTCGATATTTCGGCCTCATTAGGCTTTTTCAAGCTAGGATTGGTCCAGGCTTTGGGCTTGGACTTTTTTGTGCATCTCTACTCAAACTCACTCCTCGTCTTTGGTGAGGTTTGAATCCTCGGAGACTAGGATTTATCTATAACCCGCGTACAACTCGGCCAATGATCAATTGGTGTGATAAACAGGTTCTTATGACGAAACTCATGAAGCTCAAACACCAACAATAAAACACCAAAATTTGTCTACAAGAAACGGAGCTCAGATTAAAAGGAACTAAAAAGAAGCTGCAAAAGATGTGTTGGAAAATTAATATAAATATTAATTTAAATTTGAATGGAAATTAAGATGGAGGTTATAGAAAATATAATAATGACCCATTATGGTTGATCTTAAAGATGGAGGTTATACCAAAGAAATAATGTGTCATAATTGTTGGCTTTTAAAACCTTCTATGAGTTACATATGTGTTATGTATATATATATAGTACTCATAGCTTGAGTTCTATAGTGAGAGAAGAAAATATATGCTAAAATATGAGAGAGACACACATATGGAAAAGTAACTTCATAGAAAGCCAAACACACGTGAAAAACCAAGACATATGTTCTCAAATTCAGGCATGATAGTGAAGTCCGACAGAACTCGATTCTGTTTCGAGTCGTTGTATCCTGGGAAATCGACGCACCGGTAGGGGGCGAATCGGTTTTAAGGAAACCGTGTTTAACACGGGCCTCGACTCAATACGTGGGTTTGTTCCCATCTTTCTTTATTTCTTGTTTTTTTTCTGTTTTGGTGAAACTATTTTCCTACAATCTTAAAACCGATTTCGATATTTCTTTGTTTCACCAATCGGTTGGTAACCTTTTGTTACTTTTGTTTTTCTAAGTGAAAATGGGCAAGAGCAAGTGTTATTTTTGAAAAATAAAACTTTTTGCTTTGATTATTGTAGAAGATGAGTTTGTATATATCAACCTTCATTGCTTTCTTCTTCTAAAAACCAAGAAAAGAAATGATATGTTTGTTTCTCTTATATTTTGTTATCGTTTGAAACAACGAATTTATGTTGATTTTGGCAAAATTTGAGATTGTGAAATATGAATAGAAATATTCCGAATATTTACTTGTATGATGTGTTTCGAGAAAAATACATCTATAGTGCCTAAAACAATTGTTGGATTTGCAATATGTTTGCATATGTTAAAATTGTTAGTGCACAATATTTAAGCAACTCTTTGCTTATTTATGCACAAAATTTATAAATGGAAGAAGTTCATTTATAAAATGCAATATCTTGTTTTAAGTGCAAGTGTTTGTTCATAACCTCTTTTGAGTTTTCTTTTGTGGGAAACAAAATGGTGCATTATTTCTTTCGTGGGAAGCAAAATGGGTAACGCCGGTCTTAAAACTAGAATATCCTCGCGAAGGGGAAGATGTTTGGTTTTCGGAACCAAATGTCATGTGAGTGGTTCCAAATGAAATATGTGGTACTCATTAATGATGGGTGCGTAAAACTGATGGAATTTGGAAAAGTAGAACAATGATTTCTACAAGGTTAATGAAAGAATGTTGTTTCTAACAGTTTATATCCACAAGCAAATTGGTTAAAGATGGATATTTTTGGCACTCCATATTGAAGGAGGGACTTTAATTGTTAGGACAATTGGTGTCTTGGGCAAATGATGCATCCACGATGAGATGTAAAAGTCTTGATATGGAGATTTCAAAAAGTGAAAAACTTTGTATACACATACTCCATTTGTTATGTGATGGGATTTTGGTTTTGCAAGAAAAATAAAATAGCTTATCTATTTCATTGTTAAGAAATGAGTTTGCTATAATATGGCATTTTGTCGTAACCAAAATTTGGATAAATTTTGATCTCATGTCAATATTTTCTTGATATTAAAGTGGGTTTTAATATATCTTTAAATCCCAAATAATATGATAGCCGATTAATAATATTTTGATGAGTAGATAATTTTTGACTTTGCATCTTAAGTAAGTCAAATAAAATCATAAGCATATAGAATTTTATTCTATGGACAGATGAAAGGTATATCATTGATTTTGTATGTGATAAAGAGATCACCAATTATGAAAGGTAGATCATAAGCTTATGATTTTGTATGTGAATCAACAATATATGATGATTCACAAGTTAATTAGAAGTGAGATATACGTCATGTTATCGGCTTGCAACTTCTAAAAGTACACCTATGATCAGAAAGAAAGGTTGAGTACCTTGAAATGTGGGGGTACCTTACATTTGAAAAAAAAATGATGTGATAATTAATTCGTTTAATTGTTTGTCAGTTACGAATTAATTACGTCAGTTACGAATTTTGATTTTAATTCGTTTAACTGTTTGTCGGTTACGAATTGATTACGTTAAATATGGATTTCGTTTTTAATTCGTTTAACTGTTTGTCGGTTACGAATTAATTACATGGTTAAAATTTCAGTTTTAATTCATATAATTGTTTGTCAATTATGAATAATTGTTTGTCAATTATGAATTAATTATTACAATTTTTAATTCGTTTAATTGTGAGTTTATAACGAATTAATCATGATGTAATAGAATGTCATGATATCAATTGATAGACGAATCCAATAAGTTTGGATCTAAATCATCATATAAGTTTGATGAAATGTTAGCAATGAAAGTAAAGGTTAAAACTTTGTGTATAACCTAAGCTAAATATATCAAAAAGAGAATATAGTCATGATAGAGTGATCATTGAGTATGACTATATTTATAGAACAACTAGGATCCTAGAGTTTTGGATGCCTAGATTGTCACTTATAGATAGTTGCGATTAAGCTCTTTGGTGGTGAAAATAACACTCATGTATGATGCATTGACAAGAACATCTGGCCAATGTTTTTGTGAATTCATCAACATATGTGTGTGTTCTTGTTATAGCTTAAATGTATTGCATAGCTAGCAACTCTATTCATGATATAGAAAAAGATATTACTCAATGAAAATGTTTAAATACATTAGTTGTATCAACTTATGCGAAACAGATTGAGTAGATAATCATATCATTTGAATCAAGATTTGTGCAAATGATTCATGTATAAGTTTGAAGACTCTAAGCAACCGAATAGTTTGTGGTCACATTTGGAGAGACTTACAAACTAGAAATCATAAAACATTTGATAAGTTATGATATCTTAATGGTGAAAAAAGGGATGGAAAAGTCACTAGATGACATAACATTATACAATGGTATAATGTATAGATATCTTCATCAAAGGATATAGACAAAAGGAAAGTCTAGATTATTAACATCCATTAGTTTTATGTTGAGAATTGCAAATCTGCAAATGCACCAAATGGTTGTGAAAATTGATCTTCTAAATGAAGATTTAGAAGAAATTTATATGGAGCAGCCTAAGGGATTCGTTGCCCAAGGTAAAGAGAACAAGGTGTGTAAACTTGTTAATACCTTATATGGCTTAAAACAGGCTCCAAAGCAATGACATCAAAAGATTGATCAATCCATGTTGGAAAGTGTTTTTAAAATAAGTGTGTTTATATGAATGACACCACTTACGGTTATGTCATATGCTTATCATCGGAGATGATGACAAAATGATAAGGTCCACGAAGGATATGTTGAAATCTAAGTTTGACATGAAAGGCATGGGTTTATCATATGTGATACTTGGAATAAAGATCACAAGAACTCAAAATAGTCTAGTGTTAAGTCAAACACATTATGTGGACAAGATTCTTGAGAAATTTTATAAAGGAGACACAAGTATAACTAAAACTCCTAGTGACACTAGTCAACATCTATCCAAGAATAAGAGAGGATAGTGTTGCACAAAGTGGAATACTCAAGAATACTAGACAGTCTGATGTATCTCATGAGTTGTACCAGACTTGACTTAGCATACGCAGTAAGCAAGCTAAGTAGATACACTAGTAATGCGAGTGTTGAATATTGGAGGAGTATTACTAGATTATTAAGGTACTTAAGATACACAAGAGAGTGTGGATTGCACTATGGAAGATATCCAACTGTAATCAAAGGATACAGTGATGTAAATTGGATATCTGATATAAAAGATTCCAGATCTACAAGTGGATATGTGTTTACACTTGGAAGTGCGACTATATCTTGGAAATCGTCCAAGAAAACTATTATAGCCAGATCCACGATGGAATCTGAGTTTATCGCCCTAGATAAATGTGGCGAGAAAGTAGAGTAGTTGCGTCAGTTTGTGGAGGATGTTCCCAAATGGCCTAAGCCGGTAACGGTCATTGGTATACACTGTGATAGCCAATCGAAAATTGGCAGAGCTCAAAGTACAATGTATAATGGGAAGTTACATTAGACGCAATATGATAAGACAACTAATCTCTATTGGAGTTATCTCGATTGACTATGTAAAGTCAAAAGATAACATTGTGGATCCACTTACAAAAAGTTTAAGTAGAGATTTAGTTTATAAGTCCTTAAGATGAATGGGACATAAGCCCTGAATTAATAATTCATGCAAAGGAAACCTTACCCAGAAGACTGGAGATCCCAAGATTTGGGTTCAAAAGGACAACCTAGTTGTATGAATATGGGAGGTCACTGTGGGGGAGTTAATAAACTTTCTAGTTCATTTGATAATTAGTGACATTGAGGATAAGCTCGTGGCTTTTAATGATTATTGGAAATCACCTATGTGAAAAAGAAGTGGGGTCGCTTCGAAGGGAATTGACGAGGGCACAACTCCTAAAAGCTTTCACAGAACCAGGCAGTGTTCATGACCATAACGAACACGACTATGAGGACTTTACCATGTCAGGAAGAATCTTGTGTGAAGTGTGTTAACGTTTACACAAATGGCAAAACAGTTCAAGGACATTGCGTCTACTGATTTGCTAGTAGACTAGACATGCTTCATAAGGGAAGGTTCAAAGGTTAACGCCTACCTATCCTTTGCAAGATCCGACATTGAATTTGAGAATCATGATATATGAGATGTCTATAATAATTTCCATTCATGTGGGGGATTGTTGGAAAATTAATATAAATATTAATTTAAATTTGAATGGAAATTAAGATGGAGGTTATAGAAAATATAATAATGACCCATTATGGTTGATCTTAAAGATGGAGGTTATACCAAAGAAATAATGTGTCATAATTGTTGGCTTTTAAAACCTTCTATGAGTTACATATGTGTTATGTATATATATATAGTACTCATAGCTTGAGTTCTATAGTGGAGAAAAGAAAATATATGCTAAAATATGAGAGAGACACACATATGGAAAAGTAACTTCATAGAAAGCCAAACACACGTGAAAAACCAAGACATATGTTCTCAAATTCAGGCATGATAGTGAAGTCCGACAGAACTCGATTCTGTTTCGAGTCGTTGTATCCTGGGAAATCGACGCACCGGTAGGGGGCGAATCGGTTTTAAGGAAACCGTGTTTAACACGGGCCTCGACTCAATACGTGGGTTTGTTCCCATCTTTCTTTATTTCTTGTTTTTTTTCTGTTTTAAAATTAATATAAATATTAATTTAAATTTGAATGGAAATTAAGATGGAGGTTATAGAAAATATAATAATGACCCATTATGGTTGATCTTAAAGATGGAGGTTATACCAAAGAAATAATGTGTCATAATTGTTGGCTTTTAAAACCTTCTATGAGTTACATATGTGTTATGTATATATATATAGTACTCATAGCTTGAGTTCTATAGTGAGAGAAGAAAATATATGCTAAAATATGAGAGAGACACACATATGGAAAAGTAACTTCATAGAAAGCCAAACACACGTGAAAAACCAAGACATATGTTCTCAAATTCAGGCATGATAGTGAAGTCCGACAGAACTCGATTCTGTTTCGAGTCGTTGTATCCTGGGAAATCGACGCACCGGTAGGGGGCGAATCGGTTTTAAGGAAACCGTGTTTAACACGGGCCTCGACTCAATACGTGGGTTTGTTCCCATCTTTCTTTATTTCTTGTTTTTTTTCTGTTTTGGTGAAACTATTTTCCTACAAGATGATGCATTTCTTGGCGAAAGCCCTGAAAAATCCCGAATTCGTACGGAAATTTGCTTCTCATGGTGAAAGAAAGAAACTTGAAGAGACCATCATGAAGAAAATGCTAAAAAGACCAATCAATCACGGATCTAATGGTCTTAACATTGTAGAATCATCTGAAACTAGTAATGAGTTGGAGAATCTTTCGGAGGTCGAGAAACTCTCTTTAGAGATGCAAGGTGTCGATGGATCGAAAAGGAGTCAAGAGGAAGAAGCTAAGGATCAAGAATGCAAAGTGAAAACTGACGTTTCTCTTGTTGAAAACACATCAATTTTATAACAAGTTTCTTGATCTACATTGTTGATTCTTGATCTGGGTAGCTATGCGCATTGGATCATGATGATAATGAAAATATGATGACTTTTGGACAAATTTGTTGGATTGTGGGTTTTCCAATTCGGTTGGTTGATTTCCATCTTGTGAGGATATGTTGGTTCCATTATATTACTCCCAAAAAAAGCTTTTAAGGTGAGAGAGAGAGAGAGAGAAATGTTCCAACAAATATCGAGTAGAAATGGTCAAGTTAACGGGCCCAATGTCGAGACTAGAGATGTACAAGGCTTGAGCCTAAGAAGCCCGTTTTAGTAAGCAAAAATAAGTGCAGTCTTTTCTAGGCTTGGTTTGGGTCGGGTTCTAGGGTTGAAAAAGGGTACGATCATGGTTTTCCAAGCTAGGCTTTAACCGGCCCTTGAAAAGAAGTTAGTGTGATCGAATTTTAAGATCAAGCTTAGGCTAACTAGGCATAAGCTTTTTGGACTAGAAATCAAGATTGTCTTTTTTGTGCATCAATAACCAAGACCTAAGACCAATAGAGTTTGGCTATCAACAGCCCCCTCACCCGTCAAAACCCCCTTTCGACGCTTCGGGACAATTTGTGCCAACCAAGCCTCCATTGAAGGATCCATGTGAAAATCTTACATCAGCTAACTTTAACCAATTCTTCTCCATATATGTTGAAACCTCTTTTTTCTCCTCAGGGTCTCTTTTGAACAGTAATCCAATGGGATTTCATTTATTCTCACATATCTGATTTTTGTAATGCACTTATGATTCTTATAACATAAACATAATCTTGATTCAAGTTTTGTTGTTATGAACATGACCAAGAAGCATGAACTTGTTGCCATTGTACCCATCTGTTGGTTTAATTTTCTTTTGTTTTTAGGTTTATGTTTTAACTCTTTACAAATTCGATCATCATCTTATATCTAACTCGTTTCCTAATTGATCATCAGATTGTAAGGCATTTTCTTTTCCAGAAGATGAAGATTTCTTGGCTGCAATTTGGGGGACTCTCTTCAATTAATTTTTAGTCATCATTTTCAGGTGTAAAATGCCCTTTTGCTTTATAGCTTTTCTTTTTTCTTTCTCAATTTTGTGTGTAAAATGCCCTTTAGTCATCATTTTTGGGTGTAAAATGCTCTTTGGCAGTTACTGAATGGTTTGGTGCTTGATGATTAAGTGGTCAGAATGATTAAGAGATTCTTATGATATGGTGCAAAATGAAATATGGTGGTTTGGTAATTGTTGAACATGAAATCAGCACTCTGAATGGTTAAGAGACATCCAGGATACTAAATCATTCAGAGGGTTTTGGAACCATTAAGAGGCAGTTTATTTTTATTTATTTATTTTTTTTTTGCCAAATAGGATTCACCTCTTAACAATTCAGAGATTTCCTCTTAATGAAATTGTTAATAGGTAAACAAACACCACCTAACATATTAAGAAAACTTCATTGCAATTAACGCGCCCAAAAGACATGGTCGATGGTAGTAGAGGTGAAAATGTATTCTATATTTTTATTGTTATACCATATATCAACCCCGTTATGATTGATATGTAAATTTTACAAATATAAAAAATAGTAAATGTATAACTTATAATAACTTATGATGTTGTCTATCATTGTTGTGGTGTAGTGGATAAGGCTTGGGAGGTTCATAGCGCCTAACCTGGGTTCGAATCCCTCCATACACAACCTGTAGACATTTACAAAGGGGCATGATTTAGCCATGATTATGCTGGGACTTAGTCGGACGATAGGCTTGGACACCCTTTCAAAAAAAAACTTATGATGTTTATATATTCATACTCAATTTTTAGTTTTACTTAATTATTGCATAACCATTATAATACCTAAGATTACAATTACAACATAACGTAATTTATCAATAACTAGTAGTGTATCCGCGCAATGCGGCGGGAGTCATAAATGTAAAACGATTTTGAAGTTTTTATGGTTTTGTCTACTAATCGCTTACCAGGGTCATTTACTTTCAAGGGTGAATTTGACAAGGATCACGAATCTTACACAGTAATAGCAATGATAAGAATAAAGAGTCTTACTTGATAAGTCACAGTGGCAATGGATCATATTTCTCAATGATATTGTATGATTATAACAATTGGATGAATCTTTTGGAATCATTTCACATAAGTTCATTAAGTGCTTACCAAGTAAATTTTTGCCTATTGATGTGATGTACTACATTCTTACATAGTAAAGTAAGCTAGTGATAACTTTTATTAGTAAACACTTAATAAATAACTGGATTATGGGTTGTTTACTAAAGTAAGCCCCTCACCATGATCATTTGCCTTATTTAAGATATCAAATCTCATCATTCAAACAACATAAATATAAAGCGCAACTTAGGCAACTCCACGCAATTGAAAATAGCCAACTACCTTTTCTTATAATCGATTATTTCTATACATGCACTATAAAATAAATGAATTTTAACCATAAAAAAATCCATTTAAATGCACAAATTTAACATAAAATACAGAAAAGATTCAATCAAGAATTACTCTGCCTCCATTCTGGTTTACAAGTACTTGACCTTCCACACTAAGCTTCTTAGCCTGAAGCTATTTATTTTTTGGTGCTTTTAATTCTTACAACCTCTTGTACAACTTAATTAGTTGGTGCTCTAATTTCAACGGTTAAAGATAATAAAAAACCACCGGCATGCCTTCATTTAAAGCTGATGAATTTCCAGATTTTTGAAGATATTGAAGTTGATTTCCAGACTTTTATTCCCTACATTGTCCACCAAAATATCAAACAAAAAATAAGAATGATGTACGAGATAGAGAAGTTCATTACTTTTCCTATTATTAGAGGTATAATCACCATTTAGTTGGTGAGAGTGAAAATCTGTAAATATGGGAAGAAGGAAGTATGTAGCAATAAAAGCTTGACAATGGAGGACATATAATTAATGAAACAACTTACCTGGAATATTAAGCCGAATCCAGGTCATCATCTCGGGACTGCATCCCTGAAGCATTTATGAGATAACTTAGCGGAGGGTTAGCTAGTTGGGCAATGTCTAACCCAATTTCAATCAATTAATTTCAACTGGAGATATCAATAAAACTTATATGAGATAACTAGGGGTGAGCAGGAAAAAACCGAAACCGAACCGAAACCGAAAAAACCGAAAAAACCAAATCGAAAAAACCGAACCAATACCAAAACCATTGGTTTTGGTTTTTAAAATTTCAAAAACCGACTTTTTCGGTTTGGTTTGGTTTTATGATTCAAAACCAAACCGAAAAAACCGAACCGAACCGAACCGAATAAATACTTCTTTTAGTTTTACCCTAGTTATTTAGTAAATACTGAAAGATTTTATTGAGTTCTTATTTATCTCCAGTTCTCTAATAATTTTCTTGTTTTTGAGTTCTTATTTATCTCCATTGCTCTGCTAATTTTCTTGTTTATGAATTAATAATTTTACCCTTGCAAATAACTTGACATCACATAGAAAACATTATATTAAAAAAATGATAAAAGAAATAATAAATTGAAGTCATTCTACGATGATAATAACAATTACTAATGTAAATTAGTCAATATTAAATTGAAGTCATAGTTTTATAAAACACTAACTCTATCTCTTAAACATTCAGATGCGATAAACAGGAATTGATGATCTTGGATTTTGATTTTTGGACAAAAAATTGAAATCCGAAAACCAAAAACCAAAAACCGAATTAAAAACCGAAAACCGAACCAAAAATCGAACTTAAAACCGAAAACCAAAAACCGAAAAACCGATTGGTTTTGGTTTTGGTTTTTCTAAAAACCGAAATTTTCGGTTTGGTTTCGGTTTTACCTCAAAACCGAACCAAACCGAACCATGCACACCCCTAGAGATAACAAAGAATTTAGAGAAGGTGATAAAAGACATAATAGAATTCATATCTACAAAAATAATACCAGCACAATCATGCATCTCTATCTGAAGATAGATATCTCAATTCGTTTGTTACATCATGATCTAGCAAAAACAATGATAATATAGTACCTATCACTAAAAAAGAACAATCGCCACTAATGTTATAAACCATGCCCAAACCGCTCCCTTCTATCATATTGATCTAAATCAATAAAGAACTACAAAATAAAATAATCAACATACAAAGGCACATGATAATCATATAGATATATATATATATAAATATATATATATATAGAGAGAGAGAGAGAGAGGAAAATTCATGCAAGAAGCATATCAATCAAAGAAAACGTGAGAGCAATCTCAGCCACACATCTTTGGCTACGGTGGGCACGGCAAGGATTTGCAGCGGTTTCAGCGGGCTCCAATTGAGGGCAGTTACCTAAAACATTCTACTCCACAACTCTACAAACTCAACCAAAAGCAAACAGTTCTAAAGCACAACACATCAAACAACAACAATCATCTTTCATATAAAAAAACAAAATGTGGAGTTAATCAGGTAAAATTTAGGTAAACAATCAATCTCATAATGTCATTATGTATCAATTACACAAACTATATATGAACGCAAACACATAAGGGCATATTAATAGCAAATTCAATACAAGTTTCATGTATATATCAACTGTCCAAATAAAAAGTCACCCCTACAATGACCAAACCTTTTTAACTTTAGATGAAGCTACAATTTTATATCAAACATTATGAAAGCTTGGAAGAAAGAGAAAACGAAAGAAATTAAAGTTTTCACAAATAATATGGTTAAGCATGAATCACATCTCTTATATTCAATATTCAACCATTAAGCATTCATACCAGTGTAAAGTATTCATACATAATAACATTCAACCAGTCTAAAAAAGTATAAGTAAAAAAAGCAAAATTGATTACTATACCGCATCTTTGGAATTAATTGTTAGCTCACCTGGTTGTGCTCCTAGCTTTGCAAACTCCATGATAGCGTATTCTTGCCTGTACAACCACACATCCATGAGGCTAAAATTCAAGTTCTTGACATACCAATGGCGTAATTGATCAAAACACATGAACCTTCTGCTTCTAGACCTAAATACACTTTTTACCAAATTGAACATGCCATTAAATATATTATCAGGTGATATTACAAGTAGCATTGGTGGACATGAATAGCAAACATAAAAATGATAGCAGTACCAAATTACCTTTATTTGAATCTGCTATTGATCATTGAAATTTGATATTGCCCTAGCCATGATTTGAACCTGCTATCAAACCATTTCAAAAGAACCAAAAAGAAACGATTGGATTCCATCGATAGCATGGAAGACAGATTCAAATGTATGTATGTATATATATATATATGCTTGTTCTAAAATCAATAGGAACGCTAGCAGGTTCAAATCATAAGGATAACAGATATTAAATTACCTGAATGGAATATGCTATCGATCAATAGAAATCAACCTGATTGACCTGATGAAGTACAAGAAATCGACTTGATTGTCTGCGTGGATTAATGGAAGAAATCGACCTGACGAAGAAAGAAAATGGATTAAGAAGAAAACCTAGAGGAGAGTGAATTGTCCGAGAGAGTGAATCATCTGATTTGGGGGAAAAAAACCCTGCATCTTGGAAACCAAATCATCGCTCAAGGAGAGGAATGGTCGTTCAGGAGAGCAATCGTCAGTTTGAGTAGGCGAGAAGTTGATTTGGAAACCATGCATTAAGAGGATTGTACATTTTTAAGAGTTTAAGAATTTTAAGCTTTAAACTATTGTACTTAAAGAGTTTTACCAAATATGCTTTATAGAGGGAGGTTCATTTGTAAACCACAAAAAATGTGTAAACTTTGTAAACCAATCCACACCCTTGATTTTCAAAAACATTTCTATATTTCACATTTTTATCTTTCAATAATCAATGACTTACCATATATTTCACATTTCCATGTTTTCTATGAATCCATATCCTCCTTTAATTTTTTTGATCAACGCTATGATTGGTTTACACATTTTTTGTGGTTTACAAATGAACCTCCCTCATGCTTTATATAATAGTAAAGATGAGTTATATCTTAAAATTTTATACTAACTAAAATATAATATATATTGTTCTCCAGGTAAATAAAATCGTAAATATAGTGCTAACATCAATAAACATACTAAATACTCAAATTGAATCATCATATTTTTATAAAAATGGTAGATATTTGAATTACCATTCAATTATTAAATAATAATACAAGTCATTTAAAATTATAATAAAAATGATCTGATTTACTTAATTAAATGGGTTAGATTTATAATAAACCAAAATAATTGAGAGAAAAGTTAATTTAAGCCTCTTTAATATTTGGCCCAGAATTAAAAAACACAATACGGCCCAAACGTTAATTCCAAAACCAGATCACACGGGCAGGGTCTATTTAGTTTTACACCCCCCCCCCCCTAATTCCGAAATAGTTTCAACAATTCGGTGGAATTAGAATTCATCAAGAAATTTAACTTTGAAATAATTAGAATTGGAATTTGATGGAATTTGACCACACATTTTGGTCGTGTTTGGTTGGATGGAACTGGAATTGAAATTAAATTGTAAAAAATAAGGTGAACAAAAACCAAAATTGAACCGAAACTGGGAAAAAAACAGAAAAACGAAAACAGAAACAAGAAAACGAATCAAACATCGAAAACAGTTTGGTTTCGGTTTTGGTTTCCATCTCGACTGAAAGTAACAGAAACGAGTCAAAAACCAAAATCGGTTCGATATCGGTTATGGTTTCCATCTCGACGGAAGAAAACCGAACCGGACCGAAAACCGAAATCGGTTCTATTTCGGTTTTGGTTTCCATCTCGGCCGACAAAAACTGAGCTGAGCCGAAAACCGAAATAGGTTCGATTTCATTTTTGGATTCTATCTCAACCGGGAAAAGTCAAGTCGAGTCGAGCCGAGTCGAAAACCGAAATCGGTTCGATTTCGGTTTTTGTTTCCATCTCGGCCGGAAAAAACCCGAACCGACAACGGTTTGATTTCGGTTTTGGTTTCCATCTCGGCCGGAAAAACCCCGAACCGAAAACGGTTCGATTTCAGTTTTGGTTTCCATCTCCACCGGAAAAACCCGTACCAAAAACGGTTCGATTTCGGTTTTGATTTCCATCTCGACTGGAAAAAACCGAACCCAACATACTTGGTTTCCCCAAAGACCGAACCGCTTTAAATTATATTATTTTTATTATATATATATATAATTTGATTATTTAACAAATAAAAAATGCAAGACCGAACCGAACTGAACCGTAAAAATAATTGGAATGAGAGAACTATGGATAAAGATGGAAAAGCCATAGATAGAGAAAACGAGAGGGAGGAGGGATGATTCCAATGAATTTCATGGAATATGGCTTTGAATGACAAATTCCTTGATTTAAGAAATTTGAAGGAATTCGAAAGATTCCTTAGTTTTCATTCTGTAAATCAAATAGCAACATGAAATTTTGTCAATGGAATTCGTCATTCCAATTCATTCGAATTCCATCCAATTTTGTGAATCAAACGGCCCCTAAGATTAACTCTTGTATAAATAAAAATGATTGTGTGGATAAATTTCTCTATATGTTTAAAAAAAGTTTTTTGTTTATAAGGGATTTTTTAGATCGAAGAAACATAGCTTTTAACTGAGAGAAACAGGTTTCCGTTCAAAAAAAATTGAGAGAAACACGTTTAGAAAATTTTGGTTGTTTGCATAAAGTCTTTCCTAAAAACTTGTTGAATAAGTCAATTTCGATATTATTAAGTCAATATCAAACAGTTATTTAAAACTGATCGAATGAATCGTAAGTCATGTTAAGTTCACTAAATTATTACCAAACGACCCCTATTTTTATCGATATCAACGATCCAAAGTTGACATCTTATTGAAAAATTACTCTTTGTTATCAACATATGCAACCTTTCATCCTAAGTTCCTAACCCAAACTATTTTTTTTTTTCATCTTTCATCATAGATCTATTAAACATAAAAAATCTTTATTTGTGAAACTATTTATAGGTTCTATGATAAAGTTTTATTCAATTTTAAAGTTATAAAAAATATAATTTAATATGGAGTGAATTATATATTTGGTCCTTGTATTTTGATTTTTATGATTATAATCATTTAGTTTTTGTGGTATTCAGTTTGTCATGATAATGATCCCTCTAACACCGTTAAAATAAATCTGTAAACTCAATCAATTAAAGAACTCTTTACTAGGAATTGAGGTTTTGCTGATTATGTAAAGTAATATAAAACATTTAGATTCATAAACATATATGTTATATGTTTTTATTGCATTACACGACCTTCATAATAACTTAAGGTTCAAATCTAAATTTGTTGTGAACTCAGAATTTGCAAATAAAATAAAAGTTTCTGAAGTTCGAGTTTGATCATCTAGATTTCACAAGAATCATGTAAATAAGAAGACAAAACGATATGGCCTGAAAAGACTATGGGTCGAACATAAAAGCTCAAACGAACATGAAAAAATTGAGCAAAACAAAAGTGTCCAAAAACATGCTTAAATAGCGTTTTTAGGCCTAAAAAATCTAGCATGTCCATTATTAAGGGCTTACGAATGATGTGCTTCTTTTTCCAAGCTTCAAATCGACTAGTAATAGGAATGATTTAGAGCCATGTAAACAAAAGTTATGGACTTATGGTCGTTTAAACACGACACTCTTTGGTAGCTCACCGATCGTTAGCCACAATGGACAATAGATCTTGGTCCTCTATGCCAAAGCCCACATCAATATTTAAGGGTAGAGCTAGGAGTTTCGCCTATCATGGATAAACTGAGAGCGGACATCGTGCTAGAGTGGTTACGTGAAGAATAAACAAAAGCTGGCACATATGAGAATCGAGGGAAACATTATTGGTCTTTGTGTTTTATAGTTTTTCTAACAGCTTATTGTAACAGAATTATATATGATATACATATTGGGTTTTTCTGTGCTCTCCGGATCGAACTGATCCGATGAACACCAAAAGATTACGGAAGCGATTACGGTTAAAAACCCAAAAACCCGATCTTTCGTTCTAAGTTATTTAAATGTTTAAAGGGTAAGACTTTTACCTGGATTGCTTGAGTAATAATCCACCGGTGATCAACCTTACGAGCGTTCCTCTAGTAAACTCAAAAACCCTGATAAATAACCGAAAAACCAGAGTGGTTCTGGGTGTGTGTGTGGCCGACGATCAAAGGGAGAGGGAGGAGGGATTTTTCGGGTGGAAGCTGATTATTAATCCAATTGAATGAATGAATCATAAACACCTAAGGCTTATTTATATAACTTATCATATGGATAGAATCCTCATCTGATTCAGTTTCCTTATAATTATCTAACCTTTCCTTTTCTTTAAGAAAAGATTTTCTAGATAATTACCTTAATTAATTAGATTTTCTATTATATATTTATTTTACTAATAAATATATAATTATCTTAATTAATTTAACAACCCTCTAACTTTGGGATTTCTAACTGAAATTACCCAACTGATTTATAATTGACTATTATAAATCCAAACTCTCCATTTCTGGGTTTTATTCAACTTACTCGATTTATAGGTTCTCACAGGTGTGACCCTCAAGTATCTTGTAACATTGGATGTGTGATTAGTGGTTTGTCAACTTCTGCACATGATTACTAACAGACTCCCACTTGTGCAAGTTGGGAATACCGTTTTAATCACACGGACCTAAGGAGGCCCCTAGACAGGCACTTAGGCTAACCAGGTTACAAGCACTCTTATACCCAGATAGGAGATTTAAACTTTTCCGTAAGGAAATAACATTTATGAAGGAACTGTTCATAAATTGGGTATATCTTGGCTTTTCCCTTTGCAACACGATATTTCATCTATGAGTATGAGCATGGATTAAGTCAACTCTAAATACTCATGATTCTGTTTCTCGACTATCCGACCTCTACTGATAGGTAAACGACAAAAAACTAATCAGTTCGTTTGGGCATGGCCATGCACTTCATCAGTCTATTCAGTCAGTCAAGGGGCCCAGAAATATCTCTCTTCTGAGAAGAGGTGCAAATCCCATCTTGCATATCTGCATTTAACACCACGGCTTCCGCTGAATCTAGTTACGCCTTTTATAGCCACCCTGTTACGGCGTAGCGGTTGGACGCACTAAGTATCCAGCAGTCCTCATGACATCAAACCAGATACCTCAGGTAATGGGGACAACCACTGTGAGATTTACTTATGACAAAATCCAAGAAGTAATTCTCAACCGCGGATCACGTCCGATATTTGCTACTCTATCAAATATCTGTGTAACTTCTGGTCTACAACACTTGTAGCTGTTATTCAACCACTGATCATAACTACCCAGAAGTTCACAATGACTTTAATACCCTATTGGGTTCCCACCACAATAAGTTGTCACGGACAATTTTCGAATGAAAGACTGGGAACTAGTCTCATTCCTGGATTACAAAAACATGCAAAAATTTTAAAAGAGAATTTAAGAGACTAATCTTTGTATAGTCCATATCACACCCTGTAATAATACTAAGATTAATAGCATCTCTTAATTACCTTTTATTATGTCTATTCAACGTTTGTTAAATACTGATCTCAAATGAAGTATCACCTAACTTCTGTTTAAAACCCTTTGATTAATGTTTACCAGATTAATCAAAGTTATAACCAAAAACGTCACAAGTCAAATATCCACTGACTTGTTACGGCTAATTTTGTTTTGCTAACACTATGAAACAAATTTTAGCCTTCTTTTACCATATTCCCTGTACTTGGAGATTTGGACAAACTCCGAGTTACCCTGAATATGTAAAAGCTATACTGCAACTTTTCTTAGCTGCTGTGTAGATGAATGATTTCTACCTGAAATCGGATAAAACTTCCATTTACCTAGCTGGCAAATTGCAGGAAATTTAGTTTGGCCTTTTATAATTCTTAAAAGTTATCTTAGTACTCTTTTACTAAGTTATTTCAACACACTTGATTATTGATTCTCTTTTAAAGTCAATCATGGCTTTTTCTATTTTCAAAGTTTTGAATTACTGATCCACTCTTTGGACTAAAACAAGCAGATTCTATATCTGATGAATTTGTATCCTATCTGGATTATAATTCTTAGATATACTGAATCAATAATCATATTTTCTATTCTATATCTCAAACTGGATAGAGAATAAACTGGGCTCCCACTAACCTATATGAAAACTGACTTTTACTCAAAATTTACTATTGACTTAGTCAAAACTTAGTCAATTCTATTTTAAGTAATGGTTACTTTAGAATTTCATTATTTATAAAACTGGACTTTTCTCAAATCCTAATTCCAAAACTTGGAACTTTCTAGTTTCATAAATATTGATATTATCAACAACGACTGAGATAATATCCTAATTTCCACAAAACACATTCCTTGAGCATTGTGTGTTTTTGATAGTTTTCATATATAAGACCTTGTTAGTGTGAATATCAATATATATGATCTAAACTTGAAACAAGTCAAAACTTGACTTCATTAATAAGCACAACAGATATTTCAAGACAATAAATTTTTTTTAATATATCAAAAACTTTAAAACCATTCAAAATATTCCCAAAAAAAATGTAATCATAAATGTAACCATAAAGAGTACACAACTGTTTTTTAAAATAAATTTAAAAATAGATGTCTTGATAATTATTCTAAAGAGATTTTGTGCTTCTGATCCTCTGCAATTCCTGGGCACTCACTTCTGACCACCTGCAATATTCATCTGCACTAGGTATCAGTATACTTGTACACCGAACAAGTAAAAAGTGACAAACTAAGCAATCATAAATATCTGAGGTTTACTTACCTGCTTCATGACGCTTTGGGCAGTTTTGCCTCCAATGACCAATCTCATTGCATGTAAAGCAACGATTTTCGGTCCTTGCTTTGTTTGGTTTAACCTTCTTGCCCTTACCCTTGCCTTTGATGTTTTCACGAACCTTGGGTGCACTCTGAACGGCCTGAACTGGACCCTTTCCTTTGTTGGTGCCTCCATGCCCATGTTTCTTCTTTACTCCTCCGTCCCTCACCATTAGTACGTCCTTGGTCTTGTTCTTGCCTCCCATATTCAACTCAGCAGTCTTAAGCATGGAGTGCAATTCAGCTATTGTCTTCTCCATGTTGTTCATATTGTAGTTGATTACAAAAGGCTTGTAATCTTCTGACAGTGAGTTGAGTATAGTATCCGTTGCTAGCTGCAACGGAACTGGGTGTCCTAGCCTTTCCAGATGATCCATGTGTCGTTTCATCTTCATCACATGGTCACTCACTGAGGTCCCTTTGATCATCTTGCAATCGTTAAATGCCTTCGTGGCATCATAACGTTATGTGCGAGCTTGCGTTTGGAACATGTCCCTCAACTGGTGGATCATGTCGTAAGCATTTGTGTTCATGGGCCCTGTTTGAAGATCTGGGCTCATGGTTGCAAGCATAAGACAAGCAACGTCCAGCAAGTCATCTGAATGCTTCTTGTAAACATTCCTAGCTGCAGCTGGAGCGTTAGCTGGAGGGGCCTCTCCTAAAGGCTCTTCTAGGACGTACCATTTCCTCTCATGCCTGAGCACAATCATCAGATTGCGCTCCCAATCGAGGAAATTTGGACCGGTGAGTTTATCCTTCTCTAGGATGGAACGGAGAGAAAGATTGTTTGTGTTGGTAACAGTGTTAGCCATCTACACATAAAATAAAAATTGGTTTTAACAACTTGTGAATAGACTAATTTCCAATAAGTATCAATAAACCCTTAAATGATCATTTTATTGGACTAGGATCCTTATTTCATATGCCCTGATGTGCGTAATGTTCTTGCTCCACCAGGCATACGTATTTATTTCGGTGGGTAAGGACTTTTACCAATCACATCTAACTGACATGATTCCTAGATCTTTCTGGGACAACGGTAATTATCCGTACATGTTTCAGTCCCTCTAAGTGCTTTTTGGCCCGGTACCACCCGGTGAACTTAACAGAACCAAAACAGATCTCACCATTTCGGGACTTGGACACTTTACTCTGGCCGGTACCACCCGGAGATAATTCGCAGAGTCTTGTTAATCCCTTCCAGCTTCGGTTTGAACGCGGACGTTCAAGGTGTGCTCACTTACAACGTCCGCGTACCTTACGCCAGAGGTGTCCCTAGATGGGTTGCACTACTGATCTATGATTTAACGGGGTTTTAAATAATTTTTGAAAAACCTTTTAATGTCCAGTTATTTAGAAAATTGTAATTTATGAAGAACTGATTGTTTAAACAGAAAACTAATGTTTAAAGTGACTGTTTCAAACATACGCTGTTTAAAAACTAACTGTTTTTAAAAAGCTCTTGCTAATTAAAACTAACTGTTTTAAAAGCACACGTGCTAGAAACTAATTGTTTTGATAGCACATTAGTTGATCAAACTAACTGTTTTATCAACTTGCCTTAAACAATCTATTTTACAATTTTATAGGTTTCAAAATTAAAGTCTACCGTAAAAGGTTTTTGAAAAAGCTGGTGACTTTGATTTTTAAAACCTACTTGATCTCGTGATTTAATCTAGTTTTAAAAACTCTCTCCTATTTTTAAAACATATTTGATACTATCACGATTAAAAATCAACCACGCAGTTAATAATTATAAACACACAGATAATTATAACAACCACGCAGTTTAAAGCTAATTAATTATAGATTTGCCAACTTTTATTCCTAAGGGCCAATAATGACCTATTTTCTAAAGGATTTCTAACACCTCGCGTAGCTCCCACTGGCTCCCCGGTATCTTCGTTAGGACTCCAGAAAATTTCTTGTATAGCTCCCACTGGCCTTGACATCTTCAATGGAACTCTGAAAGAAAAATAAATCTATCCTAGGGTCATTATTACACAAGAGGTTGTAAACGGCACGCAAGCCTAAGTTGGCAAGCCCTATAATGGACATATGCAATTTTCAAGCAACCACACATTATATATATATATTCAATATAATAAAGCGATAAAAAGCCCTAGATCCGTTAAAATATCTTGTTTCAATTTTTCAGAAAAATCCAATCTTAACTGATTTATAAAAACAAACTGTTTTATAAATCTTAATCCAATATTTTAAATTGAAAAATTCAAATTATAGAAATAAAGCAAAAAAAGGTTTTATAACGGATTTTTCCTTTTTTAAAATTAATTTGGTTTTATACGGAAGCCAATTGACCGAACGGGTCAAAGATAAAATAAAATTTTCTTAGAAAAGGTGGTCCAAAAAATTTGGGCCTTGGGCCCATTACCAAACTGGCAATTATTGGGCCTAACGGATTTTCGAAAACATCGTAAGTTGGAACCCTAGTCTGGTCTTGATCGGTCCGTACCCTTCGCGATGCTGGATTAGTACCTCTCACGGCGCGGTATCTTTGGTTACTGCCATTGTTCGCGGCGCAAAAGCTCTGGTGACCACCGTTCGCGGCGCGAGCCATTACCACCAAGCCTTATCGAAACCCTACTGTCGCTAGGCTTGACCAGCAACGGTTGGTTTCGCCCGACTTATCGACACCGCACACCACCGCCACCGTGATGGCTTCTGGTGGTTTCGGTTTCAATCGTTAACTGCCACCGCTTGGCGTGCCCGTGAGGCAGCCAGCGGTGGTCGGCCTGGTGGCGGCGGCCAATGCCACCCACAGGTGGCCATCGACCACCACCATCGCCATCGTGGAGCGTCGAATCAGAAAAAAAACATCACACCGCTGCCGCAACCACCTCGTGTGGTGCGACCGGTGGTTGAAACAGCAATCAATCGCCACCATCACCTCCGCTGTTCAAAGACAGCGGTGATCGCCGTCCGGCGCCACTACCAGCACGACTGTGGTCAGTTTTTGGTTTGGTGATCGCGTACTCGCCGCCACCACCACGCTGGTGGTTTGGCTTGGTGATCGTGAAATCGCCGCCACCACCACGCTGGTGGTTTGGCTTTGGCGTCGACGTGGTCTGGCCACGGGTCTGTCGTGGTTGGACGATCGACCACTCACCGCCATCGTTGACTGCCACCAAACTGGTGGCTGTCGGCTTGCCATTCTCGGCTATGGCGTGACGCGGTCGGGTGGTTCGGCTGGCTTCAACCACCTCCATCTTCGTCGTATTGCTACCACCGGATACCGCCACCACCATGATCGTTGATTATCAAGAGAAAAAAAACCCGCCACCACTACGCTGGTGGTTGCGGCTGTGGTTTTGTGTGAATGGCGCGGCCACCACCAACTAACTGGTGGCGTGGCCTGGTGGTTTTACGGGCAGCAGCCGCCACAAGCCGTGGTGCGGCCAGGCGATTGTCCACCACCACCGACGTAAGACGACCGGCAGCAACAATGCCACCGCCGCCCGGTTGATGCCACCTTGCTGGTGGCACAGCGGTGGTCTACTGATCTCACCACCAATCTGGTGGTGGTGTTTTGGTGGTTTTTCCAGGTTTTCGTACGATAAATTAATCATTGTTATTACCCAAAGCTTTTTAAAGTTCAAATTTTGAAAACGAACCTTTAAACAATTAATCTAGAAAACTTTATATGAAACAATTTCAATAACGGATCTATAACAGTTTAATCAAAAATTAAAACGAAAAACCTGTGGCTCTGATACCACTGTTGGGTTTTTCTGTGCTCTCCGGATCGAACTGATCCGATGAACACCAAAAGATTACGGAAGCGATTACGGTTAAAAACCCTAAAACCACGATCTTTCGTTCTAAGTTATTTAAATGTTTAAAGGGTAAGACTTTTACCTGGATTGCTTGAGTAATAATCCACCGGTGATCAACCTTACGAGCGTTCCTCTAGTAGAAATCAAAAACCCTGATAAATAACCGAAAAACCAGACTGGTTCTGGGTGTGTGTGTGGCCGACGATCAAAGGGAGAGGGAGGAGGGATTTTTCGGGTGGAAGTTGATTATTAATCCAATTGAATGAATGAATCATAAACCCCTAAGGCTTATTTATATAACTTATCAGATGGATAGAATCCCATCTGATTCAGTTTCCTTATAATTATCTAACATTTCCTTTTCTTTAAGAAAAGATTTTCTAGATAATTACCTTAATTAATTAGATTTTCTATTATATATTTATTTTACTAATAAATATATAATTATCTTAATTAATTTAACAACCCTCTAACTTTGGGATTTCTAACTGAAATTACCCAACTGATTTATAATTGACTATTATAAATCCAAACTCTCCATTTCTGGGTTTTATTCAACTTACTCGATTTATAGGTTCTCACAGGTGTGACCCTCAAGTATCTTGCAACATTGGGTGTGTGATTACTGATTTGTCAACTTCTGCACATAATTACTAACAATACAGTCGTCGTTCTTATAAATAAAAAGTCTCATTACTTATTCTATCCAGACCCTCAAGGATGGTTGGACAACCAAAAATACCCATCTTCTTTTAATGAATACCATTTATCAAAGATTGTTGCCTTTTGATTTTGTAATCAACATTAAAACAAAAAGAAAGATATCGAAGAAACTATTTTAGACAATTTTCAATATATACAAATCCTTGTTGTCATAGATGTTTGGACGTTTGTAGTCATATATATATAACGTTTGTTTATTATTATCTTTGTTGTACTTCTTCAGTTTGTTATAGACAGATCCTTGTAACAAGAAGTTTGAAATGCATGCATGGTTTATCGGTTTCAAGTTAATGGCTAGTCGATCCTTAGTTTGATTTTATCATAATAGGTTTTTAGTTTGAATCCGTCTTCATTTCGACAATCTAGGGCCAAGCCGACCCTTTGCATAGGACAATACTTTTTAAAAAATGTACAAGTATTGTTGTGTAAAGTACAAGTACCATGATTTAAAATTAAATTGGTAGGGAAAAGAAATTAAAGATTGAAAGCAATGGATGGTGTGTTAAAAGGAAAAGAAATAGGACACTTGATAACCAAATTTATAAAAGGACCACCCTACTAATTGGGAGTGGGCACTCTATTCTATGTTTTCCTTTATCATCTTTACTGTTTTTCTATAATAAAATGAGTATTTTAAGGAGTAAATGAGAACAATCTGTTTATAAGATTTAAGTCCAATATTTTATGTAAAAACTTTATAATAAATTGTTAAGATAAAATTAGTCTATCTTAAAAGCTTCTATTTATAAAATTAAATAACTCAATAAGACATAAAAAGTAAATCGTTCTAATAACTTGTTATAAGACAATTTTGGAACATTTATATATGGTAAGATTTTGTTCAAAAATGCCATACAGAAATTTATGAAAAGACATTTATTATTGTGTCCTGTCCAATTACCTTAATATAACTTGTTTAGTTTCACCCCTAATACCTCCTTGACAACTTACTATAACAATTTTCAAAATAGACATAACTCAATGATATATAAACTTATAGTCTATAATCATGCACACATAAATAAGGATCAACTTTAGTGTAGCGTTTTTATATGAATATAATTGGACAAGCTTTTCTTTTTTGAAAACACATATATAAAGCTCAATTAAAAGAAACTTATTATTAGCTCCGTCGTCCTTGATGCATTTTTTTAATTATGGTTTAATTAGTTTTTCTTTTTGCGATCATTTTTATTGGACCAAATGTATTTTCATGTCCTACTATATAATAAATTTATCATGAAAGAATATCTACCAAATAATGTACTATTATATCCATATACCTTCTCAAGATTGCTTTATAGTGAACATTTAATCAAATATCTTCTAATGAAGCCAATTGCTTTAGATTTAGATACGATTTCATTTGTCATTTTCTATTGTTGTTTGAGAATATATGATGATGAATTCCGAGATCATTTTGCCGATTAATTACGCGGTCAAGCACAATATCCAAGAGTTACCATATTCATTCATTAATCAATAGGATAATACGAAATAAACCAGATTAAAACAACCATACTAAATAATGCTTACAGCAGTTTAACACGACTTTAATTTTGGCCTTCATTCAAATCTATAAATCCAATTTTGATTCTTTTTTACGATTTGCATCTTTTATTTCAATTAAAGTAGACAGTGCAAGAATTAAAATAGAAAAACTATAGTTGTATGTTATCCGTTTTTGCGCTACCTTGGGCGGTGTAAAGGAGTCGGAACGGAAAAGTCTTTGATAGGTCAAATTAGGTAAATGAGGTGCAGTTTTTCCTCCTTTCTTTGGCTTAAAATCAGAGTCAAATTGAAGAGAGAAATTATATAGGAAATCTAGAGTTGAAATCCCTCTTAATATATCCCAGACAGTTTGTAGTCTAGCACTTGGCATGTTCTATTTTCTTATTCTATTCTATTCCCTAGTGTTCAAAAGAGAAAAAATTAAGTCAACAATTTCTAATTCTTCACATACTCTTTTTAGATGAGTGAATTAATATATAGTATTATTCAAGTCTTTAAATTTCATAATTTTGGGACGCTTGCAACAATTTGATCTATCATAAATTCACTGAACTTTGTAATAGTATATTTTCTTGTATAGTGTATGTGTTACTTTTTTTTTTAACTCGGATCTAAAATATAATAACAGTATCCAAATATGGTTTAAGAGAGGTTTTAAGGTTTTTTAACATAGTGTAAAGGTTTTTAGCAAAAGGTTTTTGATGAACTTTTTTGTCATACGTTATAACTGCACGACCTGATTTTTTAGAACTTTTTCGTATTTAATCAGTTTTAACTTTATAAAATTTAATAAAAGTCACGTATTAATCAGGTTTTTTAATTAATCAATTTTATTTATTAATATATGTACAATTTTCATATTAAAAATTTTATTACATGTTAATAAGACTATTAAATTAGTTATATATATTAATGCAATAATATTTTATCGATATAAATAAATATTTATTTATATTTATTTATATTTATTTTTTATAAATAAAAATATAAATTATATAAAGTTAAAATAATGGGATCCTGAAAATTTTGAAAAAATTTATGTGAAGTTTATCTTACGATCCTACGATCGATCTTACGAGCGATCCTATCAAATTACGATCCCTTTACGATCTAGCTAGTTATTGAAGGTGGGATCGTAGGATCGTACGATCCTACAATCAAGATCGCGATTTTAACAACATTGGTTTATCACATAATTGTTGAGATGACAATTATACGTAATAAAAAAACTGTATATATATACATTATAAGGTATAAAAGAGAATACTTTATTTAAGGGGTTGCTATTTGGACCCTCGTTACTCACTAAATATAGTGGATCCCACCACTGGGACCCACCTGTACACTCACATCACTCACTCCCACTTCGATACAAGGGGGTCCAAATAGAGTTCACCTTTATTTATTAACAAATTGTAACAAAATAATTAAAAATTTATTGGGTTTTTTATTTGTTTGATAAGAATGAATATATATTATTTTTCAGTTTTCTTTAGTTAAACTACATGTTATTTTGCATATGTAATACATATGTAGTAGACCATTTTCGTATTCTGAAATTTAGTTAATTGTTTTTGTATGAACTTTTAACTCTATCTATATATTATCTATTATCTAATATATATAAAGAGCAGGTGTCCTAGTCCAACAACGACCCGTCCACGACCCGACCTGTCCCGCGGTTCAAACCCATTCTTTCCTCTCTCATTTTTGACCCAAACCCGTCGGGTGAGCCGCCCTTAGACCCGTGCGTCATCCAGCCATGACCCATCTCCTATTTTACATTTTTGGCCCCTTCAACTTATAAGGTTTATATCTTTAACTTTTCAATATTTCTTTTTACGTTTTAGTCATATATTGTGTATTGGCTAAAAAACGTTAAAAAATACGTTTTAATTTTAACAAATTACGCCATTATATTGATATCATCGATACGAACGAAATGAGCCTAATATTGAATATTTTTTGACGTAGTTATTTTATTATATTCTATATATACGTCCCAACTTCTAACTAACCCAAATCTTATATCCATTTTCAAATTTACATATTAGCCGCATAAACTTATAATATTTATTCAATTTATACCTTACTTTTCTATATTTTATTTTACGTTTTACTCATATATCGTATATTGGTTGGAACATGTTAAAAAAATACGTTTTAATTTTAACAAATTATGCCTTTATAATCGTATCGTCGATACGATCTAAAATATGTTAAAAAAATACGTTTTAATGTTAACAAACTGCGCCATTATAATCGTATCGTCGATAAGATCGAAATGAGCATATAATATTGAATATTTTTTTCATGTATTTATTTTATTATATACGATATATATACGCTCCAACCGATCCGAATCTTATACCCCACCTTTAAACTTACATGTCAACCCCCTATTATAATATTTATTCAT
Organism: Centaurea solstitialis; assembly: GCA_030169165.1. Lineage (NCBI taxonomy): Eukaryota > Viridiplantae > Streptophyta > Magnoliopsida > Asterales > Asteraceae > Centaurea > Centaurea solstitialis. Next base: position 73,508,071 of record CM058040.1, read on the forward strand.
TTTTATATCTTTTAGTTTTTTATATTTCATTTTACGTTTTAATCATATATAGTATATTGACTGAAATATGTTAAAGTGTCAATAGCTACTGTTTATAAACCCGGTGCGAAGGCGGGGTTTTTCAATTAGTTTATTAACAAATAGTAAGAAAATAGTTGGTAAATTTATTGGGTTTTGTTTGATTGTTGTTGGTGTGAATTGATGAAAGAGGCAGCAACAGCTAGTATTTGCTGCAGCCCTAAACATACATGACTTCTGAAACCCTAATCCCCTGAACCTTGTGTTTCCTTTATTTCTATCTATCAATGCCTACTTAATTAAATACACTTGTGTTCTGCCACCTGCATGCTCACATGACTAAAGCTGTTTCAATTCACTGTTTGACCTTATGGGTATTTTAGGGTTTTCTCTCCAGGTTAGGTTAGTTGATGCTCTCTCTAGCTTCTTCAATCAAACCCACCCCACCTGCCTTTCTTTATAAATTCCCAAAACTCCTTTCACTTAGATATGCACTTAAATTTCTTCTTCTATATATATTCTTCCTGCTTAATAAATTAATTTCTCTTTCAAATCTTGAAAACCCTTTTTCATTTTTTGTTAATAATTCCAAAAAACAAAGGTTGATATGCATATAAAGAAATTGGCATCTTTTCATATATTACCTGAAAACCCTAATCCTGTTTTCTTTTTCTTGAAAACCCTATTCATATTTCTTTAAAATTTCCAAGAACAATGGTAAGAGTTTTATATACAAATATATAGAAATTGGAATCTTTTAGATATTACCCGACCCTAATCTTGTTTTCTTTTTTCTTGAAATTTTGATTCCATAACCATCATCTTTTTAAATCTTGAAAACCCTATTCTTGTTTCTCTCAGAAAGGAAAAAAAATGACTATATATATATATAAAGAAATTAAACCCTAATCTTGTTTTTTAAATTATATTTTCTTAGTATTGAATTGTGATATACTCCATAACCCAGTGATTTACAGAATTGAACAGCAGTTGATGGTTTGCAATTAATTAACCTCTCTCTCTCTCTCTCTCTATATATATATATATATATATATATATATATACACTCAGTCATTGATGGTGTGATGGATCAAATTGAAGGAAAAGGTGAAGCTGCCAGCATGATCTAGCAAGCATAGCATGTATCTGTGACTGTTTTTAATTAATTAATTATGGGGAAAGAAAGAAAGAACAGTAGGTGGTAAGGTAAGCTAGCTAGGTCATGCAGTCGGCTTCACTTTTTGCTTAATTTGTATTGGGGGTTGATTTGATTCAACAAAAGCATGCAGACAGTTTCTGATCATCAGTCATGGATGTATCCAACTTGCAAAAGAAAGAAGCTTAATTGCAGGTACTGTTTATTAATATTATATCATTTATTTATATATATACATATACCACACTGCCACACATGCATCTGTTTCATGTTAAATCTCTTTTAGCTTCCCATAAATATTTCTCTTTGTTAATATATTATATAGAAGTTGTTAAAAACTAGGAAAATGTAAAACCATTTTCATGTATTGTTTTGGTTTGGTTGTTGGGTGGGGGTCATGGCCTAGCCGAAGCTCCTTGCCTTTCTTCCTCGTTTTGCCGTTCAAAAAAAAAACATATGTGAAAAGTGAAAAGCTAGACATGTGAAATTCAACCGAAACAATTTAATGAATTTCATATGTCAAGTGTGTATATATTTTTTGACATGTTCTATATATTTTTTTTGTTTGAGGATGAGAAATATACCTTAACGAAACGATATGTGCAGATGGTTTTTAAAATTTCTAACTTTTAAACGGTTTTCATAGAACGAGGTTCAAATGAGAAGGCGAGAATGATCAACTCACATGTGATACAAACACATCTTGTTGACCAGTCCTAGCTATATATATAGCATGGACGATGTTAGGTCGGCTGACCAAGTCGTTCGCATCCTTTTAGACGTCTTGTATCACATGTGATCTTACGCTCCTCGTACGTTCACCAACTTGTTGTGTGAGCCTCCATCTTTGGTTTATACTATATCTCATCAATTTTAATGCCTTCAATTTCTTGTAAAACTATTTTTAACTTAAGGATACTAAATTTTAAATCACATGCTTTGGTACTAGACTGCTTTGATGAGACCATGAGATAACATTGATAACGTCGAACCGTCACGGTGTTCTTGTTGTAAATTAATTAAGATTCGTTGTTTTATCTACATTCATATTGTTTTACCGTGAAATTAAAATTGTTGTTTTCTCTCTCTCTCTCTCTATATATATAGAGAGAGAGGTATTCATATGAGAACGCTAACTATTTAAGAAAATAATAAAAACTTTGCCACCAATGTACAAAATTATATATAATTCATGTACAAAATTATACGTGATTCACGCGACTTTGCCCACGACTTTAGGTATCGTGTCCGCTTCCAACTTTTTCCCTTTGTATATAATCACGTCTGATTTTGTACATAATCAAAGTTTTTCTTGTTTTTTAAATAGTTAGTGTGTTCATTTAAATCTATATATGATTTACCACTAACGAGAGAGAGGTTCAAACGATAATGATAAATTTTTAGGAGAACGCGAGAGTTTTTGTTAGGTACAAAATCATATATGATTTACCACTAACGAGAAAAAACTAAGTTTTTTGCAACTTAAATTGCCGGTAAGCGTTGTGAATCATATATGATTTTGTACGTGATTTTTTTTCGTGGATTTTTATATGATTTTGTACATCAAAAAAGCTTCTAGCATTCTCGTAAAGAGTCAAATATTTGGTATTTGTAGGAACAAAGAAACTTGTTTGAGCTACATGTGATGTGGGCCCATATATGGGTCTCACATAAATCATATATGATTTATTTAATGTGTGGGATCCACATAGGCCCACATTACATGTAACTCAAATTCAATTCCACTAAATCATATATGATTTTTAATATGTGGGACCGACATGGGCCCACATCAATGTATGATTATAATTTGTTCCTTTGTTCTTGTAAATAAAGTTAGTTCTTGTATGAACATGCCTATATATATATATATATAGGGTTATGTTTAATATTCACTTTGAATATCATGCATTATTCAAAGTGAATAAAGTTAGGTGCTTTTCTTCACTCTGAGTAATGCATGATATTAAGAGTGAATATTGCCACATGACGCGATTTTAGTGGTCCTCATGTTCACGATGAAAAATGAGTTTTCATTTGAACTTTCCTCTATCTCTCTCTCTATACATACATATATATAAGGAGATGTTCAAGTGAGAAGTCGTAAAAAATCTAAAGTGGAGAAGTGATCTCAAGCCTTTCATCTGGTCAATAATTGTGGCTCAGACTATGAAATATCGAATAATTTCTCGCATAGGTATGCAAAAAACGGAAGGGTAGTTTCATAACTTTACAAATAGAAGACAAACAAATTCATATATGAATTCGTGATTGATGTATGAGTTACTCATGTTCATGTATGAATGTATAGTTTATATATGTATCAATTAAAAATAGTTAATGTGTGTAACACAAGTGTATATCCATTCATATATAAATCAATTAAAAATAGGTAATATGTGAATTACACAAGTTTATATATGAACATATATATGAGTTATATAGTTTTATTGATTAACGTAGAGTTTGTATATAATTAGGGGGGTGTAAATGATGCCAGTCGAGCTCGGGTATCACTATAGTCGACTCGAACTCAACTCGAAAGCCAACTCCTAAGCTCGAGCTCAAAATTGTTTTGAGCTTGAATTAACCTCGAACTCATTTCAAGCTCGAACTCGATTCAAACTCGAACACAAACTCAATAAAATGATAAACTAACATAAATAAAAATTAAAAAAAAAACTCAAGGTGAACTCCATGGAGTACACATACTACTATAAACAAACAAAAACAAAGCCTTTTTCATATTTATTTGTTTGTTTAAGTAAACCTAACAAATAAACATAACAAAAAAAAAAAAAAAACTCAAGGAAATCCCACTATTTTGAGGTATTCCTATTAAAAATTTTACTTAAATAGACTCAACCCATTAGAGGTTCTCTATGATATATCTAAAATTGAGTACCAAAATTCGATTTTTCTAAATCAAGTTACATTATTTTTTATTTTAAAAACTTCAACATTTTATTATATTATTGAAATTTTAAATCAATTTATTATTTTATTTTAGTGCACTTTATTAAAAAAGTTATATAAATTAATAATAGGTTTATTTTATTAAGATCAAGATTTTTAATTGTTTTTAAATACTTTTCAAACAAATTTCCATTATTGCTTAATATTTGGGCCGAGAAAGGCATCAAATTGGGCTTCTTCTACACAACTCTACTCAAGTGATTCAATGCAAATATTCAATTTAGTCAATTATACAAATAACATTGTAACGGGTTAATATTTGGGCCTTAAATAATCTAAAACGATGTAACCTTCTAGAACCTCAGTTCTCATATACTATATTTTTTTCCTGTCATATCATTATATCTCAACAAACTAAGAACCTTCTTAAAACTATAATAAAGATTCTTACAAAAATTTTACTTACTTTTTTCTTATTTATAATATTATTTTTATTTATGTAAATTATTATATATAGAAAATGAAACTATTACAAGAACTTGGATTTTTGTTCAAGCACCTGGGTTCCAATAAGAACTTGTGACCGTGCAAAAACCTCTGTCCTACAGTAGACGTTCTTGTAAAAACTCCAAAAAAAAAATCTCATGAATAACCTCCATTATGGATGCTCTAAGTCATGGGATTATATTTTTATGGTTCACCAAGAAAAATAAAATACAACAATTTAATGTGGATTATCATTAAAAAAAATGTTAATTTTTAATTGAAGATTTACAAGTTTTGTAACTCTGTATGTACTAGTGATTATTATAAATCAAAGGGTGTTAACTCACTTGGATAGGTAACATCTCTGAGGGTGTGGGGTGAAAGTCACACTACTAAGGTTCGAATCCTACGGGTGACATTTCTAAGATATCCAGACTTTGGATCAGGTTCTTTGGGCCAGGTTCGGGGCCGGTATGGGAGGATCCAGTCTATGGGATCCACTTCACTGCCGGTCGGGTTCAGCCATAGGTTGGGCCGGATCGTAGCGGATTAGTGGGATTGCCCAATTGAAGGCCCGATACCGTTGGAGCGTGTGTGTTAACTTGACGTTCAAAAAAAAATTAGTGATTATTATAAGATATTTATGGTATTAATTTTGGTTCCTATTTTTCTTCTTGTTCACTATGAAGAGTAATTTTCCGGTATTTGCTTGTTCACAAAACCATTTAATAAGTCAGATATTACATGTTTTTTAGACAAGGCATTTCTAATACCTCAAATTTTAGAATAATCAAAGTTTGAGGAGTCGATGCATTGATGGTGATTAATTAAGTGCAAACGTTAATTAGAATAATATTACACTGACTAATATATGGTAGTGAAGATATGTGTGATCGAGAACACCTCTAAGTTAAACAGATTCATAGTTGGCAGTTATAATCTACATCATACTTACCAGTTTACGGATGATTACTTTAGCATTGGTTGGTAAAAATAAGTTATCTTATAAGTTAGCTTATAAGTCAGGTACATGTTTAAATGTACTATAAGCTAGCTTGTAAGTTAACTTATAAGCTAGCTTTTGAAAAGCTACTTTCACTAATCTTTTGGTGATTTATGAAACTTATTATTTTTTTATTTCAAATATATGCTTTCTAAGTATTTTACCACTAATTTTCAAAAATGTCTTTTTTTTTTGTTCTTTTACAGTCATAAGCTACTTTATCAGCTAGTTTTTGCCAAACGTAACTTATTCATCAGTTACCTTATCAGTCACCAACTACCTTATCAGTCACTAGCTACCTTATCAGTCATAAGTTAACTTATTAGCTAGTTTGCCAAACATAGGCTATGTTTGGCACACGTAGCTTATAAGCTAGCTGATAGTTGATAAGCTAGCTGTTGATTGATAAGCTTGCTAGTAGCTGATAAGCTAGATTATGAACAAATTATGTTTGGCAAAAATCAGCTTATGAGTATGTAAAATGACCAAAAAGGGTATATTTGAATTTAATAATTAATATTAATAACAGTATAATTGGAAAAAGCTACAATAAGCTCCTCATAAGCTACTCAAAGTAGCGTTTCAAAAAGCTAGATTCTGATACATGTTTGGATGGATTTTGCCAAACATAGTCATAGCCTTTGTTTCATTTTTATATTATGTGTTTGATGTTTGATGTTTGATACACATAATAATTATGAAGTTCATGTTTATGTACAAAGATAAGCTTACTTATGTTGCACCCATATCATAAACCCTCATGAACATAACAAGTAATTTAATTCACTATTGATTATATATGAAACATTGAACTCGCTCAGTATTAGGATGACTAGTAGTGCATTTTCTTAAGAGCAATAGATGTCGAATTTGGCAAAGGTAAAGGTGGGAAGTAAAATTTCATGTTGGATATAGTTATGTACTTCATTTCGTTGTATTTAATATCCCGATTTAATTATGTATGTAAGTTTTATTATGTAACTAGTTAATGGCCCGTGTAATACATGGACGATTTAAACATATTATTTTAGTTTCCAATCAGAATTAACATTTGCATTATAAAGTTCACAAATAATTCACCACAAATCAAACGTAATATCCAATTAATAATATAAATATGACTTAGTTGATAAAAGAAACATTAATGATTTAGTTTAATCATAGTCATTTAGGAAATTATATATATAACATTTAAATTAAACTTTTTTCAATCGTTTATTTAAAGCTTTTTTTGAAATTGAGTAAGTAGAAAATAATTATTTAGTAAAAATAATTCTAATTAATCAACGATTTAGATGAAAAAAAAGAAACTACCCTTACTTTATTATTAAATATTTTAGTTATCTAATAGTTGTTAAAATATCTAAAATTGAAAATTTATAATTCTTTTGTCGAAAGACTCGGATTTCGTGAATGATTTTAAATAAAATAAATTTTCATTATTTATAAATAATCTATAAAAATTGTTAGATTAAAAATAGGAATCTTTAAGTTTCAAAAATATCAAAAATAGAATTCTAATAAAATGTAAACAAGTTAATTTATATCTATTTTTAATATTTAATAATACAAATAAACTAAAAAAAATATTCAATATTATACTCATTTTGAAGGTATCGTCGAGACGATTATAATGGTGTAAATTATAGAAAAAAGAAACAAAAAACTTAAATGGTTTTAATTCATATATATTATTTACGTTAATATGATAAGTATGCAAGGTGAAAATTGAAAAACTAAGTGGTAAAAAATAATTTAATCAAATAATTCTAAGGATACAAAATGTAAATTATAAAAGGAAAATTAATAAATTAATGAGAATTTTTAAGTAAGTGAATTTTGGAAAATAGTTTTTCCATATTTGTAGTTACAAAAAAATGAATTTATAACTATTAATATGGTATTAAAAAAATACGTATACATGATGACATCATCAATTGTTGTATTTTAATTAATTGGCCAATGAAATGGCTCAATTTCGTATTGATGATGTCGGCCAAAACATTCTTTTAATATATATATATATATAGATTTATAGAAAATAAAAACAAAAATCTTAAATAGTTTTAATTCATATATATTTTTTACGTTAATATGATAAGGATGCAAGTGAAAATTGAAAAACTAAGGGGTGAAAAGTAATTTAATCAAATAATTCTATGGATATAAAATATAAATTGTAAAAAGAAAATTAATAAATTAATGAGAAATTTTAGGTAAGTGAATTTTGGAAAATAATTTTTCCATATATATAGTTACAAAAAATTGAATTTATAGCTATTAATATGGTATTAAAAATAGAAAAAAAAATACATATACATGATGACATCATCAATTGTTGTATTTTAATTAATTGACCAATGAAATGGCTTAATTTCGTATTGATGATGTCAGCCAAAACTCTCTTTTAATATATATATATATATATATATATATAATATATATATAGGGGTGGGTTCAATTGCAAACCACCTTTTCATTGTGAACGTGAGGACAGCCCAGAGCGCGACACGTGGCAATCTGAAACGGCGGGTAAAGGCTTATTCATTCTGAATAAACTCGCGGGTTAGTGTTATTCATACTGAATAAGCCTTTACCCGCGGCTTTACCCGCGGCATTACCCGCCCGCGTCCAAGTCAGAGTGCAACTAAGCCTTATTCATACTGAATAACGCTTTATTCAGTCTGAATATAGTGTTATTCAGTATGAATAACACTAAAGTCGAAAATTTTTCAGATGCCACGTGGCGCTCTCTGGGCTGTCCTCACGTTCACAATGAAAAGGTGGTTTGCAATTGAACTTTCACCTATATATATATATATATATATAGATGTGAGGTTATATTAAATTAAATCAAGAAATGTATGAGAAGTGTTTTTATTTTTTATTTTTGTTAAAAATGTCAGAAGCGCTTTTAAACAGTTGATTTATTTTAATCAATTGTCCTCTCATGAATTACAGCTTAAAAAGAAATTGATGTGTTGCATCTTATATTGTTGTATCTTATCCTAATGTGTAAAAAATAAACGTTTAAAATGAACAAAACATAACCTTTAATTATGTTTAAAATACTTTAGAATCAAAAGATGGTTAGGTTTAGAAGCATAAAAGTCAATCAAGAATCAGTTCTAAAGCCGAATCCTTCTATAATTCCTTCAAAGAAATGTAAACCTAATAAAGTGATTGTTAAAAAGTTACCATCTTTATGCAAAATCATGGTACATACATAAATTAAAGAATCTCTTACGCGCGTTTGCATCATTATAACGGCTAACCCTCATAAGTTTCATGTCGTTTTCAACACCAAGAACCCGCGTGAACTTTTAAAGAAAAATACGCGTTATATAAAATAAATGGAAATGTCAATGCACGTCCCAGTTATCGTGTTTGCAACACTTTAAGCAATTACAGGTCTTTCATGTAGAAACTTCGTAGAGCAATACAACGCATAGGGATGAAATTTGCATACAAATACCAAAGGAGTGTTGCCAAGTGGTAAGGCTTGGGCACTGCATAGTGGTGAACCCAAGTTCGAGCCCTGGGGACGCATTCTGGAGGTACGGTGGCTTCAACCCCGGGCTGCATGCTTTAGCAGTCGGGTTTCGACCCAAAATTGCCGAGGATTAATTTAGGCCCAATGTGGTATGGGATACCTCTTCAAAAAAAAAATTGCATACAAATGGAAATGGATTTTAGGGTTGTTACTTGTTACAAATGGCAATTCTTCTTTTATAGAATTGTATAGAAGACTTTGATTTTAACCAAAAATGGTGTTGGATCATTATTCAAGCATCTAAAGTTTTTCAATCTTTCGAAAAGATGTTATGTTGTGGTCCAACAACCAAAATTTGATTCTTCTTTTTGATGAAATGTTCATGGAAGTTTGTCAACTTGTTTCTTTAAAAAATTATAAAGAGTAAACTAGAATTTTAGTTGTGGTTTATACAAAACTATGAATAGTGTCCCTAAATCTTAATAAGTGCAATAATGATCAATATGATTTGTATTTTGTATTGAAAAGATTACTTTATAAATATTCCGTTAATTGAAACAAATGATAAAAACATTAAACATAATCAAATGTTCAAATTCTCAAATAAAGGGTCGAGACTGAACTAGGACATATTTCATAGTACATATATTTTTCGTATGAACCTCCTTCTATATATATATATATATATATATACTAGGTTAATACCGTTTGAATAATTAAATACCAACTATGATTATCTAATTACTTTTAACTTGATACTTGTAGTAGGCTTGTAGCAATCATCATTATATAAAACGATGTAAAATACCTAAATACCTTTATTTAACCCATATATAGAGGGATGTTGAACCGAAAACCAAGTGAACACCATCGTAATCTTTTATCTGGACTTTATGAACTTATGCATAGAAATTAATTTAGGTGTTTTGGTTTTTATGCATGTGAGCATTATGCACATGTGCATGTTACAAATTACTTCTATACACAAGTGCATACGGTTCATATGAAGGGCTACGAGGGTGTTCCTCGGTTTTTTATTTCTGTAAGCTTTTCTTTTGAAGCTAACCCTACACACACACATAGGGTCAGCTTCAAATGTGAACTCATCTTCAATTGCGAACGTGATGACCACTAGTATCGCGCCACGTGACAATATTTTATCATTTATTCAGAAAAGCTTAGGCCCACAATTCACGCATGCGCACTAAATAAAACTTAGGCGCCGATTCACATTGCCACGTTGCGCGATTTTGTTGGTCCTCACGTTCACAATGAAAAATGAGTTCACATTTGAACTTTCCTTTCTCTCTCTCTCTCTCTCTCTCTATATATATATATATATATATATAATCGTGTTCAAACAAGAACATAGGTATTTAAAAGTACACAAGAACCACCAAAATCACATATATTTTTGTATTAACTTTCGGAAAAAACCAAACAGGCGACTTTAGTCGCGATTTGCAAAATCGCATGAATCATATATAATTGTGTTGGTTCTCGTGTTTTTTTAAGTAAGTAATGTTTTTGTTTAATCCTCCCCTATTGATATATATATATATATATATAAATATAGAGGGACTTTCAAGAGAAAACCATTATATCAGTGAAAACCGTGAGAACCAACTAAAAAATAAATTTTTTAAAGATTTTTTTCCATCAAATGTTAGAATTGATATGTTGTTTTACATATATATATTTTTTCATAAGATGAATATCATCCATGAATTTGTTTCATAATATGAATACAAATGTTGTATATTTTCGATTCATAATACGAATAAAACTTTTATTTTTTCATGGATGATAATTAGATTATGAAAAAAATATACGTGTAGCAATAGTTAATATCATAGTATTTCATAAAAAATCGTAAAAATAATTATTTTTTAGTTGGTTTTCACGGGTTTTCACTAATAAAATGGTTTTTATTTGATTAACACTCAAAATATATATATATATATATATATATAATATAGAGAGAGAGAGAGAGAGAGAGACAAAGGTTCAAACAAGAACAAATTCAATTTACAAAAACAAAGCGACAATTCTGGATCACATGTGATGTGGGTCCTACATAATAAAAAATCATATATGATTCAGGTGGGTCCCACCACTAAATCATATATGATTTATTTAATGATGGGTCCCACATAACATGTGGCTCAAAATACATTCTTTTGTTCCTACAAATGAAGTTGTTCTTGTATGAACCTCCCTCTATATATATATATATATATAAATATATAGAGGGAGTTTCAAATGAGAATGATAAGTATTTAAGAAAATAAAAGAATAACTCTCAACCACTCATTTTCCTAATCTAGTACAAACATCATGCGCCTCCAAGCACGTGCACATGGCTCATTTCTTTCAGCACTTAAATATGGCATCATTTCTTTCCTCAGGTGCCATGTGGCGACCATTCCTTCCACCATGTGGTATCACTAAGCTTTCCATACACAAATCAACTTTCAATTTAACACCACCCAAATATATATATATATATATATATATATATATATTCCCAAAATTATTTATAAAAAAAACCCTATTTTGAATCATACGTGATTTTTGTGAAACATATGTGATTTGTCTGTGAAATATATGTGAATCATATATGATCCTGTACGTGAATTATATATGATTTTGTATATGAATTTTGTAATTGAATTACATATGATTTTATGAAACCATATGTGATTTTGTACTTGAAATATATATGATTTTGTACGTGAATCATATATGGTTTTCTACATAACTTTTATACTTGAATTACATAGGATTTATATACGTGTATCATATGTGATTTTATACCTACCATTCTCACGTCCTCGTAAATAGTTAACGTTCTCGTTTGAACCCGCCCGCATCAAATCATCATAAGTCATTGTACAATAAACAAGTTGTCAAAATCTTGAAAAAAGTAAATATGCATCACATAATAGATATGATTGCATCATAAATAATTTGGACAAAATATTAAACAGAAAGAGGTTCAAACAAGAACAAAACCATTTTGTATTAACAAATTGACCATTTTGGATCACATGTGATGTGAGCCCTTGTGGGACCCACCCATTAAATAAATCATATATGATTTAGTGGTGAGACCCACCTGAATCATATATGATTTATTTAATGGGTGGGTCCCACATGGGTCCACATCGCATTTGACTCACATTTCATTCATTTGTTCATACAAATGAGATTGTTCTTGTATAAACCTCCCTCATATTAAATATGGCAAATCATATATTAAAATATTGCATCATGAATAAAAGATGATCCTTTGAACTAAGGATCACACTTGAATCAATTGAATGGGTAAATGTAAATCATATATTTTTCAATATTAAAATATTATAATATGGACAAAATATTAAAATATTGTATTATGAATAAAAAAGAATCCTTTGAACTGAGGATGATTGAATCAATTGAATAGGTAAATCACATATTATTTAATATTAAAATAGTATAGTATGAATAAAATATTTTAATATTTCATTATGAATAAAGGGAATTCTTTGAACGGGAGGATGGCGGCTGAATTAACTGAATGGTAGCATTAGGCGCGTGGGGGGTGGCGGCTGAATTGATTGAAGGGTAGCATCTGGCGCGTGGAGTTTGAGTTTGTTGAAAAAATATATGATTGAGAATTATTCTCGTATTCTTTTAAATTGATGTTGTTCTCGTTTGAACCCACCCCTAAATATATATATATATATATATATATATATATATATATATATATAGGGGTGGGTTCAAATACAAACCACTTTTTGGTTGTGAACGTGAGGACAGCCCAGAGCGCGACACGTGGCAATCTGAAATCGGCGGGTCAAGTCTTATTCAGTCTGAATAAATCTGCGTGTTAGTGTTATTCATACTGAATAAAGCGTTATTCAGACTGAATAAGCCTTGACCCGCGGATGACCCGCTGCTGACCCGCCCGGGTCCGATTGCATCAGAGTGCAGGTTAGTGTTATTCATACTGAATAACGCTTTATTCAGTCTGAATGACTAAGTCGAAATTTTTTTAGATTGCCACGTGGCGCGCTCTGGGTTGTCCTCACGTTCACAACCAAAAAGTGGTTTGTATTTGAACTTTCCTCTATATATATATATATATATATATATATATATATATATATATATATATAGAGGGGCCTTCAAGAGAAAACCAAATAATTTGTAAAAACTTGAGGACCAATCTAAGCCTTTGATCTGAAAATGGGTATAAAGGGCATGATCGTCATTTTACAAAAAAGTTCACATTCATATTATGAATATGAAACTTCATATTCATTTTATGAAACTTCAGATTCATTAATATGGAAATCAGATTCATAATATGAAATTCCATATTCATCTTATGAATATTTACTAGATGAAACTCAGATAAATCTTATGAATATTCGATTCACTACATGAAACTTCATATTCATCAAATAATGTGTATTTACATGTAAATTCATCTTACGGATACAAACATAAATTCACCTTATGAATACAAAACAAAATGTCCGTTTACATTTATATTCACCTAATGAATAGAAAACCAAATGTTCATTTACATTTAAATTCATCTAATGAATACAAACAAATGTCTATTTACATTTAAATTCATCTAATGAATCTTCATATCGTTGTCCACTTCAGCCTTCAAGAACACATGATGATTCTGCATGAACAAAAATGATAAACACTCAAGAACACATGATGAAACTTCAAGAACACAACTTCAAAAACTCTAATTTTTCAAAAATGATTTCTTAAAATTTTCATAAAAATTGTTAAAATTCAGATATGTTGAACAAATCAAAATTACAAACAACTTTTGTGAAACAACAAACTCCAAAATTGAGTCAAACTAGCATAATTTTAGAAAAATCTTAAGAACCCTAGAAATTGGGTTTTTTAGTAAAAAAAACAAATTACCAGATTTTGGACTTTGTGAGGACGGTCGCGATGGTGGAGGTAGACGTGGTGGAGGTGGTGAGGTCGGTGACGGTGGTGAGGTCGCCGAAATTTGTAGATCTGGATGGTGGTGGTGACAGATCTGGAATTTGTAGATCTGGATAGTGGCGGTGGTTGCAGCGGATGACAGCGGCGGCGGTGGTGGTGCAGCGGTGGACGACAACGTAGAACTCTGGTGAAGATGGAGAGTGAGGAAAATGGTGAAGATGGAGAGGGAGGAAAGAAAGTGATCTGATGTTTTTTTGTAGCTTTGCTCAAAATTGGAAATGAAAAGCAATGTTATAAACTTGACAAAAATACCCTTTTGGGTTGTGATCTGATGTGTTTCACTAACATTGTTGTGATGGTGCCCTTTTATTTAGAACCCTTGATTAAAACTAATGGATGGCATCAGATTGGTCCACTAGTTTACACCAAAAAATAGGTTTTCATTTGATTATTCACCTATAAATATATATATATATATATATATATATATATATATATATATAAAGAGAGAGATAAGATTAAACGGGAATAATATTTATTTAAAATAATATAAGAACCAACAAAATCATATATGATTCATGCAACTTTGAAAGTTGAGTCTAAAGTCGTTTGCATGGTTTTTATCGAAAGATAATGCAAAATCATATGTGATTTTGTTGGTTTTCGTATTCCTTTAAATAAGTATCATTCTCATTTGAACTAGAATCTCTCTCTCTCTCTCTCTCTCTCTCTCTCTCTCTCTCCCTACATATATATATATAGGGTCCGGTTCAAATGTGAACTCATTTTTTATTGTGAACTTGAGGACGACCGAGAGCGTGCCACGTGGCATATTCAGTTTGAATATTATGTGTTATTCAAATTGAATAACACTGTATTTAGTCTCACTGAAACACTAATTGCAGTGTAATTAAATTTATATAACACATAATATTCAAACTAAATATGCCACGTGGCGCGATTTTAAAGGTCTTCATGTTCACAACCAAAATTGAGTTCACATTTGAACGAAAGTTCAAATTTGAACTCTGTTGGGTTTTTGCGATTCGGATAAAACAGATATAAACATATAAACGAATAAACGCAGCGGATAAAAACAAAACCCGAACAAAGATCCAACCGTAATTTAACAGATACAAATCTATCAAAGGGGGTTTTCTCGCGTTTACCTTTAGCGATCCAAACTTTTCTCCGGAAGCTAGTGAGGGATACACCGCTACTGCACCACCGTGAGACTGGCTGCTAGACCGCCTAGGATTTGATCGGAAAAACCTCCCGGTGTGGGTGTGTGTGTCAAACGCCGACAAGAGAGAGAGAGAGAATTGGGATTCTTGGTGAGAAAGCAATTATGAAATCTATGTTATAATTCTATTACCCTAACCCTATATTTATATAGGTAATTATGGTAATCATATTAAGAATCCCAATCCATAAATAACTATCCCCAATAACTTCCTTAATTAACTCAAACTTGTTAATCAAGTAATTATATTTATCTGATAAATAATAAATAAACAATTTATTATTTATCCTTTTCTCTCTATTAAATAATTAAACTTAATTAATTATTTCCACACGATAAATCCAATAGGTCTCGGGTTGGGTGTGTAGCAGTGTGACCCACTAGTGTCTTATAACATTGGACATAGTGATCCTAATTACTGTCTTGCACATAATCCTTTCAGACTCCCACTTGTGCCAGACAAGTAACTTAACTGTCACCATTAGCCTAAGGAGGTCCCTAGCCAGACACTTAGGTTAACCAGGTTATAAGATCTCTTATAGCCAGAGATACGATTCATATTTGAATTGTACACAGGTTCATTCCTTTTACACACGATATTTTAAAGTGAGTTTTGACATGGAGCTGAGATAGTTCAATCATAAACTCAAGTATTTCCTGACTCTGATCTCGATTGCCTGCAGTAACGGATCTTCCAAATAACCCACTGTTATTCTACCCGAGCGTGGCCACGCATTTCTGCCAATCTTAACCGTCAGGGGGCCCAGAAATATCTCTCCCATGTGGGAGGTGTAAATCCCATCTTGACTATCCGCATCTACAACCACGGCTTCCGCTGCATCTAGTCATACCCCTTATGACCACCCAGTTACGGTGCGGCGTTAGAGCATGCTAAGAGTACAGTAGTCCTCATGATCATAGACCAGATATCTCAGGTCAAAGGACAACCTATCATCAAGTCAATGCTTATGACAAGGGCTCCATGAAGCAGACTTGAAACTGGTCACATCCAATACCTATTCACTCTGATAAGTATCTATGAATGTCTAACTATATCAACTGTATATTAAACACTTCATAATAGCGTTATAACCCTACTGAGATTCCCATCTCAATAAGTTGCTACGGAGATTTAGATTTTTACGAACTCGTGAAAAATCATGGATAACCTTAAATATGCGAAAAGTAATTTTCTTGAAACATCTTTAAAATAGTATCTCTTTATTTCCAACACACAGTGAAATAAACTTTCATAATGTTTCAAAATTACATTGATAATCGATAACATAAACTAACTACTAGTATCCAGGTACTGCATTCCTATGGAACTAGTATGGCCCTCATGCTTTGCTCTAGCTAAAGGCTTTGTTAGCGGATCTGCAACGTTCTCATCCGTCGGAATCTTGCATATTCTCACATCTCCTCTTCCAATAATCTCTCGGATGAGGTGATATTTCCTGAGTACATGTCTCGACTTGTGATGTTCTCTGGGCTCCTTCGCTTGCGCTACTGCCCCAGAGTTATCACAGTAAATATCAATGGGTCTAGAGATACTGGCTATAACTCTTAGATCCGTGATAAAACTCCTGAGCCAGACAGCTTCCTTTGCCGCATCTGATGCTGCAATGTACTCTGCCTCTGTAGTGGAATCTGCTATGGTATCTTGCTTCGAGCTCTTCCACGAGATCGCGCCTCCATTTAGGGTAAATACATATCCTGACTGTGATCTAAAATCATCTTTGTCGGTCTGAAAACTAGCGTCAGTGTAGCCTGTGACGCTAATCTCGTCTTCAGATCCTCCAAAGACCAAGAACATTTCTTTTGTGCGTCTCATGTACTTGAGAATGTTCTTGACAGCCACCCAATGGGCTTCACCTGGGTTCTGCTGGTATCTGCTCATAACACTTATCGAGTAAGCAACATCGGGCCTTGTACATAACATGGCATACATAATTGATCCTATCGCTGAAGCATATGGGATCAATTTCATCTTGTCCTGATCTTCACTAGAAACAGGACACTGTGCTTTGCTTAGCACTATGCCATGCTGCATTGGGATAAATCCTTTCTTGGATTCGTCCATCCTGAATCGTTTCAGGATTTTGTCAATGTATGTACTCTGACTAAGCCCGATAAGCCGTCTAGATCTATTCCTATAGATCTTTATACCAAGTATATAGGCGGCTTCTCCAAGGTCTTTCATTTGGAAACACTTGCTTAACCAAGTCTTTACACTCTGTAAAGTTGGTACGTCATTTCCAATGAGTAGAATATCATCTACATATAAGACCAAGAAGGTTACTATGCTCCCACTGAACTTTGTGTAAACACATGGTTCAAACTCACTCTTGGTAAAACCAAATTCTTTGATTCGCTCATCAAAGTGTAAGTTCCAACTTCTAGATGCCTGTTTTAATCCATATATGGATTTCAACAACTTGCACACTTTATTAGGATTCTTTGGATCTATGAAACCTTCCGGCTGTTCCATATAGACGTCTTCTGTTAACTTCCCGTTCAGGAAGGCCGTCTTAACATCCATCTGCCAAATCTCGTAATTGAAGTACGCTGAAATGGCCATCAAGATCCTAATAGACTTTAACATTGCTACTGGTGAAAAAGTTTCATCATAGTCAATACCATGAGTTTGCGTGAAACCTTTTGCTACCCGTCTAGCTTTAAAGGTGTGCACATTACCGTCCATGTCAGCTTTCTTCTTGAAAACCCATTTACGTCCAACAGCCCTACAGTGTTGGGGTAATTCTGTCAACTCCCATACTTGGTTGTCGTACATGGACTGCATCTCAGCCTTCATGGCCTCCTGCCATTGTTCAGACTCACTGCCTGATACAGCTTCTCCATAGGAGGTCGGTTCATTCAAGTCTCCATCATCCTGAGAGACTAAGAACCCAAGATACCTATCTGGCTCTTGCCTTATCCTAGTGGATCTGCGAAGGTCCTGTGTTTGCACCTCCTCAACCGTTTCCGGTTGAGTCTCAACATATTCTTGTTGAGCAACTGGCTCAACTATCGGTGAAGTGTCATCTTCTTCTACCTCCTGTAGATCTACATCATTCCTGGTATCCTCTTGGTTGAGGAACTTATCCTCCAGAAAATCACCTCCCCGAGCTACAAAGACTTTGTTCTCGGTAGGATTGTAGAAGTAGTATCCCACAGTAGTCTTGGGATATCCTACGAAGAAGCACTTATCTGATTTGGGTTTGAGTTTTTCAGAAGTTGGTCTCTTGACATATACTTCACAACCCCAAATCTTTAGAAAAGACAATTTTGGTTTCTTGCCTGTCCAAATTTCATATGGTGTCTTTTCTACCGATTTAGTTGGCACTTTGTTCAGTATGTGGGCCGCTGTTTCGAGCGCATGTCCCCAAAATGACACTGGTAGTGAGGAACGACACATCATTGATCTTACCATATCAAGCAAGGTACGGTTTCTCCTTTCTGACACACCATTCATTTGGGGTGTGTACGGAGGTGTGAGTTGTGAAACAATCCCACATTCTATCAAATGATTGTTAAATTCCTGACTCAGATATTCCCCACCTCGATCTGACCTTAGGAACTTGATTTTCTTGTCAAGTTGATTCTGTACTTCACTCTGAAATTCCTTAAATCTTTCAAAGGCTTCAGATTTATGTCTCATCAAGTAGACATAACCATATCTACTGAAATCGTCAGTAAAAGTGATGAAGTACCGGTATCCTCCTCTAGCTTCATGACTGAAGGGACCACACACATCTGTGTGTATAATTCCCAACAAATCATTTGCCCTTTCATTACCTTTGTTGAAGGGTTGCTTTGTCATCTTGCCGGATAAACAAGATTCGCAATTGTCAAATGGTTTAAAATCGAAAGACCCAAGGAGTCCTCCTTTCTGGAGTTTCTCTATGCGTTTCTTGTTTATGTGACCTAGACGACAATGCCAGAGGTAAGTTTGATCCTCAATATTCTTGGATCGTTTACTTATATGATAGACTTCTCTATTTTCTTGTAGATTTAACACATATAGACCATTAGAGGGAGTTGCTTTGAAATAAAAGATATCATTTTTAAAGCAAGAGATAAGTTTATAATCATATTTATAATAAAAACCTTGGTCTACAAGTAAATCGAAAGAAATAACATTTTTGATCATTCTAGGAACATAGTAACAATTTTCAAGTTCCAATACTAGACCCGAGGGTAAACTAAGACTGTAAGACCCTATAGATTCAGCTACAAGCATCTGGCCTTCGCCGACTCTTAGGTTCGAACGGTCCTTCCCCAGCATCTCCCTTCTTTTGAATCCCTGTAAATGATTACAAATGTGATTACCACTGCCTGTATCAAGTACCCATGATTCATAAGAAGTGATCAAACAGTCTATCATAAAGATACCTGGTGCATCGGGTAAACCGATGTCTAGCTGGTCGATGTCCATCGAGTGAGCACAAATATCCTTGCTACCGCATTCTGGGCAACTCAGATCTCCCAGCTCGTCAATCCAATCCGTGTCCATGAGGTCAGCAGGTGCTGCAGTTTTCGGCTCTAAACTGGCCAAAATATCCTCATGAAGCTTTGCCACGTCTCTCTTTGGTTCTCCAATGTATGCACTAACTGTGTTACGTATCTCATCAGTGAGGGAGAACCACATGAGATGCACAAGTTCCTCCTGGACAACTTTGTATCCCATGCACGACAAACTTTTAAAGAGCTTCCTCATCTCTAGGAGATGCTCTTTAACAGATTGACCCTTTTCCAGTTTCAGAGAATAGATCTCTTTCATGATCAGATACTTCCCACTCTTCTTATAGAAACCCACCTGGTTCTCTATATTCTTCACGACCTCATGGCAATATCTAACCCTCAAATCAGCAGTAAACTCGGGTGAGGTAGAAAAGGACAGAATCGACATCACATCAGATTCGTCAGCCATGAATTTGAAGTATTCAGCAAAGTCCTTTTCAGGAGCATTGCAACTGGGTCGTGAAACGGGTTTCTCTATCACGTACCGCTTACCCTGTGCATCCAAGACGTTGTCAAGGTGCATTTTCCAGACTGGAAAATTTTGGCCTGTAAGCTTCCATTTCCCCATTATCAGGCGGAGAGATTCCTCAGGTGAATAAAAGATAATAGCAGACATCTACAGATAAATATAAAATTCCGATTTAGTTATCTGATTGTATTTCTAATAAATTATTACCTTAGAACAATAATTATATTAGACTAGAATCCATATTTCACATGAATTGACAGGCGGTTTGCTCACGCAAGCCAATCCATGCTATTTCTGGTAGGTAACGCCTTATACCAATCGCATCTTTAAACGAAGATACGACTTCTAGATCGTCGGGACATCGGATACTTGAATCCGTGCATATTTAGTCCCTCTAGTGTGTTTTGGCCCGGTACCACCCGGTGAGTTGTAACAACTACCAAAATAGATCGCACCATTTTGAACTGGATGTACTCTGGTCGGTACCCCCCGATATCGCAGAGTCTTTTCACCCCCTTCAGCTTGGGGTTTGAACGTGGGGCTAAAGGTTCGACTCCTTCGAGCCCCGACGTACCTTACGCCAAAGGTGTCCACAAATGGATCACACTAACTGATCTAAGATTTTCCTAAGGATTTAGCCAGTTTTTAGTTTTGAAAAAGACTAGTTCGAAAAACAAACTGTAATCGAACTCTTTAATCTGATTTCATAAAATTTTGTTTTTATCTAAGACTAAGCAATCATAATCAACCACGCAGATAAAAACAAGACAGTGTCATAGCTTTCGCCCAGATCTATTGTCAGTCTCGTGAGCCAACACGAGAACTGACGGTCCAAAATCCTATGTGACTAAACAACCACAAGGCATGAAATCTTGGTGCTCCCACTGGCTCCAACATCTCCGGTCGTGTCTCCGTGAAACTCCGTCTTCAGATTTAACGAAACTAATTTTAACTATTACATAAAAGGGTTGCAAATGGCACGCAGGCCTCCCTTACCAAAATAATTATATAAAGCAGTAAAATAACACAATAAAGAACACAACCATAGGTCAAAGGGCTTGGCTATGACAACTAAGCAGTTTAAAGAATTAAACTAAGACAAAACTGTTTTTGATAAGACTGGTTTTTGCAATAATCCAAACTGGATTATATTAAAGTTTTAAAATACTAATTAAAACTCATCCTAATTCGAAAAAGAGTTCCTAATTCGAATTTTGATAATTATCCCGAAAACAATTAAAGGATAATGATAATCCCGATCCCCAAAAAATTTGATCCGTAAAACTTTAGTGATTATCGTGTCTTGACCATCACGGTTTTACCGGAACCAAAATTATCACCGATTATATCCGCCATCGACAACCGCCGCGACGTGGTCGGCCGTCGATTGCCCGGAACCGGCACACGACGGCGACGCCAAACGAACGCCACCGCCGCTGCCCCGTAACACCATCGTCGCGAACGGCGATGACGCAAAAACGCCACCACCGCCGCCTAATCGTCGCCGGCGTGCGACGATGACGCAAACGCCACCGCCGCCGCCCCGAAAACAATCAGAAACTGCCGCCACCACCGCGGCTGCCCTAGCCGACCGGTGGTGCGGCTCTGTGGTGTTCGGACGACCACCACCACCATCGCCGATCGCGGCTTTGGTGGCTGGTGGTGTCGAGACTGAGATCGACCACCGCCACCGAATTGGTGGTGGGTGGTTTACGGTTTTGGCGAGGAACGACCACCACCGCCGTCGCCGATCGAGGCTTCGGCGGTGTGGTGGTTTGCGATGGACACAGCCACCACCACCGTTGCCAATCGTGGCTTCGGTGGTGGTTTGCGACGAGACCCAAAAAAAACAGCCACCACCACCGTTGCCAATCGCGGCTTCGGTGGTGGTTCACGGCTTCGCTTCCGGTGGTCCATCGGGGATTCGTCCGGCGATCGGTTCGGCGGTTCGGTTGGTTTATCACCACCGTTCCACCGCCGATTGCCACAAGTCTCGGGATTAATCCAAAAATCAAAATTTTACCGGAAAATTAGATTTTTACCAAAAACCAACTTTTATCAAAAAACTAAAACAGATCTGATAAATATATGGAAGTGGCTCTGATACCACTGTTGGGTTTTTGCGATTCGGATAAAACAGATATAAACATATAAACGAATAAACGCAGCGGATAAAAACAAAACCCGAACAAAGATCCAACCGTAATTTAACAGATACAAATCTATCAAAGGGGGTTTTCTCGCGTTTACCTTTAGCGATCCAAACTTTTCTCCGGAAGCTAGTGAGGGATACACCGCTACTGCACCACCGTGAGACTGGCTGCTAGACCGCCTAGGATTTGATCGGAAAAAACCTCCCGGTGTGGGTGTGTGTGTCAAACGCCGACAAGAGAGAGAGAGAGAGAATTGGGATTCTTGGTGAGAAAGCAATTATGAAATCTATGTTATAATTCTATTACCCTAACCCTATATTTATATAGGTAATTATGGTAATCATATTAAGAATTCCCAATCCATAAATAACTATCCCAATAACTTCCTTAATTAAATCAAACTTGTTAATCATGTAATTATATTTATCTGATAAATAATAAATAAACAATTATTATTTATCCTTTTCTCTCTATTAAATAATTAAACTTAATTAATTATTTCACACGATAAATCCAATAGGTCTCGGGTTGGGTGTGTAGCAGTGTGACCCACTAGTGTCTTATAACATTGGACATAGTGATCCTAATTACTGTCTTGCACATAATCCTTTCAAACTCATCATTCATTGTGAACGTGAGGACCACTAATATAATGCCATGTGACAATATTCTGTTTGAATATTCATGCTTTATTAAGTATGCATCATATTCATACTGAATAAAGTTTAGGTGCCAATTTAGATTGCCACTTGCGCGTGATTTTGTTGGTCCTCACATTCACAATGAAAATGAGTTTTCATTTGAACTTTCCCTCTCTCTCTCTCTCTCTCTGTGTGTGGAAACAACAAAAATTCATTAAAAACCCAAAAGAGTACAACCAAAGTGAACCAACCACTTTTACGGACCAACCTTTTACAAAAACAGCCCAGAAGAACCACAGAACCAACAACAACAAGCACAGACCAGAAAAAACAGAACCGCATCAACAGCCTCAGCTAGATTACAAGATATAAACTCACTGAGCACGCAACCCCTGTCCCAGAAAGCAACTTAACGACCAAAGAAAACCGACAGATCAGCCCCATGACCCTAACGTCAAGTAATATCGCCACGTCGAAAGTATCACTCTGCTGGATCGTGAAGCCAAGTTTCCCACTATTTCATCCAATTCGATATCCACTTGAACGTGTGTCTTTGCATCTCTAAGAATTTATCTGATAAATTTGAGTGTTTTCCCTCAATAACCAATGAGTTACGGTGTGTCCAAATAAAATACATAAAAGCCACCTAACCACCGACCATACCTCGTCTATACTTTCACCCGAGGGTGAAATGTCGTCGTGCAATATTTCTTGCACCGTTGAGACCGTATCAAGTCTTTTCCCCCACCAAGTTCCCACCCGGTTCCAAATCGATTTCACCTCCGAACACGTTACTAACGCATGATCCATTGATTCAACTATCTCTCCACACCTTGGGCAAAGCACCGAGTTCAAGTCGCACCCTATTTTGTCTAAGTTAGAGAGGCAAGGTAGTATATCCAACCTGACCCTCCAGTTGAAAATACACACTTTTTTGGGATGATCTTCGTCCATTTGGTAATCGCTCCCAAACAACTCTCTTGCTTACCTAAGATATCCAGCATTGACTTGACCGAGTACATATTCGAAGCATCTAGCGTCCATTCCATCTTGTCCACACCCTCCTTAGCGGGAGCTTTTCCAATCAATCGAGCCTTTAGATCTTCGAGTTCGCCTAGTTCTCGTCCTCTCGGCTCTTTTCTCCACTTCTACGACCATTTCCATTCACCGCTTGTCCACTCCTCTCTATCCGCAACCTTCGTCTTGTCGTCCTCTTCTAGCCGGAAAAGCCTTGAAAACACATCTTGCAATCTTTCCGTCCCAAGCCATCTCTCTTTCCACATCTTAGTGTTGTTCCCGTCACCAACTTTTTTGACAAACGACCTCGTAAACTCTATGCCTTTGTTTTCCAAAATTGCTCCTGGATGGATAATGTCATAATGCTTGACCAAGTATTACCTGCACCATCAAAGCCAACGTTTTTTTTTCAAAAAGACCCCTACCCTCCCCATAAAGACTTGTAATAACTTTCACCCAAAGAGCGTCCTTTTCCATGAATAACCTCCACCACCATTTACCTAAAAGACTTAGGTTCATGGAGTCAAGACTCCCAATATTAAGGCCACCCTTATCAAATGATTTTAGAGTTTTTACCCAATTAACCCAAACCATCCCTTTTTTCCCTCCCTCACCCCCGCCCCAAAAGAATCTACATCTAACTCTCTCGCAATCTTTGATAACACCACCAGGAGCGCGAAATAATGAGAAAGAGTACAACGTAAGACTACCCAAGACCGATTTGACCAAAGTAAGTCTACCCCCAAACGATACAAATCTCGATTTCCAAGAGTGAAGCCTCTTTTGTAGTTTATCCATCGCTGCTTTCCAATGATCCAACCTCTTCATGGATGCTCCTACCGGAAGACCAAGATATATGAACGGGATATTACAGAACCCGCATCTCGCGCTTAAAGCCCAATTGCTTACCTTCTCTTCCGAAACCCCTAGACCATAAAGTTTGCCCTTCCCGACGTTGATTTTTAACCCCGACATTTTTTGGAAGCACTCAATAATTTTCAACAAATTTATGAAGTTTACGCGATTCCACTTATCGAAAAAAACCACATCGTCGGCGTATTGCAAATGTGATACCGAGCAACTTAACTTACTGACTTTGATCCCTTCAAATAGATGTTTCTCCTCCGCATTCTCCATAAGAATATGTAGACTTTCCGCCACGATTAGGAAAAGAAACGGGGCCAAAGGGTTTTCTTTGCCTAAGTCCCCTCTTCAGAGGAAACTCCTTGGTAGGTGAACCGTTTACGAGGACCGAAATCGTGGATGACTTGAGACACGCTTCTATCTAACTTACCCATTTGCAACAAAACCCATCTTTTTCAAAGAGTCTATAAGAAACGACCATTCAACACTATTGTACGCTTTCTCAACGCCCACTTTGAAAATGAAACCCGAAGTTTTCTTTTTTCTTACATAATCGATGACTTCATTTGCGATTAGAATGCCATCCAAAATGGACCTTCCTTTTATGAAGGCACTTTGAGAGTAGTTAATAATTTTTCCCATCACCCCTTTGATCCTTTCCGCCAAGATCTTCGCCAAGATTTTGTAGAAGAATCCGATTAAGCTTATCAATCTAAAATCACCAAGGTGGAACGATACATCCAATTTTGGGATTAGAGTAAGGAACGACGCATTAGATCCCATTCCAAGGTCTCCCCTTTCCCAAAACCACGAGACCGCGCTTATTAGATCTCCTTTTATTATTTCCCAAAAAAGCTTTTAGGAATCCAAACGTAAACCCATCCGGTCTCGGTGACTTATCTCCTCCACAACTTTTGATGGCGGCCCATATTTCCTCCTCTTCAAACAGCTGCTCCAAACCGCTAGCCTCTTCGACGGTTATTTTTGTGAAATACCTTACCCCCAAAGTCGGCCCTCTTACAAAATTGGAGTCGAATTTGTCTTTAAAGAAATCAAAGAGGATTTCCTTGATTTTGATTGGGTCTTCAATCCAACCTTCCGAAGTGTTCATTCCTCTTACCGAGCTTTTTCTTTCTCTATGTTTGATGACGACATGAAACATCTTTGAGTTCTCGTCACCCCCTAAAGTCCATTTGATCTAAACCTTTTGCTTCTCCATATCTATTTTCTTCTTTTCAAGATCCTACCAAGTTTTTCTCTTAAGGGCATTATTTTCCTTATTTTCCCGACTCAACCAGATCTATCTGCGTCCTCTTCTAAGGCAAGGACCTCTTTTTTTACCGCTTCTAACTCCGCTTCCAAGTTATCAAAAAAAAATCGACCACGCCTTGTGAGCGTTCTTGACGTTTTTTAATTTATCGCGAAAGACTTCAACTGGCCGAGATGAGTTTACATTTTTGTTTCATTCGGTTCTAACCACGTCTTCAAACCCTTCCTCCCGGGTCCACGAGTCAAAGAATTTAAATGGTTTGGGACCAAAATCTCTTTTATCTTCGAAGAGAATAATTGGTAGGTGATCGGACCAGTTTCGTTCCAATGATTTCACCCCCAAGTTCATCCACTGACTTCCGAAGTCGCTCGTTATAAGAAACCGATCGAGTCTACAAAATTTTAACCCGTCATTGCTAATCCTCGTGGAACTCCTTTCAACCATCGAGACCTCTTCTAAATTACTCCTTAAGATGAAATCATTAAACTCCTCCGTTCCTCTATGATTCACGTACGAGTTCAATCTTTCCGCTTCCGACCTCACTTCATTGAAATCTCCAAAAATACACCAGCTCACATCCTCTTTTGCTACAATACCTTCTAGTTTGCTCCAAACTTCCAACCTTTCATTTAAGACATTTGGACCATACACATTTACCAAGCCTATAAAACTGTCTTTACCATCCCATTTCCCCATTACCGCGAGGAACGAAGAGTCTATGATCTTTGTGGTGCAATCCAAGACCCTTTTATCCCACATGGTAATAAGACCTCCTAAACATCCCCGTGCTTCCCTGTGGACAAATTCCACCTCATATCCTCTCCAAAGGCCGATCACTTGGGAATAACTCTAGCTTTTGGCCTTAGTTTCTTGTAAACCTACTAAAGATGGTCTCATGTTATTGATTATCTCCCTGACCCACTTTCTCTTTTCCACCGACCCGATTCCCCGAATATTTAGAGAAACCACCTTCATTGAGAACTAACATTACTTCGAGTCGTACCTATCTCTGCTAGATCATCTTGTATACTAGGATCGCACCGATTTTTATCCGGTTAAGAGTTACCCCATTCTATACCTAGAGCGATACCGAACTCTTCGATCCCGCTTGCGGATTCCTTCCCCCCACCTCATTTGAAGTTGTAGTTTGGGAGATAGCTGAAGCAATTTCTCTCTTGCCAATTTAAATTGATGCTTGTTTACCTTTTGGAAGACTCCCTTTTCTGCCATTCTTACTGGCCAATTTCTTGAGAACGTGAAAACTAGCTCTCCCCTCCAAGATGTAAGGAATCTGATCTCTTGTGCTTCACTTTTTCGGCAGCCGAAGCCTGAGTTTCTCCTTTTGAACTGATTTCTCTTGACCCTTTAGTATTAGACTTTGTGTACCTTGAATTGATTGCCAGATTAGATGCAATGTCCGTCTAAAACTCCTGCTCGGCGAAGATGGGCTGTTCAATGATCCCCTTAGCTTATATAGTTCGTGGACTGACATTCCTCTCCTCAGGCCCAACGAAACCCTTGTTGGACCCAGCTAGAAAGAGCCCAAAATCCCCTAGGTTTGACCTTGGAATATTGAGGGGGGATTCCAAGGTGACACCTTGTTGAACTTCATCTTCCTCTAAGGCGCGTGGACAACTACCTTGGGGGGAATCATCTATATTTTGCATGATACCAAGGTTAACCTTCTCTGCCAATTTTTCTGCCTTTTCACCTTCCTTTGTCCCTTCATCAACCAAGTCAACACCTTCGGCTCCGACCAAGTTGCCTCCGACGGGTTTGAAAGGCTGTTATCGTTCCGACCATCGCCGCCTCCGCCTAGCCAGGTTTTGTCAACTCCATCCTCCTCATCACTCTTCTCCCCCTTTATCCGACCACTCTAAAGGAATCGGAGATTTTGCATCTTCCTCTGGGACCGATTCACTGTCCGATACATCCAAGTCATCACTGCCAAACATACCCAATAAACTAGAATCTTCCTCTTCTAGTTTAATTCTATAGAACAACTTTCCCAACTTTATGCTTTTCAACACATTTATTGGGGAGAGGATAAACGTGTTGATCAATACTTTCCCCCACGATAGATTACTCGTCTCCGCAAGATTACAATTCGTCGTCCGAATGACCTTACCCCAGTTTGCTTCTATCTCCGTGAATATTTTCTCGTTCCAGCCATGGAGAGGCACTTCGTAGACTTTGATCCACACCATTCTTTCTGCATTTCGATAACCGAGAGACCATCTACACAGTTGATGTGTGAAATATATATATATATATATATATATATAGATTCCTTCACAAGTTTTACCCTTAATTGTTACCCTAACTATTAATCACACATTCACAGGCAAGCGTACCTGATCGGGTATAATATAATGTAGGTAAGTTTCAGGTATCGTTCTTACCACTGGGAACAGTGAAACTACCTAATCTTGGTTCTAAGTCAAACTAATTAATCTTTAAACTATTAAAAGGGATTTTATGAAAAGAAGAATTAACTAAGAAAACATATTAAAAATCAAGACTTTTTTATACCAAAGGAAAGACAAGTACTCACTATGGATTTTAGAATCCCTTTTCAGATGATTTGACATAATTTACCAAAAGACATAGATTTAATGGTTATTGTAAGAATTTAAGCATATAGCACCCTAACATAAATATCTGTGATTAACAACCGGGTTGGTCTCCCAGCCCAAGTACAGGGATTAGAAATCTAGTACAAGTTACCCAAATTATTGCCAAGTCGTGGGACCCTACTATCCAGCCTACTCTTGGTCCGAATAGATTGATTACCACGTCACAAAAGCGAAAGGTAAAAGAGGTTTGATTAAACAAAAAAAGGAAATTGTTTATCAATCAACAAACACACCCAACCAATGAGTTCAAGTAGCCACAGTTAAGACAATAACTAGTAATCACAAGACAATCATTCAATAAACCACAAATCTAATAATGAAAATCAAACTATAAGTCAAATCATCCTACAAGTTCAGCAATCCATAGCAAGTACCATAAATTAACTAGCCGTTAAACATAATGGAAAACAAAACACAAGAATAATATGAACACATTATGCAGACCGTGCAACAAGTGAGGATCGGGCACCGGCAAGACGACTCCGAGTAAGAACTGGTGAAGTTTCATCGCGTTTAAGCATCGCTTTCCACTGCTGGTTCATACAATTCCTCCCTCCAACTAGCTAATCTGAACTCTCCTCAGCTTTTCTGTAAATTATTTGATGCTTTTAAAAAACCTGGCTTGAAGGCTGTATTTAAAAAAGAGGTTCGACCCTCCTCGCGACCGCGAGGAGGCACTTTCACGGCGTGAGACACTCAAGAAGCCCTAAAAATTGAGTCTTCAACATTCTAGAATCTTCTAATCAGGGTTGACTTCTCATTCTCGACAATTGGTAGACTTTTTGCGACACCAAGTAGGTTGCATGAAGGAATCTTCTAGAATCTGATCACTCTCGCGTCGCTAGACATAGGTCTCGTGATCGCGAGAGACTTCTGTTCCCTCTTTGTTCCAATCTTTATGCTTTTTCACGTCTTTTTGTACTTTTATGATCACGGACCTCCAAAACCTTTTAAAACTGAAAAGCAATAACATTCAAAAGTAAATTGTACAAAAACGAGCTAAAATGGGATAAAACAATACAATTCAGAACGACCGAAACATATATAATTTTGGGGTTATCAGCAGTACCTTAACCCAATGATGCAGACCATGCGCCTTATTAAGAAGCATTCCTGTTAACGAATTTTCATCTGCAATATTCACGAGAATCTATCTCCCGCCTAACAGCTTAACTTCAGAGATTCCTAACGCTTTTTCCTTATCTAGCCTTCTTAAAACATCGACATTGTCGATAGAGCTTGCCCCCCCTACCAGGCATAAATTAAGATAATTTTCAATCCTTCATCCGGAGACCATTCTCCGATTAATTCTTTCCCCATGGATTCTAGGTGATTCAACTCCTTACCATCATCTCTTCCCCGATTCCTATCCATCACCACCTTGGCCTAAGACCGAAGTTCATCCTTTCTTGTGCCCGCCCTAACCGAAAACCTGTGGGCTCTTTGTTGGTTCCTTTCGTTGAGAAATCCCCCTTACCAGGAACACTAAGAATCTGATCCTCCTTTAACTTTTTTATCCCCCGCCATGTAAACCTTAAGCCTAAAATTCCCTATCCAGACATTGTTTAGATTTCTTATCAGCCACTGTCTGTGTCCTTCTTTCCTGAATCGGACGAAACCAAACCTTTTTCCGCATTTCAGAGTGCGCCTTGCCATATAGATATCCACGACAGTTCCGTACCGTTTGAAAATTCTCCAAAGGTTTCCTACTTCCATCTTCTCCGGAAAGTTAAAGAAGAGAAGCGAAACTTGATCGTTGTTGCCCCCTTTTTGCCAGCTTCAAGCTCCTTCTCTCTGCTCCACTACGATCTCCCGTCTCTCTCTACCCCACTCTCTAGAGAGAGAGAGAGAGAGAGAGAGAAGAATAATCAAATGAAACCATTTTATTTGTATACCCTTGAAAACCAATCTTAGACCATCAATTATTTTTGATCAAGGGTTGACAATATGAGGAGACCATGGTAACAATTTCTTTAGTTTTTTATGATTCCACACATGATTATAACCCAAAAGGGTATTTTGGACAATTTAACATCTTGCTTGATAATTAAGCAAGTAAAAAACAAACCACTTCCACTTTTTCACAATTCAACACCTTCTCCTCTCATCATCCACCATCACATCTATTTGCCGAAAAACATTCACCACCGCTGCCACCGTCGCCGCCGTCGCCACCACCGTTGCCGGCGCTCCACCGCCGTCCACCGCCACCACCAGATCTTTTGTCGTTCTTCATCTCTACCACCAACCACCAGATCTCTACATCCAAACCTCCACTAGATCTAGATCTGGTGAGTTTCTATCTTTTTCTTAAACTTTACATATAGTTCTTCATATTTCTCTCTAGATTTGGTGTCTTGGTGTTCACGTAATTATGTCCAATCTACTAAAAAATTGAAGATTTGAGGTGTGCACACAAGGTGTTTGATGAAATGCCACCAAAAGATATCGTTGCTTTTAACATCGTGATATCGGTGCTCGGGAAGCACAGTTGCATGGAGGATGCTCCGGTTTTGTTTATTTCACTTTTAACATCAGATCTATGAAAATTATTCATATTCATATTCATATTATTATTCATAATATGAATATTGTTCATGATATTCATATTATGGATACGATTATTATTTAACTGTTGATCACTGTAATTTCATAATATGAATATGTATAACAAAATACATGTTGTTTTGAATAAATAGCGTTCATTTATTTCATTATTTAATTTGATATTCATAATATGTATAACACGACCTATTGTTTTATTTTATTTCCTTATGATTGAATTATGTTTATTTAGAAAAGATGATGATGATGGATTGCAAATCTACTCAAAAAATGGAGATTTGAGGTGTGCATAGAAGGTGTTCGATGAAATGCCACAGAAAGATATGGTTGCTTTTAATGTTATGATTTCGGTTCTTGGGAAGCACGGTTATGTGGATGATGCTCGGGTTTTGTTTGATCGAATGTCGGAAAAAGATTTGTATCATTGGAACTAGATTTAAATGTAAATAAATACTATGTTTGTATTCATTAGTTGAATATATATGTAAATGAGCATTTTGTTTGTAATCGTTAGATGAATTTACATGTGAATAAACATTTTTTTGTTTGTATTCATTATGTATGAAGTTTCATCTAGTGAATCGAAGATTCATAATATGAATCTGAGTTTCATCTAGTTATATTCATAAGGTGACTATGAAGTTTCATATTATGAATATGAAGTTTCATAATATGAATCTGAAGTTCAGATTCATATTGATGAATATCAAGTTTCATGCGAATTTAAAGATTCATATTATGAATGATCCGTGGATCTTTTTTGCAAAATGACAATCATCCCCTTTATGTCCATTTTCAGATCAAATGTGCTCAAGTTTACACAAATGAAATGATTTTCTCTACAAGGCACCTCTCTCTCTCTCTCTCTTTATATATATATATATAGGGGTGGGTTCAAATGTGAACCACTTTTTGGTTGTGAACGTGAGGACAATCAAGAGCGCGACACGTGGCGGATGACTAGGCGCCACGTCAGATCCACGGCGGGTGACTAGGCGCGATTCATGGGAGGGCATTGAATTAAAGGGGGGGACCACACTCAAAGCCGCCACGTGTCGCGTTCTCGGTTGTCCTCACGTTCACAACCAAAAGGTGGTTCACATTTGAACTTTCCTCTATATATATATATATATATATATATATATATAAAAATAAGGGCATGAGGGAGGTTCATACAAGAACAATCCAATTTGCAAGAACAAATGAACCATGTAAATTACATGTGATTTTGTACTAAACAAGAAAAAGCGAGTGTAGTACACTTGCCGACAAGGCGCGTGGGTCGGTGCAAGTGGGCGAGCGTAGTACAAAATCACCTGTGATTTACATAGTTCCTTCATTCTTGCAAATTGGTTTTGTTCTTGTTTGAACCTAATTCATGAGGGCATATATAAAAATAACCCTATATATATAGATTATTATTCAAACAATCTGAATTAAATAACCAACAATAATCGACTTTTTGTTCTTGTACTTTCTAAGATTCGGTCAAAATATGGTTTCGGACTTCGGATCGGAGATTGTAACAAGACAATAAACCTTGTATATCACATCCAATTTCTTATGACCAAGTAGAATACCCATAAACTATTGAAGACATTCCACATTCAGAGTGTAATATCCGTCACACAAAAAAATATAAATGTAACGAGTTAAAAATGATTTCTTTTTAACAAATTTCAAAACAAATTTAGTTATTTAATTTTAGGATATCCATAAACACTTTGTTTATATTATTTTTTTTAATTCATCTATTTATTTAATTTGTTAAATATATAAAGTAGCGTCCAAGCGTTTCTCTTCCCTTTTTAGCTAAACTATTTATTTTACCTACTCGATTAAATATAACAAAAAGTAATTAGGTGAAAATTGCCATGAAGTAGTTAATACTTAACTTAATACTTTAATTTTGAGAAGTTTCCTAGTAATTTCCTTTCACGTGGTATTTATATATTAATTATTAATTAGGGGACCTTTGATTTATTTAAGAGAATGAGAATGAGAATAAAAATAGGAATACATAAGAATGGAAATTGGAATAAGTATTACATTAATATTGTTGGTTAACTTAATATAATATAATAAAATTGTTTCATATTAAAAAAATATGTTTCTTGAACTTGAAAATACAAAAAATGTTTCATTTAACGTTAAGAGATGAAACTACATATTAAAAAAAGAACTAAGGAGAAATAAAATTTTCAGTCCCCCAATTTGGTTAGGAATGAAAACTAATGAATCTGCACTAATGACTAGATTATATAATATCAAAACAAACAAGAGTCTTCATTTTCATTTCCATTCCTTACCTCCCAATACCCTCAACCAAACACCTCCTAAGATTATATTTTATTATGTTATATTATTTCACGGCTATGATAAATAAATAACGATCTTGGTTAAATGAGTAAGAATTTTCAAATAATTTAAATTTAGTAGTTCCGATTTCATTACTTTCTAAATTACCAAGAATGATGACCATGATTTTTTTAACTAACCGCGAGTAAAGGTGCTCAAAAACTCGACAAATCTGACGAACCCGATTAATCCAACATGAACCGATTCAAAATTACTCAACCGGAAGCAAGCGACTTCTAATTAGGTTATTTTTTCAAACCGTACGTATTGTGTTGACATTGGGTTGACGTTATGTCAATCTATTGGTCCTAAAGGGTAACCTTCAAGTTGTAGGGAATTGCAGAAGGGGGGGGGGGGGGGTGAATACAATTTGACACACTATGATTCACTTTTAAATTCTTTGTTTATAACAAATGAAGTTTACAAAATTGTTGCGGAAATAGAAAAGGAATGATCCTAATCTAAACAATATAAAGTTTAACACTAAGTTTTCACTAATGCACTAGTGAGAAAGATAGAAAAGAAAGAATTAGAAGAGAGGATTCAGTAGAGATAGATAACTGAGGTGTTTTGAAGAGCAAACCCTTAACTTTCTACCTATACTGCATGCATTAAATACATGGGTATGGTCACCTTTACACGTGTTGTGTATCTAGTGGACCATGTGTACTATTTTATATATTAAAATACCCATGCGTAAGAAAGCATAGTGGGTAAAAAGCAATCAGTTGCTTTATGGGCTGATAAGTACGAAGGGAACAGTGTTTAGAACGTCTCTTTTGTATTATGTCAGAAAAAGCATGGATATCCTCTTCGTGCATTAAAGACAATAAGACAAAATGGTCTTCCTTAGGGAATGACTCTGATTAGTGGCAAGAGGTCGCTGGTCCCTAGAGACATCAGCGGTCATTGAGGCAAACTCTGTAACACCCAGTCCCAATTTAAATTTTCAAAATAAAACTCTTGCATTTATTAAAACTAAATAATCATTCACAAAATGTCAAGTCAAACATATAAATATCCCACAATAAAAGTCAACAATAATATTAAATGATTGGATCGGAACGCCATCAGCCGGGAACCCTCAAGCCGGAGCCTTGCCCTTAGCGATACCCGAACTCGTACCTAAAAACATTAAAAACACGAGGGGTAAGCTCAACAGCTTAGTGAGTAAGTTAAACATACAAGACGTTACGATAATTATGCACATATACATCCACACAATCACAGCTTAACGGTTTCCCGTTCACCGGACCATCACGCAATCCGGCCTCCGCGGTTTCCCGCCCATCGGGTCATCACGCAACCCAAATCACCACAAAGTATCATCAACTCAGATACACACATAAAACCATAACATAACGCATGTAAAACCCACTCACCTGTTTCGTACAGATCACAACAAAATAATGACGCGAACCGCTCCCGCAACTCTGAAATATAATATATATAAACATCCTATCAATACCTCGGCCAAACAAGTAATCAATCCTATCAACACTCACTAGACACTAACACGGCAACCCGATTGAAAAAGCCACCCTCGCGACGCGAACCTTGCTCTCACGGCGCGTGGCCGCTCCATGCAAACCCTACTTATTCATGACAATGGTAACGACCGCAATGGACCACCACCCTCGCCGGCAACTTCCCAAACACAGGGCAGCGGTAGCGGTGGTTAATCACCACCACTACCCTTGGTGACTACATCCGCCAAACCAAACACCCCGACAGCCGCAACGGCGGGGGTGCCACCGCTGACTCGCGAAAAATAACTTACGACGGCGACGGCGGCCATGGGTTGCCCACTACCACCGCCGGCCGACCAACCGCTCATGGTCAGCGGCGAGGCGAACCACCACGACCACCGGCCGATCGAACGGCGGCAGCAGCCGTGGCGTCCGGCCACCACACGTCAACCAAAACAATAAGGAGCAGCAGCGGCTGCCCTTAAAACCCCTGCCACCACCAACGACGGTGGCTAGTCACCACCACCGGTGGCTGACGCACAAGAAAACCACAGCAACGGCGGCGGCCGTGGTTTTTACCACTACCACCGCCGGCCGGGATAACCACAGCGACACAGCGGTGGCGAGGTCTCCCACCGCCGTCGCCTACCAAGAGAACAACAACGGTGGCGGCGGTGTTACCACCACCACCACCTTCCGACGCCGACTGCAACCGCGCAGCAGCGGCCCGCGGCCACCGCTGCTGGAACGAAGACACCACCACTACCGGCCATCGCCGGAGTGGAGAACCACCAGGTGATCGGCAGATCACCGCCGGCCAAGACCGACGGTTGCCGTGATCGCGGTTGACTCCGATCAATGCACACGATAAACCTTAATCGAGAAAACGGTACTAGGTTACCTTACGAGGATAACGACGCGAACTAACTCCGACGATCTTCCCGACCCTCTCTTCCCGCCGACCTCCCTTTCTCTCTCGGCCTCTTACTCTCTCGGTTTCTCTCACTCTAACTTGCTCGCCAAGGAAAACGTAATGAGGAGGGGGGGTTGTACTCCTAGGGTTTTTAACCTAAGCTTAATGGGCTTTCCTTCTCTCGTTGCTTGACCCACAAGAAAAGGTTTGTATAACCCTAACCCTAATAACAATAATAAATAAAACCATAAAAGTTAAAATAATACAAAATTAAAAACGGGGCGTGACAACTCTCCCCCACTTACAAGGATTTCGTCCCCGAAATCAATCTGAGAACAACTCTGGGTAGTGCTCTCGCATCTCTGCCTCTGGCTCCCAGGTCCACTCGGAACCCTTCCGATGCTGCCACTGCACCTTCACAATTCCGATCTCCCTGCGTCGCAACCTCTTCACCTTCCGGTCAATCACCGCTACCGGCCTCTCGACGTAATTCAGGCTCTCGTCCACCTGAATATCGTCTAGGGGAATGTGCGCCGTCTCGTCAGCGAGGCACTTACGCAACTGCGAAACGTGAAAAGTGCTGTGGATCTGACCTAATACCGCAGGCAGCTCTAAACGATAAGCTACCTTCCCAACACGCGCTAGGACCGTGAATGGTCCGATGTAACGAGGCCCCAGCTTGCCCCTCTTGCGGAACCGAATCATGCCCTTCCAAGGAGAAACCTTGAGTAGTACTCGGTCTCCCACTTGGAACTCCAAATCCGACCTACGACGATCAGCATAGCTTTTCTGCCGGCTCTGAGCTGTCCGCAACCGCTCCCGGATCCTCTGAATATCCTCCGTGGTCCTCTGTACAACCTCGGTGCTACCAAGAACACGCTGTCCGACCTCACCCCAACAGATAGGAGTACGGCATCTCCGCCCGTAGAGCATCTCAAACGGCGGCATCCCAATGCTAGAATGGTAACTGTTATTATACGAGAACTCCGCCAGAGGTAGATACGTATCCCAACTGCCACCGAAATCCAGAACGCAAGCTCGCAGCATGTCCTCCAAGGTCTGGATCGTCCGCTCACTCTGACCGTCTGTCTGAGGGTGGTACGCGGTGCTAAAATGCAACCTAGTACCCAATTCCGCATGAAATCTCTCCCAAAACCGAGAAGTAAAACGCACGTCCCGGTCTGAGATGATCGACACTGGCACTCCGTGCCTCGACACCACCTCATCCACGTAGATCTTCGCCAGCTGCTCTGCAGTCGAACTCTCCCGGATAGGAAGGAAAATAGCGCTCTTGGTCAACCGGTCCACTATGACCCAGATCGCGTCAAACTTCCGAGGGGTTTTCGGAAGCTTGGTGATCAGATCCATAGTGAGGTTTTCCCACTTCCACTCAGGAATCTCTAGAGGCTGCATCTTGCCGTGAGGCTTCTGATGCTCAGCCTTGACCTTTAGACAGGTCAAACACGACTCCACGTACCGAGCCACGTCTCTCTTCATCCCTGGCCACCAATAACCCGTCCGCAGATCCCGATACATCTTCGTAGCTCCCGGATGAATCGAGAACCTAGACTTATGGGCTTCCTCAAGCAAGGTCTGTCGCGCCGTGCCCGCCCGAGGAACCCACACTCTACCGTACCTAGTCAGCAACCCTCGACTATCCCTGACTAACGCGGCCATCTGCCCCCGAATCCGATCTCCATTCTGGTTCTCCTCCCGACTCGCCTCCTCTTGGGCCCGTAGAACCAAGTCCACAAAGGAGGTAGTCACCGCCATCTTCAGATGTGAAATACGAAGCAGTGCGTGCTCCGTTTTCCTACTCAAAGCGTCAGCAACCACATTGGCCTTGCCCGGATGATAGAGAATCTCGCAATCGTAGTCCTTGACTACGTCAAGCCACCTCCGCTGTCGCATATTCAGATTCGGCTGCTCCAAGAAATACCTCAAGCTACGGTGGTCTGAGAAAATGGTGCACTTCACCCCATACAGGTAGTGCCTCCACAACTTGAGAGCAAAAACAACCGCCGCAAGCTCAAGATCATGCGTGGGGTAATTAGCCTCGTGAGGCTTCAGCTGCCTCGATGCGTAGGCTATCACCCGTCCCCTCTGCATCAGAACACAACCCAAACCCAGCCGAGATGCGTCACAATAAACTGACATGTCTTCCACCCCCTCCGGTAGAGTCAGAACCGGAGCCTCACATAGCTTCTGCCTCAAGGTGTCGAAAGCCATCTGTTGCTCAGAACCCCAAACGTACGGCTCGCTCTTCTTCGTCAAACGCGTCAAAGGCACCGCAATCTTAGAGAAATCCTGGATGAACCGTCGGTAGTAGCCGGCTAAACCCAGGAAACTCCGGATCTCGGTAGGTGCCTTCGGAACTTCCCAGTTCATAACCGCCTCAATCTTTGCCGGGTCCACCTTGATGCCCTCCCGGTTTATAATGTGGCCCAAGAACTGAACCTCCTCCAACCAGAAAGCGCATTTCGAAAATTTGGCGTAGAGACGCTCCCTCCTCAGGACCTCCAGCACTTCCCGCAAATGCACCACATGCTCCTCCTTCGTCTTCGAGTAGATCAAGATATCATCGATGAAAACGATCACGGACCGATCGAGCATCGGGCGACACACCCGATTCATAAGGTCCATGAAAGCGGCTGGAGCATTGGTAAGCCCGAACGGCATTACCAGAAACTCGAAGTGGCCGTAACGGGTTCGGAAAGCGGTCTTGTGAACGTCCGCTTCCTTCACCTTCAGCTGGTGATACCCCGACCGAAGATCGATCTTAGAAAACCACGAAGCCCCTTGAAGTTGATCAAACAGGTCATCAATCCTAGGTAGGGGGTACCTATTCTTGATGGTCACCTTGTTGAGCCCACGGTAATCAATGCACATGCGGTGACTCCCGTCTTTCTTCTTCACAAACAGAATCGGTGCACCCCACGGTGAGCTGCTCGGGCGGATAAACCCCTTCCCCGAGAGCTCCTGCAACTGCTCCGATAACTCCTGAAGCTCCGGCGGAGCCAGACGGTAAGGAGCTCGCGCAATCGGAGCCGCTCCTGGTACCAAGTCAATGCCGAACTCGATCTGCCTGTCAGGTGGAAGGCCAGGCAGATCCTCAGGGAATACGTCTGGGAACTCGCTGACAACTGGCACCTCTGCTACCGACAGCTTCTTCTCCTTCGCCTGATCCGCCATGGCATAAACCAAGAACCCCGTACACCCCCGCTGGATGTATTTCTGAGCTTTCGCGACAGAACAGAAGGATGTAGATACCCTTCTCCCCTTGCCGTACACCACCAGTTCTCCCCCACTAGGATTCTGGATGCGTACCAACTGCCCCGCAACATCCGTGGTCGCCCGGTTGGGAAACATCCAGTCGATCCCGACAACCACGTCTACTCCGTTCATGGGAATGGGGATGAGATTGATGCTGATACGAACTCCAAAGATATCGATGCTGCACCCCCGGTACACATGCTCGACCACCTGCACCTCCTCCGCAGCTACGTCGATTGCCTGAGGGCTATCCACATTACCGAGCTCGATCTGGAAGTCCTTACAGAACCTACGCGACACATAGGACCATGTGGCCCCCGTGTCGAAAAGCACTAAAGTCGGTTTCGAGTTGACAGGAAATATGCCTAAAGTACACAATTAACGACAGATACACTAATCTTACTAACAAATAAAGTAAACTACCAACAATGATCGCATAAGAAAATATAACAAAGGAAACCTGTAATCACGTCAGGCGCCGTCTGCGCTTCCTCCGCAGTCATTTGAAAGGCTCGTCCACGAGTAGCAGCTCCGCTCTTCCCCTTGGTAGTACCATCGGTGATCATAAGCGTTGCTGGTGCAGGAGCCAGGGCTGGCGTCTTCTTCAGCTGCGGGCAATCGGGCTTGATATGCCCCGGCTGGTAGCAGTGGAAGCAGAGTCTAGCAGTCTCCTTGCAGTCCTTGCTGAGGTGGCCCGTCTTGCCACACTTGTAACACGATAGCTCTCGCGGCCTGCACTCTCCCCGATGGTAACGCCCGCACTTCGGGCAACTCGGGGTCCCGCTCCTGGTATCAGTCCTTGCCCCCTTGAACTTCTTTGATGGTGCCGACTGATCTTCTGCCTTTCTCTTCCCTTGCTGCAATTCTTCCAAGACCAGCTCCTGAGCCCGTGCTACCTCCTGCATGTCACTGAAGGTCTTACACCTCCCCGTGGCCACCGCCTTCTTGATCTCTGGCTTCAGCACTCCCAAATAACGAGCCATCTTCAGCGACTCGTCGTTCGCGTATCCCGGTACAAACAGCAGCTTCTCCAGAAACTGCGCAGTGATTTCGTTCACCGACTCCGTCGTCTGAGTCAGTTTCAAGAATTCAGATGCTATCCGCTCCTTTTCGATGCGAGGTGCGAACTCCTCGTCGGACAAGGCCCGGAATTCCTCCCAGGTCAGCGCAGTGATCTGTGCCTCCGTGTACTTCTTGAGAGTCAGATCCCACCAATCCTTTGCAGCTCCACGAAGAAGGTTCACAGCGAAAAGAACCTTCGATCCATCCGGGCACCCGCAAGTGCGAAACGTTCCCTCGACCGCCGAGTACCAGCGGTAGCAAGCCACAGGGTCCTTCTTCCCATCGAATAATGGCGGTTGGCACGCCATGAAGTCCTTGAAGGTAATTCCACGAGATTGGGACTGACTCGAGCTCCCAGTACCTAAGCTACGGGCCGTGAGGGCCGCATCAATGCGCTGGTCCACAGTCTGGATCAGCTCATCCCTCATTTGGTTAAACAGCCCCGGCAGCATCTGCTGCAGGGCCTCAGTGATCTGGGCAGCAATGTGATCAGACTGCCCGGGCTCATCATCAGTCTGGCTTCGGGTTAGCACCATTCTGAAGATTTAAATTATTTAGTCACAGCTCAAACGAACATCACTATGCACCACTAAGGTACTCACACGCAACCCTAGTAATAGTGATCATGCCAACCCTAAGACTAGTTTCTACCGCGCATGCTAACACAACAGATCCATGTATATACATACGTAACAGTTAACCACATAGCATGCTGAATCCCTAGCCGTTGTCAGTCAGTTAAAATCCCCAGAACTTAATCAAATCCAACCTTACACAGGTGCTTATAGTAACACTATTATTGGCGCCGTATTACTATAACCAACCATGCATGGTAGCCGGATCAAGACCACCGAGCAACAATCAGACAAGAACATGCCCGACGACCCATCCCCGACGTACCAAGGTGTTTACGTTTGGTTTTGATACCATCCTATTTAGACTTCAACTTACTGACTAGACGGACACATAAAATCACGTATACAGCTTATCATCACATGCATTTTATCCCATAAAATTCCACATATAATTATGCGTCACAAAATAAAACTACTACGTGCATAATAATTTAAAGGTACTAAAGCTTACCTCCGTCTTGACGGTTCCGCTGGCCGTTCCGATCTTATCCGATTATTCTCAACCACCTGGTTTAAGTCCAACCACACACACACCCATGAGTGCGTGTGCTGATTCTCTTAAACCTAGGCTCTGATACCAAGTTGTAACACCCAGTCCCAATTTAAATTTTCAAAATAAAAATTTTGAATAAAACTCTTGCATTTATTAAAACTAAATAATCATTCACAAAATGTCAAGTCAAACATATAAATATCCCACAATAAAAGTCAACAATAATATTAAATGATTGGATCGGAACGCCATCAGCCGGGAACCCTCAAGCCGGAGCCTTGCCCTTAGCGATACTCGAACTCGTACCTAAAAACATTAAAAACACGAGGGGTAAGCTCAACAGCTTAGTGAGTAAGTTACACATACAAGACGTTACGATAATTATGCATATATACATCCATACAATCACAGCTTAACGGTTTCCCGTTCACCGGACCATCACGCAATCCGGCCTCCGCGGTTTCCCGCCCTTCGGGTCATCACGCAACCCAAATCACCACAAAGTATCATCAACTCAGATACACACATAAAACCATAACATAACGCATGTAAAACCCACTCACCTGTTTCGTACAGATCACAACAAAATAATGACGCGAACCGCTCCCGCAACTCTGAAATATAATATATAAACATCCTATCAATACCTCGGCCAAACAAGTAATCAATCCTATCAACACTCACTAGACACTAACACGGCAACCCGATTGAAAAAGCCACCCTCGCGACGCGAACCTTGCTCTCGCGGCGCGTGGCCGCTCCATGCAAACCCTACTTATTCATGACAATGGTAACGACCGCAATGGACCACCACCCTCGCCGGCGACTTCCCAAACACAGGGCAGCGGTAGCGGTGGTTAATCACCACCACTACCCTTGGTGACTACATCCGCCAAACCAAATGATAACACCAAAATTATACATGTTTTGGTGGTGCTTAATTGGTTGAATTTACCCCGTTTATCACTTGATTCTCACCTAATTACTCACGAATTGGTATGTTTGTTACTTTTGAAGGTATTGGAGAACACGGAGCTAAAAAGTGCGGAAAATAGGCGAAATTGTGCGAAAGTTGGAAAAGTACAAAACAGGAAGTTTTAGCGATCGCGAAGTGAAGGTTTTGGCGCCGCCAAGACTGATATTCGAGAAGGTTCCTGCTTTTTATCAACTTAGCGCCGCAAAGATGAAGTTTAGCGCCGCGAAATTGGCATTTGCACTCTCAAGAAGATTCCAGAATTTGCCAAAAATAGAAGGAGTAGGGTTTTTAAGTGTTTCGCGCCGCGAACGCCTACTTGGCGAACGCGAAACAGCTTCCGGACCTTCTTTTAAATACTGTTCTCAGCCTTCAGTTCCTTATGCATTCTTAGACAGAAAAATACAGTAAAAGGGTCAGTTGTACCAGTTGGTTAGTGGTTTGGAGGGAGAATCAAGTGTGGAGAGAGGAGACGCTGCGCCGATACGGATACTCGATTAATCATCTGTAGCTGTATGGTCGGTAGAATGTCTGTCTTTATCTATACTTATTCTGTTTTCCTAGCTATGAGTAGTGAGTAGTTTTCTATGTAGTACTTATCGTGGTAGATGAACCATGTGGATATGATTTTATGGTTTTAATGATTATTGATTTGTTTTGGTTAATTGAATGTGGTTTTATGATTCCAATTTGATTCCTGCTATTTCGTGTGTTTGAACTCGTTGGTTGGGTTTGCTTTTGGACCAAAAAAGTAGACTCCATTGGGTTAATCAACCTCTCTTGACTTATCCTTCGAGACCTCGGAGAATTAGGTTAAGTGGTTTCTTGGACCGAGAGAAACTAGATTGTAAAACACCGGTTAGTTGAGATAGGATTGGGTGACTGATATTTAGGTTGTCTGACAATCAGCCTAGGTATTGGGACTAGGAGGACCATTCTAGTTGACAATCATATTATCTGCATGTTAGGGTGTCCCAGACTTAAATCCTTACAATAGCCAAATCAATCATACTTTTATGCAACTTAATTATCCACTTGGGGATTCACTATGCCATGATAAGTGCTACTGTTTTCTTTATTATTGTTAAATCAGTTTTTATTCTGCTTTCTAGTTCTTTAGTTGTTAATTTAGTTTTCAAATCATTTTCTCAAAAACCCCCCATAGCCTTAGATTAATTAAAGTAATAGGATTACCAGTCTGTTACTTGACCGTTCCCAGTGGTAGATACGATACCTGGACTTTCCTACGCTATATTGCTATCGATCAGGTACGCTTGCCTGTGAATGTGGTAATAGGTGGTTAGGCATTAGAGGTTAAAACTTGTTACGCTTTTTATAGTTAATATTTACCGCATCAAGTTTTTGGCGCCGTTGCCGGGGACGGTAGTATTTAGACTTTTAATCTTTGTTAGTTTTGTTAATCGATCCTTGTGAGGGATTACATCCCTTGCAAGTTTTTGCTTTTTAGTTTTTCTTTATTTATTATAATTATTATTATCTCTTTGTTTCCCGCAAGTTGCCCGTAACTGTTTGTTGTGGTTTCAGTCACGGCAAATTTGTTAGAGCTATTTGAGGAACCGGAGAGGGAATTCAGAAAAAGAAACAAAAAGACGAGAGCCAACAAAGTTCGCCCGAGAGCTTTGATTTTTGAGATGGGAGAAGAAGCACCGATGTGGACCGCCAGGAGGGCCGCTCCAACTGTTCCCACGAATCCGATCACGAA
Source organism: Centaurea solstitialis (assembly GCA_030169165.1). NCBI lineage: Eukaryota > Viridiplantae > Streptophyta > Magnoliopsida > Asterales > Asteraceae > Centaurea > Centaurea solstitialis. The sequence continues at coordinate 73,552,395 of CM058040.1, forward strand.
GCCGAATCTAAACAAGGAAATCCCGGGGAAGCTCCTTCACATGATCAAGGACCTTACCTTCGACGGGAAAAACGATAGCAATCCTATCGTGCATTTGGAGAACTTCGTGGATATCTGTGATCTGTTCAAAACCGAGGAAGGCCGAGATGATGCGATTCGTCTCCGAGTCTTTCCTCTCACACTCGCCGGAGAAGCTAGAGCTTGGCTGCGTTCGTTAGAGCCAAGCTCGATCACTACTTGGGAAGGACTGCGTTCCAATTTCCTTTCCCGATTTTTTCCACCATCTAAGATCGACAAGTTGAAAGCCGACATCCGATCCTTCCAACAAGATGACGGGGAGACCATATCCGAAGCATGGGAGCGTTTCAAACACCTTCTAAATTCGTGCCCAAGTCACGGATTGACTAAGAGCGAACAAGTCCAAACTTTCTACAGTGGGCTTGCTTACTCTTCACGTGCTACATTAGATTCATTTGCTGGAGGTGTCTTCATGTATAAAACGCCCACGGAAGGTTATAAGCTCCTCGAAGACATGCTCATACACAACATAGATTGGAGGACGGACAAGCGCTTACAAATTCCAAGAATGGCCGGGAAAATCTCAACCGATTTTGATCCATCGGATGAAATAGCTGCTGTGAAAAACCAACAGGTAAAATTTGAACGAAAAATAGATGAACTAATTAAATCTGTTCATGCTTTGCAGGTTGGATGCGAGGAGTGCAAGGGTCCACATTTGACTAAGGATTGTCCGAATCGCCCGATGATGACACCGGAGGAAGTTAATTATCTTAACCGGGGCGATTACCAAGGGAGGTGGAACAACAACCGTAACTTCAATCCACGACCTCCCGGATTCTTTGCACCAAATCAACCGAACCAACGCACGGAGGGAGAGCCACGCATTTCTATCGAGGACCGACTCATCCAGTTCATGGACGCGCAAAAGAAAATCAATGATGAGGTAGGGTCATATTTGCGTAACCATCAGAGCATAATTCAAAATTTAGAATTGCAGGTTGGACGCATTGCTCAAACATTAGCCGAGAGGACCCAAGGAGAACTTCCAACGCAAACCCAAGTCAATCCAAAGGTGGAAAACGCAAAGCCGATGCTCATGATGGCCGGAACGAAGTCAAAGAAGGCGTGGACAGATATTTACAACAAAAAGTATGTGGATAGCGACAGTGAAAGTGAGCCCGACTATGCCACGGATTACGATTCGGAGGGGTTCACAATCTCGTTCGAGCATCTTAAGCTTAATGATTCGGACACATCAAGTGATGACGAGAACGAGGATGAGGATGGAAAGCAAGGTGGATACGCGGAGTTCGTGATACCAAAGAAAGAAAAGAAAGGAAAAAAGAAGGAGAAAGAGAAACCGGACGAGGAAGAGCTCATCTATATCACACCAATCAAGCATGACCCGGGAAGTTACAGTTTACCTATTTCTTGTTCTAAATACAAAGGTCTTGCTTTAATTGATTCAGGTGCCGCACTTAACATGATGCCTTCTTGTTTTTGTAGGAAAATGGGTATCAAGAAGATCGAGCCGATGGATTATCAATATCGAGGAGTGAACGGGTACATGACCAAACCGTTGGGGATAGCGGAAGCAGTGCCGATTCGAATCGGAAATTTCGTCTACTATACGGACTTTATCATAGCCAACCTCCCGAAGGACACGGAGATCCCTATCATTCTCGGGAGAGCTTTTCTGCATACCGCCCAAGTTAATACGGACATGCGAAATCAAGTTACGAGCATGGGGTATGGAGAAAACCGTTTGTACTTTGATCCCAACGGAGAGCCGGTTAGACATCCCGATGAGCCTTATGAAGATCCTTCTCTTACCTATAAGAAGGTCCCGAACCGCCCACTGCTACCTCATGAACAAATGGGCCGAAAGAAGACGGAGGACTACCCGAATCCGATACAACCAAAGGAGATATCTACCAATCCGGGACCCTCCAAGAAGGAACATCGAAAGAAAAGGGGTTCGTCAGCCCGACGAGCCAAGAAATGAGCCGAAAGCGGGGTCGAGCTCTAGACCCAGTCAAAAATGAAGCGCTTCTCGGGAGGCAACCCGAGCATTTTTCGTTATCTTCAGTTTTAGTGTTTTTCGTGTGAGTTTTTACTAATGTTTTTGTTTTGTATTGCTTAGGTAACCATTCAGAAGGGATAGAAGCCAAAATCGACGAAAACCGACACGAATCGGAATTTTTCAAAAGGTGGAAACAGAAAGATTTCGCGAACGCCAAACCTTTAGTTTGGCGACGCGAAGTCTGTCCAGACCAACATCAGGTAAAATTTTTGAACTTGGCGACGCGAAGTGGTATGTTTGGCGACGCGAGAATCGATTTTACAATTTTGAATTCTTGGAAACCGCCTCTTCGCGACGCGAAGCCTTAGGCTTAGCGACGCGAAGTCGGCCCTGACGGTTTTTAAACCCTCATTTTTCACTTTTTCAAAACACAAAAACCTAATTTCTCTCTCGGCGCCGCGAAATCCTCTCACGTCCTTGCCAAGTTCGAAAATCTTAAGCTTCAATTTCATCCACAATGGCACAAAAGGTATGTTTCCTAACTTGATTTCGTTGGTTAAGCTCGATTTGGTGTAGTGAATTCATGATTTGGGGCAACAATGGTGGTTCTAGGTTTTCATAGATTCTATCTTGAATTGAAACCCCATTGTGTAATTAATTGTTGATTTGGATTGCATGCTATGATTTTTGATGGAAAAATAGTTTTGGCATGTGTTTTGCTTGTTGAATCTAGCTTGTTGGACCTTCAATGGTGAATTGTATGGAATTGGAATTGTTCTAGAGTGCACCATTGATGGTTAGAATTCTTGATTGATGCATACTTCGTTCTTAGAGTGCAATTTCATTATAGCATGCTAGTTAATGGGTTATTGAATTTAGTTGGATTGTGCTTGAATGCTAAGTGTGGGGATTTTGCACCCAAAATCCCCATCTTTTGATTTTACTAGATTGTGTTAGTGGAACCTTGGCTAAAAGCTCAAGTGTGGGGATGTTACACATCCCCATTCATTTTGAATCGCAATACATGTATCGTTTAGCTTGAATTGTTAGCCTTGGAATTTTGTCTCATTGGTTTGAATGATATGAACTTTGTCTTGATCATATTGGATACACTTGGACTAAGACATTGTTTGTTTGGATTTTGTAGAGACAAAGAACTCGTTCGTCAACCTCATCGGTCCCTAATTTTCGTGCGCCGGGTGGAGGTCACGTCTTCACCTATTTTGGGAACGATCCAACGTTGAATGATCAAAGGCGTGAGCATTACCGAAAGATTGTCGACCGACTCGCGTCCCGTCAAATCCTGGTCCCGAGGAGAGTAGATTGGGATCTTCTCCAAGTTATGGGCATGAGAAATGAGATCGGAGCCAAATTGGAGAAGCATGCGTACGATGAGGAAGGCTCCGAGTACTTTATTTGCCATGCTTGGGAGCGCATCTTTGATTTTGCCGAGACCCTTTCCCGAGAGCTCATTCTGGAGTTCGTGGCTACATTTCGGTTTGAGGAAGAGAAAGCCCTCGATGAGTTTTACCAGCCGTGCATGAGTTTTCGACTCGGTGGTGTTTGGCATTCGATCTCTTTGGTCGACTTGGCGGTGGCTTTGGGGATATATACCCAAGCCGAGGTGGAGGCTCCCGGATTCGTGGAGTACATGTTCGCCAGCGGAAAGAGGCCGGACGACTTCGATCCCAGTTTATCTTGGGCAGTTCTCGGAAGTGGCAATTATGGTGGCAATCTCAAGGTCAAAAGCCTTCTCTCTTCTTCGGACCGACTCTATCATCGGATGCTTGTTAATGCGGTCAATGCACGTTCCTCGAGTGAGGAGAAGATCTCGACCTATGATCTTTGGCTTCTCGAGCAACTCACCACGGATGACAAATACCCGAACGCTCCCTATATCGTCGCCATGCAACTCATGAAGGGAGGCGGTTATCGCGAGGGTAGCCGGATGGCCGGTGGCCAATATGTCACCCGTTTGGCTAGGCATTACGAGGTTCTAACCGATGATGCTATTGCCTCGATGACGAGCCTCGGGGAGATGGGTTTGATCGACATGGAGCAACTCCGAGGAATGGGGGCAGCTGCGGTAGATCACTTGGTTGGCGGAGATCAGTTCACGTGGATCCCTTATCCACAAACGCACGAGCCAAGAAGGAGGACGAGGAGTACCCAAGAAACCGGTGAAGCGAGCGGGGCGAACGAGGACGAACAACCGACGGATGAAGCGGGGCACTCGGGTTATGAAGACCTGAGTAATCGTTTATCGGAGATGCAGCTTACTTATGGCCGACATCATCAGCATATGGAGTATAACACCACGGAGGCTCTCCACCAAGCCAACTGGCAAAGTGGATTGATGAACCGAATGGCCTCCCAATTTGGTGTTGCACCTGCGACTCCTTTTGCTGCATCGCAGTTTTGGCCATTCTCCGACGATGCACCGCCCGGTTATCCCACTTTCGAGGATTGGCGTAACCAACCTCGAGGCCCCTATTGATCTCTCTTTTATCTCTCTATTCGATATGGTTGTCTAAACAATTTTATTTTTGTTTGTGTTTGTGTTTGCTACTATCTTTTATTTTTTTGTTTGGATTGTTTAGGATTTTAATTGTTTGCTTAGTTTGGTTTATTTTATTTTATTCTTTTTACCTTTTATTTTTCTTTTTGTTTTTAGATACAGCTGTTTATGATTCTGCATCGGGTACGATTTCCGGAATAATCTCTCTCAGATCAGAACAAGTCAAATAACCCGGGAAGTTTCTCTTTTTCCCAATTACTCCTTAATTGTTTTAACTGTTGCATTGAGGACACTGCAAATTTTAAGTGTGGGGAGGGGGTTATGTTGACTTGTCTGCTTGCTTATTAGGTACACTTTATGCTTGTGATTGTCGTTTTTCAAATTTTTGAAAGCTTTGAAGTTTGACCCCAATTTTTTTCAAAATCTGAGATTGTTTTTGAGACTGAGTTGCTTGTTTAGGAGGACATGAGATGAGACTGTTTGAGTAGGAGAATACCTTGGAATACCGATTACCATGAGTGCCTCACCCGATTCCTTTGAGAGATTGAGCCTAATTAATTCATTTGTGTGAGTAATACCGACTTTGACCCAAGGTAGAACTTGTCACTAGAATTCTTGTCGAGACCACATAAGAGAAGTATTTATCACCATTGCACTGATAGAGACCTTCGTTTCTAACCCTTTTAGCCTTCGTTAGATAACCTCATTATAGGGTTATTTAATTTGCCTAGCCAATTTCTGAAAAGGTGTTCACTTATAACACTTTCACCCTTGAAACCAATTTTTGAGCCTTAGCCTTTCGTTTCTTTACCCAATTCACCATATACCCTTGAGCCTAATTGTTTTATCTATCTTTTGGCCGTAACTTAAATTTGATACTTGAGATGTTTGATCCAGTTTTTCAAAAATCTGATAGTTTTTATGGGATTGATAAGAGCATGAGAGAAGAGCCAAAAGCAACATAGTTGCTGCTCTGAAAAAGAGAAAAGAAAGAAAAAAGAAAAGATGAGACTCAAAGAAAAGAAAAGAAAATATCAAAAGAGTCGAGAGAAAAAAAAAAGTGAGCTTAAAAGTGTGAAAAAGAATTTGTGCCACAAATAAGCCATAGGCTTAGGCCGATTCTTAAAAAAAAAAAAAAAAAAAAAAAAAAAAAAAAAAAAAAAAAGAGAGAGAGAGAGAGAGAAGAAGAGAGAGAGATATGCTCATCCCGATAGTTTCACTGTTTGAGAATCAGATTTTGTGCTTTACTGTTTGGATCATTACAAATTGAGTTTTCAAGTTTTTGTTGCAATATCCTTAGCCACTCATATATCCTTTATCCTACCCTTAACCTTAGCCTAACATTACAACCCCTAAGTCCTCTTGACGGTTGACAACTTCTTAGTGGTGGAGATTAGATTCAGTGCCAAGCTTATGCATGAGGGAATTGGTCGAGTATTGGTGAGATCACTTTTTACACTTTTACCCCCGAGAGATACACTTCAGATTATTATTCATACTATGTGAGGGTAAAAGGTCCACCTTGGTATTCGATTGCTTGATATGTCTTGTCTTTGTGTCTGACTATGTGAGTATTCTTTGTCTTCTTGGATGATCTTGGGTGGAGATAATTTTGGTGTCATCTTTCTTATCTTTCAGTCTTTTGATTGAGGACAATCAAAGCTTAAGTGTGGGGATTTTGATAACACCAAAATTATACATGTTTTGGTGGTGCTTAATTGGTTGAATTTACCCCGTTTATCACTTGATTCTCACCTAATTACTCACGAATTGGTATGTTTGTTACTTTTGAAGGTATTGGAGAACACGGAGCTAAAAAGTGCGGAAAATAGGCGAAATTGTGCGAAAGTTGGAAAAGTACAAAACAGGAAGTTTTAGCGATCGCGAAGTGAAGGTTTTGGCGCCGCCAAGACTGATATTCGAGAAGGTTCCTGCTTTTTATCAACTTAGCGCCGCGAAGATGAAGTTTAGCGCCGCGAAATTGGCATTTGCACTCTCAAGAAGATTCCAGAATTTGCCAAAAATAGAAGGAGTAGGGTTTTTAAGTGTTTCGCGCCGCGAACGCCTACTTGGCGAACGCGAAACAGCTTCCGGACCTTCTTTTAAATACTGTTCTCAGCCTTCAGTTCCTTATGCATTCTTAGACAGAAAAATACAGTAAAAGGGTCAGTTGTACCAGTTGGTTAGTGGTTTGGAGGGAGAATCAAGTGTGGAGAGAGGAGACGCTGCGCCGATACGGATACTCGATTAATCATCTGTAGCTGTATGGTCGGTAGAATGTCTGTCTTTATCTATACTTATTCTGTTTTCCTAGCTATGAGTAGTGAGTAGTTTTCTATGTAGTACTTATCGTGGTAGATGAACCATGTGGATATGATTTTATGGTTTTAATGATTATTGATTTGTTTTGGTTAATTGAATGTGGTTTTATGATTCCAATTTGATTCCTGCTATTTCGTGTGTTTGAACTCGTTGGTTGGGTTTGCTTTTGGACCAAAAAAGTAGACTCCATTGGGTTAATCAACCTCTCTTGACTTATCCTTCGAGACCTCGGAGAATTAGGTTAAGTGGTTTCTTGGACCGAGAGAAACTAGATTGTAAAACACCGGTTAGTTGAGATAGGATTGGGTGACTGATATTTAGGTTGTCTGACAATCAGCCTAGGTATTGGGACTAGGAGGACCATTCTAGTTGACAATCATATTATCTGCATGTTAGGGTGTCCCAGACTTAAATCCTTACAATAGCCAAATCAATCATACTTTTATGCAACTTAATTATCCACTTGGGGATTCACTATGCCATGATAAGTGCTACTGTTTTCTTTATTATTGTTAAATCAGTTTTTATTCTGCTTTCTAGTTCTTTAGTTGTTAATTTAGTTTTCAAATCATTTTCTCAAAAACCCCCCATAGCCTTAGATTAATTAAACTAATAGGATTACCAGTCTGTTACTTGACCGTTCCCAGTGGTAGATACGATACCTGGACTTTCCTACGCTATATTGCTATCGATCAGGTACGCTTGCCTGTGAATGTGGTAATAGGTGGTTAGGCATTAGAGGTTAAAACTTGTTACGCTTTTTATAGTTAATATTTACCGCATCACCAAACACCCCGACAGCCGCAACGGCGGGGGTGCCACCGCTGACTCGCGAAAAATAACTTACGACGGCGACGGCGGCCATGGGTTGCCCACTACCACCGCCGGCCGACCAACCGCTCACGGTCAGCGGCGAGGCGAACCACCACGACCACCGGTCGATCGAACGGCGGCAGCAGCCGTGGCGTCCGGCCACCACACGTCAACCAAAACAATAAGGAGCAGCAGCGGCTGCCCTTAAAACCCCTGCCACCACCAACGACGGTGGCTAGTCACCACCACCGGTGGCTGACGCACAAGAAAACCACAGCAACGGCGGCGACCGTGGTTTTTACCACTACCACCGCCGGCCGGGATAACCACAGCGACACAGCGGCGGCGAGGTCTCCCACCGCCGTCGCCTACCAAGAGAACAACAACGGTGGCGGCGGTGTTACCACCACCACCACCTTCCGACGCCGACTGCAACCGCGCAGCAGCGGCCCGCGGCCACCGCTGCTGGAACGAAGACACCACCACTACCGGCCATCGCCGGAGTGGAGAACCACCAGGTGATCGGCAGATCACCGCCGGCCAAGACCGACGGTTGCCGTGATCGCGGTTGACTCCGATCAATGCACACGATAAACCTTAATCGAGAAAACGGTACTAGGTTACCTTACGAGGATAACGACGCGAACTAACTCCGGCGATCTTCCCGACCCTCTCTTCCCGCCGACCTCCCTTTCTCTCTCGGCCTCTTACTCTCTCGGTTTCTCTCACTCTAACTTGCTCGCCAAGGAAAACGTAATGAGGAGGGGGGGTTGTACTCCTAGGGTTTTTAACCTAAGCTTAATGGGCTTTCCTTCTCTCGTTGCTTGACCCACAAGAAAAGGTTTTTATAACCCTAACCCTAATAACAATAATGAATAAAACCATAAAAGTCAAAATAATACAAAATTAAAAACGGGGCGTGACAAACTCCCTTATGAACGTCAGGCATATGTGGTCAGTAGCTATCACTGAAATCCATCTTCAGATCACGAGCGACCTTGACTCTATCATCAGCTACTTATTCGACATCGCTGATAATTCTTGTAGTTCGACTTCTTTGTTTTGAAGATTGATACATCGTTCTTGTATATCTTATATTAAGGATGAATGAACAGACTCATAGTGTCCCTGATAAAGATATCTTTCTGATAAGTGAGGCTTGACTTAAAAACAAAATTACCACAAAACATTCTAAGTGATAATTCATCAACCTTAAGTACAAATAAAGTATCTACACTAAGTAGCATCATGGTCATCATTATTTCATCAGTCCTAGGAGAACTTGGATCAACACAATCCAACCTAACTCGCTGAACCCTATATGCTTTTATTTCTTGAATTTAATTTGATTGTTTAGCCCCAATTAATATGTATATTAGGCAATTACACTATTATATAACTTCTTCATATACATATACTTCTAAATCTTTTCTCCATCTTTATATAACCCATACATATACATGTTTGGTAAAAGGCATAAGCAGTGGCGTATCCGAAAACCTAATATTGGGGCTCTAGGGTTTAACATTTTACATGTGAGAATGTTTTTAAATCATTGAACATTTTTAATTAAGGCATTGTTTGGTAAATAAGCGAGATTATAAGCTAGTTTATAAGTCAGATACATGTTTGGATAAGCTAGCTTATAAGCTAACTTATAAGTTAGCTTTTTGAAAAACTACTCTTACTAACGTTTTGGTGACTTATGAGACTCATTATTTTTTTATTTCAAATATACATTTGCTAAGTTTTACACTACCAATTATTAAACATGTCTATTTTCATCATTTTACGGTCATCAGCTACCTTATCAGCTACTTTGCCAAACGCAACTTATTCATCAGCTACCTTACCAGTCAACAACTACTTTATCAGTTATAAGCTACCTTATCAACGAGTTTGCCAAATATAACCTAAATATTCTCCCATTAATTGTTGTTTAAAAAGGGATTGATCTGATGCATCTCATCTTAATGTTCGTTCATTTCTTATCAAATGGTTGAAAATCATTACTCAAAGCTTTTATTAAATTTGACACTTCTCACCGAAACCCAACCTATATCCAAATTAAAAAAAATAGTCAAAGACTAATGTATTGACTCCTCCAACCCAACTAACCCATAGAGTTTAATTTTGGTAGAGTTAGATTGGATTAATATTTTGAAAAACCTATCAATATTAAGTTGAATATAATTCAAATAATTTCAACCAGATCAACCCATGTGATCCGGGGGTTTGATAATGCCGCGTCTCGTTTTCTTGTACGATGAAAGAATCTTCCATTTTCCAAGCAAATATCCAAAATTTAACTTATAATGCATGACTAGAAAAGTACTTTCTAACAAACTTTCTATAATTTCTTTTTGATATATATATAGAGAGGAAAGTTCAAATGTGAACCACTTTTTGGTTGTGAACGTGAGGACAACCGAGAGCGCGACACGTGACGACTTTGAGTGTGGTCCCCCCCCCCCTCTTAATTCAATGCCCTCCCATGAATCGCGCCTAGTCACCCGCCGTGGACCTGACGTGGCGCCTAGTCATCCGCCACATGTCGCGCTCTCGACTGTTCTCACGTTCACAACCAAAAAGTGGTTCACATTTGAACCCACCCCTATATCTATACTATTATATAAAAGAAATAACTCAATTTGGTAGTTTTTTTGTTCAACATAACCGTTTTTCAACATTTACACTTAGTACCCTTGTAATTAATCTTTTAGTTTACTTTTAGTCCTTCACTTTTCCAATTTTCATTTTAAACTTTTATCATATTAACACAAATAATAGTATAAGAAGTAAAATGAATTAAAAAATACATCTCTTTATTACAAATTATATCATTGTATATGTCTCGTCAACATCTTCGAAATGAGCCCAATATTAAATATTTTTTGATTTAATTATAGTGTTAAATATCACAAATATATATGAAATAATTAGTTTTATGTTCCTCACATACTCATTTTTCATTTTAAACCCATATAAATTAAATTTTTTGATATATTGTTACACTAAAAGTTATATTATTTATAAGTTTAGAAGTTACAATTAATATCCTTATAATTAGTTATTTAGTTTACTACTAATCTCTTACTTTTTCATTTAAACATCTATCATATTAAGATAAATAATCACATGTGAACTAAAATATGTTAAAATATACATTTCTTCTTTTACAAATTAAATCATTGTATTTGTAATCGTCTCGCAATAAATATTTAACCTTAAAGTTCAAAGCTCAACAAAATATTCAACTTTAAAGTTGAATGTGTTCTATTTTGTGTTCGATATCGACTAGATTTATATACTATCCAATTTGGGTTATAAAATGATACATATCGAAAAATTAACATCGAGAGAAAGAAATAGAACAAAAGGTAAAACATGATTGTTGCCTCAGGTTTCAATGTCAAGATTATTCGCGCTGCATCGCGCGCGGGCACACATCTAGTATATATATATATATATATATAGTGGGAAGTTATTTTGCAAACCATAAAAAACGTGCAAACCGTGCAAACTCATGGTTGCACACGTAAATCAATGAAAAATCTTTTATAGAGTCGTTTAATATGATGAAAATGTTCCATATACTAAATTTTGTGATGAAATTGTTTCATATGAAGGTGTTTATTTACGTAGAAATGAAAAAGTTTCATAGAAACGATAAAAAAGTTTCATATGAATAAAAAACACCAACATATGAAACAATTTCCTCAAAATTTGATGTTTATGAAACATTTTCATCATATTAAACAACTCCATGAATCAATTTCACTGATTTTACGTGTGCAACCATGAGTTTGCACGGTTTGCACGTTTTTTATGGTTTGCAAAATAACTTCCCTCTCTCTCTATATATATATATATATATATAATCAACAACAAAGTCATATTTAATGGTATTACGAAAATCGTGTTTACCTTCAAATTAACTTAGGGGGCGTTTGGTTCATTTCAGGGAATGGAAATGAAAATGGGAATGCAGGAGAATGGGAATAGGAATGAGCATTGCATTGATGCTGTTTGGTTAAACCAATATAATCAATGAAAAAATTACTTCATATTAAAAAAATATGTTTTTTCAACTTGAAAATACAAAAAATGTTTCATTTTACATCCATTGATGGAACAATGCATGGAAAAAAGAACCAAGTAGAAATAAAAGTTTCATTCCCCCCAATTTGGTCAGGAATGAAAATTAATGGATCTGTAGTAATGATTCCATTATATAATATCAAACCAAACAGCAGTTTTCATTATCATTCCCATTCCTGACCCCTCAATACCCCCAACCAAACGTCCCCTTAATACTTCTTTTTAAAAGATAATAAAAAAACTAGTGTAAAACACTTATTTACTCTCATGTGAGACCATGTTTAACAAATATTGTTTACAATTAGCAGAACTCCATTAACAATGTTAGTTAGAGGGACCATAAGTCAAGGAACATGAAAAGTCAAGGGTTTCCAATGTAAATAATCCGTCTAAGGGTCTAAAAGGTCGTTTATCAAACAATTACGGGTAAAAATCAACACCATCACTTACTTGTCGGACAAGATTTAGTCCATCAAAATGGCATTTGGTATAAACGGGTAATAATTGAACAAATCCAATAATAAAATTTGTAACCGGAAAAAAGTAAGAAATCGGAAGGAACGTGTGACTACATTAATTATATCACATGACGTCACCGCGTGACTTAACAAAATATATCGAATCTCTTATGTAATGTGAAGGCAATTTCTACATATTTCCTCAGCAACTTAACCTTCAACGTGATACAATTCTCGATGACCATTGGTCAAGTAATATGATTAAATAATACGATTAATAGATATTTACCAAATGTTTACCGGATACATGTTTTACTATAAGAGCATCACTCTAATTTATTTTATTAGGTCAAAATTAGATTACCAGCTATCAAAATACAGGTTAGCATTTTTTATCCGGTAAGCAATTATGGGTAAAAGTCTTTTCACTTACTCGGAGGGTAAGAATTGCGATATCTGCTCTTCTTTTTACCACACAGGGGTTCCTTGCCATGCTACCCTTGAAAAGAAAGCAACACCCAATAAACACTTACGCAGTAAGTGTTGTAAACAACCCTTAAGATAGTAAATTATGCATTGCGACTATTATACCATTTCCAATAGAAACACCAAAATCATTTCAATTAAAACACAAAATCTTACACTAAAATGTTATAAAGTTAATAGTAATACACCAAATTTGGTGTTAAACTGATGACAAACGCACATAAAATCATACATTTAAGTGTAACATTTGGTGTTTTCTGCTAAAGTAAATTTAGTATTTACATCAATTACAATGAATTAGGTGTAACATTTGATGTTATCCATTGAAGATGCCTAGATTAATACTTCTCCACAAGGATTAATCTTTGCATGTGGCTAGGAATGTCATGTAGCGTGGTATCATGCTAGAACTCGACGTTTGAATGAACCAACCTACTTTAACAATTTCCAAAATGTTGAAGTAAAAATTAAAATATTTAAAAAAACTAGATTTTATGCAAACAATTTCTTAATTTTTGAGATTTTAATATTAATTATTTTACAAAAATATTCAATTATTTATACCCTAACAAAATTTTAAAGAATCAAACAAGTTTTCAAACATAATTTATAGAAAGGTGGTTATTAATTTTGATGCACCTTTAAAAACGACAATTTTCAACAAAATATTTATATTATATAAAAGTAAAACCCAAAGAGAATGATGTGGCACAATGAAAGAGCTCCATTACTATTTATTTAATTTCTTAGAATTTTGATTTATTTTTTTTACAAAGGGTTGGAGTTGGTCTAAAGATGAAAGATTAGTGTAGTTTTGTTTGTCCCACATTGGTAGGAAGATGAGAATTTGAAAAGTAATGATGTGTATTTAAAGGGGTTTATTGGTGTTGTTGAAAAATGTGAAATGGTATTGGTTAATTGTAGCTAAACCCAAGTTAATTGTTAAATAAACTAATTAGTTTTATATTTGCCTTTTGTTTTTTTAAACATGTTTATGTAAGTTTTAATGATTTTAGTATATCAGATATATAAATTAAACAATAATCAACATATAAACCTATTCGTTATAAATATAAACTTTTTTAAACGATTTAATAATTTTTAATTAAACAATTAACATATATACCTTTTTTTGTAAGCTAACAATCTTTATATATATAAAAGTAAAATCCAAAGAGAATGATGTGGCACAATGAGAGGGCTCCATTGCTATTTATCTAATTTATTAGAATTTTGATTTTTTTTACAAAGGGTTGGAATTGGTCTAAAGATGAAAAATTAGTGTAGTTTTCTTTGTCCCACATTGTTTTTTTTTTTTTGAAAGGAGGCGGTACTCCTGGCAATATATTAAAAAGAAAACAAATTACAAAGAAAACTAATGATGTGTATTTAAAAGGGGTTTATTGGTGTTGTTGAAAAATGTAAAATGATGTTGGTTAATTGTAGTTAAACCCAAGTTAATAGTTAAATAAACTAATTAGTTTTATATTTGCCTTTTCTTTTTTTAAACATGTTTATGTAAAGTTTTAATGATTTTAGTATATCAAATATATAAATTAAACAATAATCAACATATAAACCTATTCATTATAAATATAAACTTTTTAAACGATTTAATGATTTTTAATTAAATAATTAACATGAGTAGAAGATTGAAATATTTGAGGATTTATGTTATCTTATTTACATGATCCTTTATTATTTTAACAAAACAAATCTTATTTTGACAAAAAAATAAAAGTGAATTGTGATTGAGTTTGTTTTATAAAACAAATAGTTACAAAAAGATAAGTATATATAAAAAGAAAACCTAAGAGTAATGAGGTTACACCATGAGAATTCAGTATTAAGATACAAGTTAATGACCCGTATATTATACGGGCATTTGAAACATGTTATTTTAATTTTTAATAAGAATAGACATTTACATGACAATTGTCATTACCATTTAAATACTTATGTAAATTATATGTTATACGACAATTGCCATTATAATTGCTTATTATAATAGATATTTTAGTTATCTAATAGCTGTTAAAATTTTAAAAATTGAAAAATTTATTATTCTTTTGTCAAAAGATTTGAATTTCGTGAATGATTTTAAAACTAGAGGGATTCAGAAATAAAATATGTGTAGTGTTTTGATTTGTAGGATTATAAATAAAATAAAATATAATTATTTATAAATAATCTACAAAAATAGTTAGATTAAAAAGATGGAATATTTAAATTTCAAGAATATTAGCAATTGAGTTTTAAATAAAATAATATTTCATTATTATAAATAATTTATAAAAATAATTAGGTTAAAAATATGAAATCTTTAAGTTTCAAGAATATGAAGAATGGAATTGTAATAAAATCTAAACAAATTAATTTATATCTATTTTTATAACTTGAGGGATTCAAAAATAAAATATGTAGTGTTTTTTATTTCTAGAATTTTAAATAAAAAATTAATTACTTATAAATAATCTATAAAAACAGTTAGATTAAAAAAATATAATTTTTAAATTTCAAGAATATCAACAATGGAGTTTTAAATAAAATAAATTTTAATTACTTATAAATAATCTATAAAAATACTTAGGTTAATCAAATAATTCTAAGGATAAAAAATGTAAATTATAAAGATAATTATGGTATTAAAATAATAAGAATAATTGATGACATTGATGATTCTTTTTTAATTGGCCAATCAAATGGCTTAATTTTATAATCATGACATCAGCAAAAATCTTTCTTTAATATATATATATATATATATAGAATGGTGAATTGTGAATAATGGTTGATTTTTGGATATCCCACATTGGTAGAAGAATGAAATTTTAAGTAGAGTCATATGTATAAGAATGAAGGACAAACAAGGCATGATTTTGCCACTAGTTTATATAAGAGAGAAACAAGAAAAAAAGATTTTATTCATCCAAGATACAGCAATATGAAAGGAAATATTGACATGCTTTAAAAAAATTAAAGTATCTTCAACAATTTTTTAAAAAGTCTAAAATCATTTATATATATTAAAGGAAGAACCAAGCATGTTGAGGTGGCATCTCCTAAAGCCTAGAAATGTATTTATTTTTTTTCTCCTTTTTTCTCTTTTTTATACTTTTTTTCTAATTTCCAACATTAATCCTCCATCAACATTGATTGTTATTTATGTTTGTATTTAACACAATCTCTTCATTTTCCCTACCTAGTTTACATCTTCCAATAATTTCATACTATATATAAATTATGAGAATCATCAATTCATCATGGTTATCAATTTTTCATGTAAACTTTGAGAAAACTAACAAGAGGTACACATCTCTTTTCCCTTTTGTTGGGATTTTAAAGTTGTTTTTGTTTACTTATGTCACTATATCTTCTTTGTTTTTTCCCTATTGATGGAACCAATGTATTGTATTTCCTAATGGTTATAGAGTTTTGATAGATGATTCAATCATGTAGTCTTGAAAATCTAACGATGTTATATGTAGCTTCATCAAAATTCAAATGTGTGAGGAGAAATCACCATGTATGAGATGACACCTTCTAATGCCTAGAATCTCTTCTTTTTTTTCCTTCTTAAATTTCTTTATTTTTGTAATGTTTAGTAATTTTAATCTATTTCATTCACCCTTTAATCATCAAACATATGTTAGAGAATATATACACACACATACACCAAGTATTTAAGAAGAATTGTTTGTTTTTTAATGTTGAGTTTTGTTAACAATCGTGTATTGATTTATTTGCAAGATCCATCCAATTGTAAGCTAAGATGGTTGTTCCGCTAAAAAAAGAAGTTATTGTTTTTTCACCATACAATTTTCAGGTAACAATGTTTATGTTTTATTTCATGTTTTATACGAATTATATATTGTTGTTGATGTTTGCACATATATTTTATTTGAAATTTGTTTTCTTGCTTGATAGTGGTTTTTTCAGTGGAACCAATGGTGCAATATTGGCAGCGATTTTAGAAGACAAGATACAGTATATAATATAATTGTAATAAGTAATCTTTAATGGTTTTTGTATTTTTATTCAGGTTTTATTTTGAGAAAAATTAATTTGAGTATACATTTTTATACTATTGTTAGAGCTTTAAAGCTTTTTTTATCCCAATCTTTTATATTTTTCTAAGTTTTTTGCTTGATTAATTATTTTAAAAATATTAGAATAAATTTTTTTGTTATTGAGATGCCACATGAATACAGTAATATATATATATATATATTATATATATATATATTTAATTGTCAAAATATAATAATTAATTGGTTATAATGAATATAAATATATAAATAAATATAATAATTACTCACATCAATTTAAAATATAAATGAAATATCTATAATAATTAAAAATATATTAAATTATCATTAATATGTTTTAATGACAATTATTAATTGTTATTGTCTATATAATACTGTTTATATGTATTGATTAAAATACTAAACAGTAGATTTTGCCATCTATATTTATTTGTGTGATACTATTTTCATTAATTCGATATAAAAACACACACACACACACACATATATATATATATATATATCAATTAATCATATTTCAAGTGAAATTGTAATTCCAAAACTAAAAACACGATAAATAATTGAAGTCGTTGTATATAAAAAATACTAAGCCTTTTAAATCTTATGAAAATTAATAAATAGATATAAATGAAATTGTAATTAATATAAAACAAATAAAAATATAATTAGTATATAGTAAAATACTATTATTAGTCCTCTAAATTAATATCGCTTAAAAATGCAATTAAAGAAATAATATATATCTATATATAATTAGATTTAGTATATAAAATATAATATTACTACAATAATATACAATAAAAATTGAAGTCAATAAAGTAATATGTGTAAAAGAAAATATGAAATCAATATATAAACCTTAAATTAGAAAAATCAATATACTAGATGAAAACAATAATTTGTTACAATCCTTAATACGTATAAATTATTACATAATTTATTACTACTTTAGATTAAATCAAATTAAATTAGAATAGAATAACAACTTTATTACATAAAGTTAATAAAAAATTATCTTTTTTATATTTTTTTACGAACTAACCAGATATAAAGTAATGGTTTTAAGAATATCAAAAAAAAACTCGAACATGTCAGATGAAATATTAACGATTCAATTAAACTCGCTCGCAACTAGAGTGGCCGCAACATCGATAACTAATTTTCTTTTTTGTGCAATAAGTTTTTTTTGTCAAAGTTGCAAACGGGTACACAACAAAAATTGTAAACAAGTTACAAAATATCTCGCAATTATACAATGGTAAATAAGAACATCACATTTGTTTGATATATTTTCACCAATCCTTATAACACTCACCATAACTATAATCAACGGTATCACACATTTCTTTTATTATTTTTAGTCAATAATAAAGTTTGATGTACGTTTGCTATAAAACTTATTAATTATACACTAAAAGAAAAATAAACGATGATAAGGTGGATTATATCAAATTGAATATTGATTCATATTATGTATAATACTTGATACATGATTATCGACCAATATAACTTCAATATTTTTGTAAAATTTTATTATCAGTGCGCAACGCGCGGTGCCAAAACGTTCATTGGTACAATTTAATAGTGACAAATCAATGTCACTAGTACAAATATGTTTTTTTGCCACGGTTTTGAAATAGTCACATTTAGGTCTAGAACCGTGACTAAAAGTCATAAATAAAATTGCAGTATTGTTTTAGCCACGATGTAACTCAATAACCATGACCATTAGAAAACATGTTTAAACATAATGTCATGGTTTAACAAAACCGTGACTAAATTGTTCCTATGGCCACAATTTTTTTGTCGTGGCAAGTAACATATAAAAATCGTGGCCATAGACATATATATAGTCACGGCTTTTTTGTGACAATTATTATTTGTGACCTTAGACCGCATATGGCCTCATGAAGTCATTTTTCCATGACCAAAAGAATATACATATTTAGCCACGAAAATTTGTAAAACGTAGCCATAAGTCACATGTATTTGTAGTCATGGTTTTATTATTTTGTGTGACAAGAAGATAACCAGTAGCAACTATTCTACATAATCAATTGTGTGACTAATAAAAGCTGACCAATAGCTACGATTCTACATAATCAATTCTGTGACTAATAAATAGTTAAACGTCATGATTTTTAATATTTCGCATGACCAAAAGGCATTTAATACTCACACTTCTAAAATATAAGTGTCACTATATGTCTTGAATTAGCCATTGTTTATTATGTGTGTGACCAAAAAGATACATATAGCCACGTTTCTAAAAATTAAGTGTAACTATATGTCATGAATTTGCCCATGGTTTTTAATATTTAATAAGATAATTTTAACAAAATCAATATTGTCCTAGTGGTTGGTTCATTCCTTATCAAAGATGAGGTCTCAAGTTCGAGCCTTGGCTACGTCAAAAAATATACATGATTATAGAGCGATCATCGGCTACATTAAAAAAATTTATGTGGCTATAGATAGTTTATTGTCATGCTTTTTTTTATATTGTGTGACCAAAAGATAACTAAATGCTACGTTTAATGTGAGTTTGTGTGGCAAAAAGTACTTTATGGCCACGGTTTTTGGTAAAATGCTCCAATACCATAAAAATTGGATATGCCTATAGCTACGGTTTTCAAACTATGGCTATGGTTTTTCATTTCATTTGGTGACACATTTTAAGCGTGACCAAAAGGGTATCAATGGTCACGGGAGAATAGGCTACATTTTGATAAAACTGAAAAACCGTGACTAAAGGCCTATGGCCACGATTTTTAACCGTGGCAAATGTGAATTTTTGTACTAGTGTGTAAAAAAATAGTAAAACATACACTAAGATTATAACTCGATAAAACAACAAGTTAACGATTAAAAATAAACATCATAGTTTATAATGTGCAATATGTATCATTCATAATTTTTTTGTTATGTTTTTTAAAACCAAAGGAATGTCATATTATATATATATATATATAAAGTTATTGATTATATTTTAATTCAATTTACATATTTAATTTGATTTAATCTAAAGTAATAATAGAATATGAATTAATTTATATGTATTTGTGATTGTAATAAATAATTTTTTTCATCTAATATATTAATTCTTCTAATTTAAGTGTTTGTATATTGCTTTCGTGTTTTCTTTTACACATATTACTTTATTGACTTTATTTTTTATTATATCTTATTGTAGTAATTTTATATTTTGTGTACTAATTCTAATTATACTTATTATTTATTTAATTATGTTTTTAGGTGATATTAAACATGGTAAGTGTCTTATATATTTACAGAACTAATAATAGTATTTAACTATATATTGATTATAATTGTATTTATTATATATAAAATTATAATTTCATTTATATCTATTGACTAATTTTCATAAGATTTATAAGGTTTAGTATTTTTTTTTAATATAATAACTTTAGTTATTTATCGTATATTTTATTTTGGAATTACAATTTCATTTGAAAATAGGTCTAATTGACATATATATATATATATATATATTATGTTTATATAGGAGTAATGAAAATAGTTTTATACAAATGAATATATATGACATAATCTACCGTTTAGTATTTTTAACAATACATATAATAGTATTTTATAAACAATACAAATGAATATACTCACTTTATCGGGCTACCGCGCAACGTGCGGTTTTGCCACTAGTTATTAATAAAAAAAGTACATAAACTTCAGTAAATCTTTCATTTTATAAACATCTTATATTAAAATATTATATATATTTATCTCATTTCATTTCAAATTTAGAGATTTTTTATATTCTTTCTTATTCTCTCCATTTTAAAGAATATTTTGAAGAGTTGTGTTAAATTAAAAAAAAAAAAAAAATCTTATTTTCTTCATTTTAAAGAATATTTTGAAGAGTTCGTTAAAATAAAAAAAGTTAAAAGAGTTTTTCATCTTCTCTTCAAACCAAAGATAAATGAAGTTATTTTAGTTTTTTTAGATCTAATAACTCAAAAGAATCTCAAAAAATTTCGATCAACCAATGAAATTAAATTTAAAAGAAAATAAGATAATACTCTGATGACAGACTCTGATTATATTATTGGTATTTTAATAATATAATTAATATTTTAATAATGTAATTTTTCATTTTGAATATCTTAACCCTTTTTCTTCGCTTTTGAACAAATTACGCTGTAAAAAACAATTATTAAAAGGGAGCTTTACCGGTATACCCAAAGCCCCACCCCACTTTGCAACCCATACCCCCAAAAGGCCGTTATAAGGCCGTTATACCAAAACGCCATTATAACGCACTAAAACGCCGTTATAACGGCGATATAACGCACCAAAACGCCGTTATAACGCACCAAAACGCTGTTATAACGGCGTTTTTGTGCGTTATATCGCCGTTATAACGGCGTAACGGTATGGGTATATTGTGCAAAGTGGAGGTGCGTTATGGGCATATGAATCAATTACCCTTATTTTTAGAAAAAAATGTAAGAATCTTAAAGTTCTTATCTTCGTCATCTTTTCTCCAAAATAAGAAAAGGAATAATACATTTTTCTTTGAAACGGGAGATTTCTTTGCTACACCCCTTTTGTAATTTCCAATGCAAACACCTCCTAACAACCTCTCCGATAAATGTCATTACGAAGTATTAAAATTTAATGTCATAATTGTATTAATAATTTTAACATTAGAATTATATTATAAAAATGTATAAATATATTCAATTGAAATATTATCTCCTTTTCAGAGGAGTATTTTCTATATCTTTTATTACTAGAAGTATCAAAATAACAATTTATTTAAAAATTTCTTTAAATTTACATATTTTCATTATATATCTTTTATTTCTCTAATTTCACATACAAGTTAAAGCCAAAAAAAATTAAAATTAAAATCCCTCTAATCTCCATTTTGACTAGCTTTTAAAGATGCCCTAATATTAATAAATAAATAAATAAAAAGGGGGAAAACAACTTCTGTTATACACTTATACTTTCCCGAATATTTTACAAATATAACAGTCATTTAAATCTCCATATATAAAATAAAGAACATTTTATTCCGGAGACCTCGACTTTAATTTTCTTTCAAAGAAATTTACAATTTAAACAGAATTAAAGATCATCCTTAATTGAGGATGATGGTTAGGGTATCCACACTGGTGAAACCTTCAAAAACATCACTCACCATATTTTTTCATGCTACATCATTGCTATCTCAACAAACGAATAACATAACTTTTCTTTATAACATAACTTTTCTTTATATAAATTTTTATATAACCGAAAAGGAAAGTATTACAAGAATCTGAGTTTTTGTTCAAGCATCCAGTTTCCAATAAGAACCTGTGACTGTGACTGGACAAGAACTTCTAACCCACAGTGGAGGTCTTCATAAAGAGCTTCCATTGTGAATGCTCTTAGGAGACTATACGAACTTTTCCAGTGACTTTCTTCGAAGCTTCTTCCTAAGAACAAATTAGTGTATATATAACACCATCCAACTACATTCCATTTCATCACTTTTTAAGGTTCTTTTATTTGCACTTAAAAAAAATGGTTAACGAAATCCAACCACACGACATTCGGATTATGCTCTACAACATAAGCACAACCACCTTTACCAAAGCTCAAAAACGATGGCGCATCGCATACTTCACCATCCATTTCTCCAACACCCTTATTTCCATCGCCAAAAACTCCTATTCTGTCATCGAAATCATCCCCCAAATCGCACTTCCTGATCCCCACCCGACCCGTTTAAGTTGCTCCCGCATCGACCATGCCGACCTCATCGATGCGGTGAAGGCCAAAGACTTGAAAAGGCTTCAAAAGTTGGGCGGGGCCGAGGGCGTCGCCAAAGCTCTCGAGACAAATCTCGACGACGGAATCGACGGTCGAGATTTGGACGAAAGAAGGAGCGTTTTCGGTTCCAACACTTACGAAAAGCGGCCTCCGAAGGGGTTGCTTTATTTCGTTATTGAGTCGTTTAAAGACATGACGATCGTCATATTACTCGGCTGTGCGGCTCTTTCTCTCGGGTTCGGTATCAAAGAGCACGGACTCGAACAAGGATGGTACGAAGGTGGCAGCATTTTCGTAGCGGTTTTTCTGGTGATCGTCGTATCGGCGATTAGTAACTATAGACAAGAGATCCAGTTCAACAACTTGTCGAAAATAAGTGATAATATCAAGATCGATGTGGTTAGAGACGGGAGGCGGCAGAAGATATCGATCTTCGATATCGTAGTTGGAGATGTTGCGATTTTGAACATCGGGGATCAGATTCCGGCGGATGGGTTGTTTGTAGACGGGTATTCGTTGCTGATTGACGAGTCGAGCATGACGGGGGAGAGCGAGAACATAACCGTTGATTCCGTCAACAACCCGTTTTTGTTCTCGGGTTCCAAGGTGGCGGACGGGCATTGTCGGATGCTCGTGTTATCGGTCGGGATGAAGACGGGTTGGGGACGTATGATGGGCTCGATAACGAGCGATACTAACGAACAAACGCCGTTACAAGTTCGTCTCAACAAACTCACGTCTTCGATCGGAAAGGTCGGCCTCGCGGTCGCTTTCCTAGTTCTTGTCGTTATGTTAATTCGTTACTTCACCGGAAACACCGAGGACGACAACGGTAGACGAGAGTACAACGGGAGATGTACGAGCGTCAATGAAGTACTCGATTCCATTACACGTATCTTCTCGGCAGCGGTAACCATCGTGGTGGTGGCGATCCCTGAGGGTCTGCCGCTAGCCGTCACCCTCACTCTTGCGTATTCTATGAAGAGAATGATGACGGATCAGGCGATGGTCCGGAAGTTATCCGCATGCGAAACCATGGGTTCAGCCACTGTTATATGCACCGATAAAACGGGCACTTTGACTACGAATAAGATGACCGTCACAAAGTTCTGGCTCGGCCTCGAGTGCATCGAAAGAGATTCTTCCGATGAAATTGCGACGGACGTCCGTGAACTTCTTCACGAGGGAGTTGGTTTTAACACTACCGGTACGGTTTTCAAATCCGATTCACAATCGCTCCCTGAATACTCTGGCAGTCCAACAGAAAAAGCGATCTTATCGTGGGCAGTTGCGGATTTGGATTTGGATATGGAGAAACTGAAACAAACTTCAACCATTCTTCACGTCGAGACGTTCAACTCGAAGAAGAAACGAAGTGGTATTTTGATCAAGAGAATGGCGGATAACGCGATGAATGTGCACTGGAAAGGAGCTGCGGAGATGGTGCTAGCAATGTGTTCGAAGTATTATCAGCACGACGGGGATATAAAGATGATAAATAGCGACGAAAGGACACAACTTGAGAATATAATCAAAGGAATGGCAGCGAGTAGCCTCAGGTGCATTGCATTCGCGTATAAGAAGGTTCTAGAACATCGGGAAGACAGTACGGTTTATCGACTAAGTGAAGAAGGGTTAACGTTGCTCGGGATCGTAGGCCTGAAGGATCCGTGTAGACTCGGAGCCAAACACGCGATCGAAACTTGCCGGTTTGCCGGAGTCGACATCAAGATGATCACCGGAGACAATGTTTTCACGGCAAAAGCCATAGCCACGGAATGCGGAATACTCGAAGTCGGTCAACGAGATTGCGACGGACAAGTGGTGGAAGGGGTAGAGTTCCGAAATTACACCGACGAAGAGAGAATGCAGAAGGTCGATACCATCCGCGTGATGGCGAGATCGTCCCCGTTCGACAAGCTTCTGATGGTGCAATGTTTGAAACGCAAAGGCCACGTGGTTGCCGTCACTGGCGACGGGACCAACGACGCACCGGCACTCAAAGAAGCGGATATCGGACTCTCGATGGGGATTCAAGGCACCGAGGTGGCCAAACAAAGCTCAGATATCGTCATCTTAGACGACGATATCGCCTCCGTTTCGACCGTACTCATGTGGGGCCGATGCGTGTACAACAACATCCAGAAGTTCATTCAATTCCAGCTCACCGTAAATGTCGCAGCTCTCGTCATCAACTTCGTAGCAGCGGTTTCCGCCGGCGATGTTCCACTAACAGCGGTGCAACTGTTGTGGGTGAACCTAATCATGGATACTTTAGGTGCGTTAGCGCTTGCAACAGAACGGCCAACGGCCGAACTCATGAACAAGCCCCCGGTGGGTCGAGTGGAGCCCCTTATAACAAATATCATGTGGAGAAACCTGTTTGCGCAATCGCTCTACCAGATAATAATTCTATTGACCTTCCAGTTCAGGGGTAAGACGATCTTTAACGTGAACGAGCGCGTTAAAAACACAATCATTTTCAACACGTTCGTGCTGTGCCAAGTGTTCAACGAGTTCAACTCGAGAAAGCTGAAGGAGAGGAACATTTTTAGAGGTGTCCATAAGAATCGGTTGTTTCTTGGAATCATCGGGATGACGATCGTTCTTCAGGTTGTGATGGTGGAGTTCCTAAAAAACTTTGCCGACACAGAGAGGTTGAACGGAACACAGTGGGGAATCTGTATTGGCGTTGCAGCTCTCTCGTGGCCGATCGGATGGATTGTGAAGTTGATACCGGTACCAAATAAACCATTTCTAAACTACATAAGGCATTAACTTAAACCTCCATGGTCTAGTTGGGTTGCACCTTTTTTTTTCCAGATCAACAAAAGAATTGTCACAAGATCACTCCTAATATCTGTTTGGTACCTATAACTACAGCAGTTCTATTAGTTAAGTTATGTTATTTGATTTATTTCCCTTGTATTCACCTCCATATATAGATATATCACAATGTTATTAATTTATTATGGTTTCTTCCTTTTCTGGTTGTCATCTTGGTTCACTATGGAAAGTCTAGATCAGTTTGTATATAGTATATACTCGAGAGGGAGAATTACCGGAAGGCTGTCTATCAAAACGACATCATAACTTGGCTTCAAAGAACTAACAACGGTGATTGAGAAACATGAATAACCATTAATAGGGATGATGGCCCCTAAACATTGGGTTGGGTTGACAAATTTCAGACCGCAAATATTGGATTTGAGTTGTTCAAATGCCTTCAACCCAACCAAACCCAACCCGTGTGCATGGGTTGGGTTCCGGTGACAAGTTGAGGTTAACGTGAGAAGTTGTTATCAACCGTTGGATGCACGTTAGGATGAGATGCACCGGATCAATTCCCTTCTAAAGAGGTAGCAATTCATGGGAGGACATGAGATTAAACTCAAATTCTCACACGATCCTTCATCATTTGTGCATAGCCCTAGTCCAAAAGGAATCCCCACCCTTGGGATAAGCTTGCAGCCAGTGATTTTCTAACTCAAAATTTGAAACACATGGCATCAGAAGTAAGACAATGAAGATGAAGAACCAATAACAATGTCAAACTTGATAGCAACTACTGTGTTTGAAGGTTTAGGCTAAGAATATGCTATCAATTATGTAAGATATGCTATCATAGTATTATCAATTATATGCTTCGGGGTAGGTTCAAATAAAAACTCAAATCTACTTGTATTCGTGACGACAATCGTGAACGCGACAGGTGTCCTATTTAGTCTAGAATTATTCATGGTAAATAATATAGCATTGAGACTGAATAATATAGGATTCCGTATTATTCTGTGATTTTGCAGCTAAATTCATACATCTTATTAGATTCAATCAAAATTACATTGTTTCACATATTAGTGAAGTTGATGAGAAACAAATTGGAGATAAACTTCCTTTAAACTAGGTAGTACAATTTCATGAAATTTCTGCCAGAATAATGAGTGTATACTATGTGTGCCAGAATAATTACGGCCAGCGTACCTTTCGATGAAGATAGAAACATATGGCAAGCATTTCTATAGAGATAACTTCCTGCGTTGTTTTACGACGGTGGTGGTGGTGGTGGTAGTGGCAGCAGCATCCGAGAATTTCTAGTCAAAAGAGAAACCGCCATAGACGACGGATGAGGACCTGGGCCCACAGGAAATAAGGCCCAAAATATATTTTTGTTGTTGTTATTATAGTATTATAAAAGAGAGTTAAGTTAGAGTGACAACAACATATTTTACTTGAAATTTCACATCAAAATATTTGTGAAGGTAAAAAAAATTGAACATTTATCGTTAAAACATACTAAAAAACACTATAACCTTCACGCATTTTCTTTTTGTGAAGGTTCACATTATATATATGTAACCTTCACAAAACTTGAGCTGTGAAGGTTTCATTTTTTAGCTTGTTTTCGATATTTTTTTGCATCGAAAGTGGTTTTTTTTTCTGGAAGAGGTATCCCAGACCACATTGGGCCCAGACTAGTCCTCGGCAATTTTGGGCCGAAGCCCGACTGCTAAAGCATGCAGCCCGGGGTCGAAAGTGATTTTTAGGTCTGCGTATTCGAGTTTTATGTACATTCACGGTGTTTTTTTGTGAAGTTTCATATGTTAGGTATTGGTCTCACGTGGTCTCACGGTAACAGCTTGGTCTCACCTGATCCTAGACCTGGCAAACGCGTCGTGTCGTGTCGAGTTCGTGTCGGGTTCAAAGTTAAACGGGTTGAAAATGCTTGACCCTAACCCGACCCGTTTAATAAACGGGTCAGAAATCTCAACCCTAACCTGACTCGTTTAATAAACGGGTTGACCCGCTTAACCCGTTTAACCCGTTTAATATTTATAAAATTAAAAATCAAAAATCAAAAATTCAAAAAAGTTTATGAATCCAAAATTTATAACTCAAACTTATAAGATTGAACAAAATTCATTAACATTATTATCTTAAAAATCCAAATAAATCGTAGATTAGTAAAAAGATTACAAAAAACTTTATATATATACACAAATACACACACATATATGTATAAACGGGTTAGTCGGGTCATTTACGAGTTGATATGTTTGACCCTGACCTTACCCGTTAAATTTTCGTGTCGTGTCGTGTCAACTCGTTTACTTAAACGGGTTGAAATCTGTTACCCAAACCCGTTTATTTCGTGTCGAGTTCGTGTTGGGTTAGCGTGTCGTGTCACTTTTTGCCAGGTCTACCTGATCCTAAGTCTTATAAAAGAAGCCTAAATAGGGTTAGGTTTACATGAGATCAAACTGTTTTCGTGAGATTGGTGAGACTAACACTTTTTACATGAATCTTCACAGCAAAACACTCTAAAGGTTAAAAGAAATCGAACATTCATCGTAAAAATGAACTAAAAAACACTATTGAGGAAAAAAAATCAAAACAAGGTAAAAAACGAATATGATTTTTAAGTCGTATTAATTTTTATAAAATGCGACTAATATGATTTTTTGGAATCAACGACTTATGACGGTCATTATGAAACTTTTAGATTTGAAAGCGGACAACATTTTATTTATAAGGTTGACTCGACGTTAAATATATCGTTTTTGTCCTTTTAGTGCTCATAGGGGCTTATAAGCTATATAATGCATATATATTTGGACTCAACAATTTGCGTAGATCATAGCAATGCTTTCAGATTTGGAAAAGGATACAGGTTTTATTTTAAGGGTCACTTGAGCGAAACAATAGAGATGTGTTATTTAATACATCATAGAAACATCGGATTTCTACCAAATTTCATATTTAGATACGTTAAAAAAAATATAAATATTGTAAACGTCAAAAAGATTGAAATATGATTTTGAAAATTTATAAATGTTGCAAAAAGGTATAATAATAGCATGCTTATGAATAGGTGTTATATAGATCTCAAATATACATTTATATTGAGATTTGGAACAAAGTTATATTCGAAAAACGAAATACTATATATAATAAACAAATCTATTAATAATATATATGAAATGTTTAATAAACTTGGCGTCCACCGCCAAACGTCGTCTACCGCCACCATCACATCTCATAGGACAAATATATGATTCGAGAGTTGGATCATATGGTTTGATTTATGAAGCAAATCGCAGGGTCAAATTTACCTTGTATTTCCTACCCTATACTTTTTCTTGCTTTTTTCAAAAAAGAAAATTATCTGTTTTAAAAAACCGGGTTTTTAGTTGAACCGGTGTGATGACCAGTTCACGGTTCGACCGGTTTGGAAATGATGCAATTATGGTATTTTAATTTGACTTAGCAAGACTTGTTAAATCTTTTTTCATAAAAAAATATGTCTTTCATGGTCATAACACTTATTTGTTCTCTATTTGTTTTCAGACCCTACATAAAATAAGCAAAAATGTGTTGTACAACCAATTTTTTTGGTCATATTTTGGAGTACTATGAATATATTTATTCGAATTTTACGTTCCGTTATATTGTACGAGCAGTTTAATATAGCATGTAAAGGGAAAAATGATATAACAAAATTAATCATAACCTCTAAACAAGTTTGTGATCAATCGAGATATAAAGTTTTTAGTCACTACTCACAAATAAACAATGTTTCTTGTATTGATAGTTGCTACTTGTGTGCAAGCAAAATATAATTAATATTGATGATATATAAAGAATTTTAAAGCATATGTAAATTTATTAGATGCATAGCTACATCCAGGCAACCAAACAAACCAAGAACTTTATTGGCCTACATAATGAAACCTTTTAGGTGGTGTTTGGTTCGCATAATGTTTTTGGATGGAATGGAATCTGTCAAAGGAATTTGACTTTGAAGGAATTGGAATGGAATGTTGTTAGGTTTGACCACCTGTTTGGTTGGCAGAATTGGAATGGAATCTGATAAAGGAATTGGAATGTGTTTGTTTGGTTCACAGAATGTGGCTTTGGAATTGGAATGAAATTTTGGTAAATGACCAAAATACCCTTTTATGTTTTTTTCATTTCTGGTCGATGGTGGTGGTTGCCGGTGGCGATGGTGGCCGAAAGTGGTGGTGACCGTTGGTGGTGTTGGCCGGTGGCGGCAGCCGGAGGTAGTGGTGATGGTGGTGGTGGTCGTTGGCGGTGGTGGTGGTGGCCGGAGTTGGTGGTGATGGTCGGTGGTCGGTGGACGGAGGCGGTGCGGTGGCGGTGGTCGGGGCCGGAGGCGTGGGGACGGGCGGTGGTGGTGGACGGAGGCGGTGGTGGGGTCGGAGGCGGGCGGTGGCGGTGAACGGAGGCGATGGCCGGGCGGTGGCGTGGTCGGTGCCGAGGCAGTGGCGGTTGGTGGTGGTCGGGGCCGAGCGTGGTGTGTCAGGTGAGGCGGTGGTGGTGCATATCAGGGTGAGGGGTAATTTTGTCCAAATTTTTTTTGACATTCCATTCCAACCAAATCCTTACCCTTTGCCATGGAATGACCAATTCCTTTACTTAAGGATTTTGATGGAATTCACACATTCTATTCCATCAGAATCCATGAACCAAACAATGGAAATGAATTTGGTCAAAGGATTTCAGGACTCCAATTCCATTCCATTCCATCAGAATCCATGAACCAAACGCCACCTTGGAGGATATAAATACAAACCAACCTTGGATGAAGGAAAATCAAAACTTGAATCAAACTGCTTTTTTTCCCCTA
Source organism: Centaurea solstitialis (assembly GCA_030169165.1). Lineage (NCBI taxonomy): Eukaryota > Viridiplantae > Streptophyta > Magnoliopsida > Asterales > Asteraceae > Centaurea > Centaurea solstitialis. The sequence continues at coordinate 73,582,630 of CM058040.1, forward strand.
AATTGAAGCCCAAAGCCACCAGAAAGCATCTCAGGCCCAATTAAAAAATCAAAGGCCATAAGCTATATTTTCAAGTAGCAAAGTTCTGCAACTTGAGCTCCAAAATCCAAATGGTCCAGCCATGTAGCTCAAGTAATAGGTTGTGAAGCCAAATTGTTTTTGTGATTGGGTTAACTACTCCTCAAGCACATGACATTGCCATATACACTTTATACTTTCTTTTTTTCCATTTGCAGATCCAATTGTAACTGAAACTGGCAGTGATAAATCAGAAAACCTAACATAAATATAATAGTATGTATGTATATATATATATATATATATATATATATGTATAGGTAGTTATTTAGTGAAAGTGTATGATTATTCAAAAAGGGGTGTGATTGTTCATAAGAGGTTGTGATGTTTCATGAAACAACATCTTCATAGGCGAACCATTGCGATGGTTCAAAGGCATCATTTCGGTGTCTATAAATATGTATTAATTGTACACATTTCAGAGTGTGATTTTCTCAGAAATTTCAATGCAAACTTTGCTTATTTTTCTTTTCGATCTAACAATTGGTATTAGAGCTTTGGGATTCATTCAACCATCATCTACTCGTTACCTTTGGAGAAATCGAGAGAGATAGAGACAGTCACCGAAACTGCTAGAGATTAACGATTGATCGACCATCATAGCCAATCAATTAGGGACAATCAGAATCTTAGGGAGATTCCCACAGCGGCCGAAATCCAAAGGAAATCTACCACATTCTGGCACCAAAATACGACGAAAGAGGATTCAAACCCTAATCAGTACCCATCAGGAACAACCGATAGGAAATCGCTGTTCAATCGATCACAGGCAAAAAAACGCAACAAGCGTCACCTACAAGAACAATCGATAGGAAATCGTTGTCCAACCGATAGGAAATCATTGTCCAATATGATGTATTTTTTTTTAAAGTACACAATTTTACTTAATGTTTTGTATTTTCTTGAGTAAACTACGATTTTCGTCCCTGTGGTTTGGTGTTTATAACGATTTTCGTCCCTGTGGTTTAAAATTTGCTTTTTTTGTCCTCAGGGTTTGAATTCCTTTCGCTTTTCGTCTTTTATCCCAACAGAGTTTAAAAAAGTCTGTTAAATCAAGGATAACATGGTCTTTTTACTTCTTTTTAATATAAAAAATATACTATTTGACTAAAGGACAAACCAAACCCTACCAAACCAATCTTCTTCCTTAACAATAACCATCACCTGCACCATTTTAGTAAGATGTAGATATTTCTGGGTTCTGGATCAACATGTGAAATTAAGCATTCAAATATATAGATTTATCATTTATTGCTTAGAAATTGAAAATCAAACAAGTATTTCGACTAAAAAAATTATGCAATCCCCAACTTGAAAACCCTTTTTCCATCATCACTTATTCACTTCCCTTGATGAAACAGGGTTCAAAGCTCTTGCAAAACCATTCATGGCGCCATAACTTTTAGAGCCTAACCCTAGACACCCCAACAGACCTTGCTTGTAGCGTAAATATGTTTTCTTCCTCATTTCTTTTGCCTGTGCTCGATTCGTGGTGTAATGTAGCTCGTGTGCTAAATGTGCCACCCTCCTTTTTCTGGTTATCCCCACCCCATTCACGGCCTTTTCTCAGTTCTCACGGAGGTTTTTGCCCCTTCCGTCGTCGAACTTCCATCTCCGGTAGCGGCGATTATTGCTTTGTTCTCACTACGGATGTATCGGACAATTTCTTGTCTCTGTTAGCAGAAGGGGAAAAGGACAGTAAGGTCCAGAACTTGTGATTGCCATTGCTACTAGTACTACTTTCATCCTACACTCTTGCTTCTATACTAAAAAATCCGTCAAAAACACCCACCGTTTTGCCCTACGAACACGACGACCGTGAAGATGCACAGGACGGTGGCGTTTCGGCATCTGGAACATCTTCATCAGCTTTCGCCTTATCTTCGGCTTCGAATTTCTGCTTGATTTCCATCGATTCTCTTGCGTCTTCTAATTCTTCCAGCCATTGGAAAGTCGATGAAATCAAACAGAAATTGATTTCCGTCGATCTGACTAATTTCTTACTCCTCAACGGTGACATAGACCTAGCTCTCCTCCGTAACGACTATTTGTCTTGAAAAGTCAGATCTACCTCTCCCAAGCTTATTCTCACGGTGGTGCTAGAGGAAGAAGAAGGTGGGTTTGGGGGTGGGGGTTTATGTGTCTGCTTTTGGTTTGGTTTGTCTTTTAGTCAAATAGTATCTTGGATATTAAAAAGAAGTAAAAAGACCATGTTACCCTTGATTTAACAGACTTTTTTAAACTCTGTTAGGATAAAAGACGAAAAGCGAAAGGAATTCAAACCCTGAGGACGAAAAAAGCAACTTTTAAACCACAGGGACGAAAATCGTTATAAACACCAAACCACAGGGACAAAAATCGTAGTTTACTCTATTTTCTTTAAATGTTTAAATTATACTTAAATTAGCGAAAATGACATATATGTGAGTTATAAAGGTTTAAAAAATATATATAATTTCAAACTTTACAAGCATATATACGTAATATAGAAAGTTTTGAAGAATATAGATGAAATTGTTCTTTTTTTTACAATAAGAACCAAGTTTTTGTACTTATCAAGTGGTCGTTTCAATGGGTCGGGCCTACAAATCGGATGAACGGGTCTTTCATGGATGAGAAGAAGATAAAAACTACAAAGTATTATAAACTTAGGGGTTATTTTCACTTAAAAAGTTGTTTCATTTCATAATTAACTTATATGATTATGAAATGAAACAACTTTTAAAGTGAAAATAACCCCTAAATTTGTAATCATTTGTAGTTTCTATCTTCTTCTCATCCATGAAGGACCCGCTCATCCGATTTATAGTCCCAACCCGTTTTTATGAAATAACTACTTCATTTCATAATCTTTTAAGTTAATTTAAATACATTCTTTTTAGAGACCCCTGTTTTGTTGAATAAAGTTATGCATTACCTTAAAAAAAATTAAATACATTAATTTTACGTTTTAATCAAAAACTGAAATCGTTTTAAATTAATTAACTTTAATTGTTGAAGTTGTTTCTATTACGAAATATTTTAAATATTTCATTTATATCAAAATTGTATTGCATATGTGACTTAAAGAAAGTCCAAATCTATAATCTTAACAAATTGGTTTTAATTATATAGGTTTAAATTAGACTCCTAATATTCATTTTACATATAATTTTGATATCTTGAAATGTCAGTTCTTGATAGTATTCCCAAGTTTTTATTGTTATTACAAGCAATGTCTTATATGAGTAATATGAATCAATTTTGATATAGTGAATGGCATCAAGCCTGCCACTTATTGAGACTTGTTCATCTCGAATTAGGTATATTTAGACATTATTTGTTAGAATAATAGAGTATATGTATCTGGTTTTTTCCTGAACAATTCTACTTGATGTACGCAGTGGTTAGCCATCAACTTCTTTTCCTTCGATTGTTGTTGACGTGCCATTGGTATTACAACACAAATTTTGTGTAGTTCACTAATACATAACGAGTCTGTCAATATGTGCCAATCTTCTAATATTGTTGATCTGCAACGTCAATAGAGTTAACACTTAGTTCTGAGATAAATAATAAGCGTTGCAGTATGCTTCTTAGGCTGATTAACAAATTTGGGACACAAGAAAATAGTGTGGCCTTTAGTGGTGGTTGGGTGTGGCCGCACTATGTAACACTGTCATATCACTATAGACTATTAGCAATGTTTCGGTTCTATTTTAATTTTCGGTACCCTTTTTCTTCTTCCATTATTATGTTAATTAGTTGCATACATAACAAAATCTTGAATCCAACACCTCGTGTTGGTCTAATAATGTAACAAAAATATGTTAATTGTTCTATGAAGCTAATAAAAATACGTTAAAAGATACACAATTCCTAATACTGTAATACATGATTATAATCATTTGACACAAGGCCAAAACATGTGTAATAATTATTGATCATCATCCATTATCTATCTTGTAAAATAATGACACCTGTTTATTTTTTCTAAAAAGCCAATCGATAACTTATTTATAATACTTAATCAAGTACAATTGTACTTTTAATCAAGTAAAGTTCACTCAAAATGATAATTGATTCGGTGCCTAACACATTTGATTCTATAAAATCCTTTTATTTACATCCACCTTTTAAAAGAAATAACGTTTGTTAGTTATATATATACATAGGGTTTACCATGAACGAAATACAAAATATAAATGTCGTTACCAATATGAATCAACTGTGGTCCCGTTTTCCATCTGCAAAATTTTACCTAACTTTAAAATACGTCTTAAATAATAATAAGAGAAAATTATTATTATAGACAAAAAAAAACCCCTAATAATTATTTTGGACAAAAATACACTCCGGTGACAATTTTAGACACCGGCCCGCTACCGCCGGCGCCGCTACCGCCGTGTTTTGGCCCGCTCTCCGGCGACAACCAAGGCTCTCCGGCGAGTTTTTTTGGTCCGCTACCCGTTCCGGCCGCCATCCGCGGCCCAAACCTGATTGGTCCAGCTCATCCTAGTCAGCGCCACCTCACCCGCCACCTCACCCGCCAAGCTGACATGGCCCGCTACCCGCCTGGCCGCTCTTCGCGGCCCGAGCCCACGCGGCGGCTCCCCATTGGGCCACGTGTCCAATCCGACTTTACAAAGAAAAACCCTAACCCTACTTCTTTATTAATTCAGCCGACATCTCCTCAACCCCACCACCACACCCCTTTCTTCTTCTTCTTTGTTTTTCTAAGCTATTTACAGTGGGGACCAAAATTTTTTTTGTTCTTTAATCATTGTTAATTGAAGTGAAGGTCTTTGTTTAATCTTTCTTTCTTGTGGGGACCAAGAGTAGTTGAGGTATTTAGTTAATTCATACTTAAGAACACGTGTTCTTGTCGGTTGGTGACGATTATTTTAAGAGTAGTTGAGGTCGTGGTGAAGATAATTTTACTTATATCATGGCAAATCAAGTAAGTGGCTATATTTTCAGTTGTTTACATTATGTGTTCACGTTTTTATAACCACGTTTACTTTGTATGTTGTTTAGTTTTTATAAGTTTTTTATAACCACGTTTTTATAAGTGTATGTTGTATGTTCTTATAAGTTTTTATAACAACGTTTTTATAACCACGTTTTTATAAGTTTTCTATAACCACGTTTTTATAAGTTTTTTATAACCACGTTTTTATAACGACGTTTTTAAAAGTGTTCTTGTATGTTGTATGTTTTTCATAACCACATTTTTATAAGTTTTTTATAACCACGTTTTTATAAAAGTGTTCTTGTATGTTTTTATAAGTTTTTTATAACCACGTTTTTATAAGTTTTTTATAACCACGTTTTTATAACGACGTTTTTAAAAGTGTTCTTGTATGTTGTATGTTTTTCATAACCACATTTTTATAAGTTTTTTTATAAGCACGTTTTTATAAACGTGTTCTTGTATGTTTTTATAAGTTTTTTATAACCACGTTTTGAACACTAGAAAGTGTAAAAAAATAGTTGTTTTAACATGTTGTTATATAACCACTCATTTTTTTATATATAAGTTATTTTTAAAAAGTATATGGTTTTTATTAGTGTGTATATCTAGTTGTTTATATATAGTTGTTTATATGATTTTTACTTGTTTATGTAGTTGATAAATTTAAAAAAAAATTATATAAGTTATGATTTTTATTAGTGTTTATATCTTGTTTATCTAAATGTTTATCTAGTAGATGATTTTTATTGGCCCCTGAAATTTAGAAAATGCACTATTGGCCCCTGAACTTTAGAAAATGCACTATTGGCCCCTGAACTTTAGAAAAATGCACTATTGGCCCCTGAACTTTAGAAAATGCACTATTGGCCCCTGAACTTTAGAAAAATGCACTATTGGCCCCTGAACTTTAGAAAAATGCACTATTGGCCCCTGAACTTTAGAAAATGCACTATTGGCCCCTGAACTTTAGAAAAATGCACTATTGGCCCCTGAACTTTAGAAAAATGCACTATTGGCCCCTGAACTTTAGAAAATGCACCATTTGCCTCTAAACTTTAGAAAAATGCACTATTGGCCCCTGAACTTTAGAAAAATGCACTATTGGCCCCTGAACTTTAGAAAAATGCACTATTGGCCCCTGAACTTTATAAAATGCACCATTTGCCTCTAAACTTTAGAAAATGCACCATTGGCCCCTAAACTTTATAAAATGCACTATTGGCCCCTGAACTTTATAAAATGCACCATTTGCCTCTAAACTTTAGAAAATGCACCATTGGCCCCTAAACTTTAAGTTAACTAATATGTAGATAATATATATATAAGTTAACTAATATTAGAAAAGTACAATATTGATAAAAAATATATAAGTTAACTAATATGTAGATAATATATATAATTGAATCAACATAAATACTTTTAGAAAAGACACATGTAGATATATATATTATTGAAGTAACATAAATAAGCAAAATTATTTGAATTAAGTTGACATATTCATTAGCATGTGCCTTCACATGTCCATCCAATTAGATATATATATATATAAACTTGTAAATTATATTAGTATAAATGCATTGATAGTCAAATCCAGGGGCGTACTTACTATAAGCACTCTAAGGGGGTTTAAGGAGGTTGCCTATAAAATGGTAACCGAATGAGAATGGTTTTTCAAATGCTTTAGCGTTACCATTCTCACCGCCTCTTGTGTGGACTAGTGGAATTACCGAGAGGTTTGATAGGTCAATGTAACAAGTTAAAAGTATTAGGATAGAATTATGAAACAAAATCTCGTTTAACAAATGTAAAATTAAATGTGGAATTCACAAACGGTCAAACGTGACAACTAAATTTAATCAAAACGACATATATACACTTGAAAATAACTTGATTAAATATATATAAGTCAAATAACTTAAATAACAACATATATACACATGTGTCCTCACATGTATATATATATATATAGAGTCAATCTAAAAAGTAAAAATTATTATATTAGAATTATGAAACAAATTCCCGTTTAACAAATGTAAAATTAAAATGCTATCAACATTCAAATGTGGAATTCACAAACGGTCAAACGTTACAACTAAATTTAATCAAAACGACATATATACACTTGAAATTAAGTTGATTAAATATATAAGTCAAATAACTTAAATAACAACATATATACACATGTGTCCTCACATGTATATATATATATATAGAGTCAATCTAACGTTAATATTTTTTTGACATAGGTATTAAGGACTGACCTGACGGTTAGGAGCAAGTACTCGTTATGTTCACACATTAGGGAAATGTTAGACGAGGGGCCGATGATTATTTTTAGGCTTACTCCATTCGGTCCTTGGCTCGACCTGACGTGGAAGACCGGAGATGCTATGCTTGTGAGCAACTTTCTTTCGCGGGAGGTTGAGGATTCGGGTGCAGAATTCCAGCAGTTAACCTACTCTATTGGAGGTCATGTGCGCCATTTCGGCCGGGAGGAGTTCATGCTAATCACCGGACTCCCTTTTGGTCCGTTTCCGGACTCTAGCACTGTGGTTGGAAATAGATTGATCAGAAGGTTGTTTCCAGCATCTGTTCCAGCCCGACCGTCACAAGGTCAGGCTTTTCGTGTACGAATGTCGGAAGTTGTCAGGGTATGGAACGACGAATTTTTAGGTCTACCTGACGAGGACAAAGCGCGCATAGCGCTTATTATGATGATTGAGTATGTGTTTCTAGGAAAGCAGGCAAAGCAATATGTTTCTGATGAAGTTATATGTGCACTCGACGATATCGATGGGTTTTCTGAGTATCCATGGGGATCGTTCGTATGGGAGTACACATATAAGCAAATGAAAGGCGCTTTTAGCAGACGGAACCCAGTTACCAACAAAATGTCTCTATCTGGATTTTTACTCGCTTTTAACGTAAGTTACATTAATAATTTGACTTATATTTATTATAATATTTTTTCTTAATACTTGTTTTAGACTTAGATATTTTTGTTTCTATAACTACAGATTTGGATTTTAGAGATGTTCCCTGTCTCTGAAAGGTGTTTTAGTAGGATCGATGAAAGACATCCTAGGGGAATTCGTTGGCAGAGGAAGGTTAGGAGTCTGTCATATAAACATGTTGGTGCGTTTTTTCGCTTTCCGGAGGTATGTGCTACTGATATATACTCAATTACGAGAAGCTTTTTTAAATTAGACTTTGTTTTAGTATTATGTTAATTTATCATGAGTTTATTTCCCATACTAGCGGACGAGGCACCCACACCAGACGCTTATAGCTGATGCGTTCGAGGTTGAGCAGGACTGGTATGCAGCTAGCATTGAATGGTTTCGTAACCCTTTGAGCATTCGGCCGTCAAAGAGGCTTAGAGTATCGGAGGTGGAGCCTTCCGATGATGATGATGGTGATGGTGATGATGATGATGATGATGGTCATGGCGATAATGGTGGTGATCCTCAACGGGGGGATGCGGGGGCGGGTCCTAGTCATCAGTACCAGTCCACAGATGCGCGGGCGGGTCCTGGCTATCAGTACCAGTCCACAGATGCGGGGACGAGTCCACATGTGAACGATTTTTTCCATGATAGATGGACTCAGATAGATGACCTAAGGAAAGATGTCGGGTTCATCACTGAGGAGCAGAGGAAACAAAGGGCTGATATTGATAGGATTACGAGAGATATCGATCAATTGAAGGTAAACGATGAACCAAATTTAAAGCTTTCATATAATTTTATTTGTTATCGACTGACACATACATTTTTTAGATGTCTGGACGACATTCGTATTCGTATTCTGCACCGGATCCATATGCATGGGCTGGACAATATTCGTATCCAGCACCGGATCCATGGGCGTCGTCGTTGTTTTCGGACACGGCCTACCCCTACACACCGGGCAGCCGTGTTGGTCTTGTAAGTTTTATATGCGATTGATATATTTATTTTCTATGTTATATATATGTTACTATGTTTTAATTGTATTCAATTTTTAATTTCAGGATGAGTCATGGCGTTACGTTTTTGACAACGCGGTCCACATTCTTACTTCTCCTGCGTATCCTGGTGAGCAGGAGATTCAGCATGTTACGCCGGTGGCCCATCGTGTCTCGCCGGAGATCCAGCATGTGTCGCCGGTGGCCCACCGTGTCTCGCCGGAGATTCAGCATGTCTCGCCGGTGGCCCACCGTGTCTCGCCGGAGATTCAGCATGTGTCGCCGGTGGCCCACCGTGTCTCGCCGGAGATTCAGCATGTCTCGCCGGAGGTACCCCAGGCTATCCCGTCTATAAAGAGTCCCCGGCCTCAGAGGGATATAAAGCCGGCACCCTCCATCAACCCTCCGTACACCGTCGGGAAAGCAAAAAAGATGCTTGGCGCTGTGTTAGGACGGACGTTTAAACCCTCTTGGGGGTCTACTACTACTACTGCTGCTGCTGGTACTTCTACTACTGCTGATGTTGCTGATACTACTACCCTTGCGCATATTATTAGTCTCTACCGGACGGGTCAACTGCAACCCATGTATATATCATGCTACCTATCGAATATGGTAAACCGTAGTTTTTGGGGCACTTTGCTAGGGTTTGAAGATAGCGGGTATCTGACAGATCAGGTTAGTAATTAGTCATTTCTGTATACAATTACAATTAATTATTTGTTTATTTAACGATTTATATTATGCTTTCAGCACATCGACGCATGGGTCACCCGCATTATGGATGTACGACCCAGAACAGCCGATTGGGCTGTAATGATGTCAGGGTTCGCAGGATTGATGAACATCCAAGGGGGCAAAGAATTGGCGAAGTTGTGCGTCGGGGGGGATGGCGATTACGTAGGATGGGACACGTTGGTTAGGGTAAAATTTTTTGCATTATATATATTATCTGAAATATTTCTAAACCTTACATTTATTTATGTCTTGTTTTCAATCTGTGATATTATCAGGTTTACATTCCGATATGCATGCATCCTAAGCATTGGATCCTAGGAGATCTAGACTTGATGACTATGCGTATGGCTGTGTACGATAGCTATCGTCATTCTGCTCTAAGGGCTGATGTGGATGCAAGGCTCAAGGAATTAAAGAAGGGTCTGCTAGACGTGTTTAGGGAGCTCAATCATCATACCCGGGTGGAGCAAGCTAGGAACTTGTCATGGTACACACCATCCGGTATACCACAACAAAATGGGTCAGCTGGTGATTGTGGTGTATGGGTATGTCGCTTCCTGGATGATTTGATAGGCGGTAGAGTCCCGCGGCCGACGAAATACGCTGTTTCGGAAGCTAATCAGTGGCGGCAGCATATGGCGGTGGAGTTCTATAACTTGAAGATGGATATTAATCCCGCCGATTTGGAATCATAGTGTTTGTACAGTTTTTTGTTTTTGTACAGTTTTTTGTTTTTGTACAGTTTTTTGTTTTTGTACAGTTAGGTTAAACGTTTTTTGTACAGTTTTTTTTAGGCTTTTTAGTTAGGTTAGACGTTTGTCCGATTAGAGAACTTCATGTGTCATAGCCATATGGAAATTCATTTGGGAGACCGTGTCAATTTCATCACTGCTCAAAACGGAATTATCACCAAAGTCCGATTAGAGAACTTCATGTGTCATAGGCATATGGAAATTCATTTGGGAGACCGTGTCAATTTCATCACTGCTCAAAACGGAATTATCACCAAAGTCCGATTAGAGAACTTCATGTGTCATAGGCATATGGAAATTCATTTGGGAGACCGTGTCAATTTCATCACTGCTCAAAACGGAAGTAAGTTGATTTCTATCTCTCTCTCTCTCTATATATATATATGTATGTCCTATTCGTCTGCCCTATTCGTCTGCTATTAAAATTGATCCATATTGTTTTTGTTTTGTAGGTGGGAAGAGTGCCATACTTACGGCCTTGTGTATTGCGTTTGGTTGTCGAGCAAAAAGTACGGACAGGGCAACCACATTGAAGGAGTTTATAAAGACTGGTTGCAGGTTCATATTAGCAATCGACTGACCCCGGGTCAAATACATCATACAATCTACGTTGGCCCTAGAAACATGTCTGCTGGTCCGAATAAAGATAGACAACATGATATAAGACCCGCCAAATGCCAAGCATCATTTTTATACGGTCGTTATGGTTGCACCGACACCTTATAAAATTAATGTTTGGCATTTGTAGGATTATCATTTATCGGGTTGTCTTTCTTTACTCGGACCAGCTGGCATGTGTCTAGGGCCAACGTAGAATGTACAACGTATTTAGGACTATGCGTGGGTGAGGTCTTGTAGCGAAACGCGGAAACATGACCGCCGTATAAGCAGTACAGAGGATATTATTGTGTCAACTATGTATGTGAATACTTTGTAATACAATATTTTCAAGAACGTTTAACATTTAATGAAAAACCACTTTGTCATAGACTTTTAAATTCACAAAAAACACATCCGCCATGACACTCGGCCGATAATAGCGGCTCCCCAAGTATATAAATAGGATGCTCCTATCAACATAAACCTCACAACTCTAATACTTTCATCCATATCTTCAATAACACTTGTCTTTTTCTCTTCCCTCTAAACCGGATATGGCTCTTTCCCTAGCAACTAATCCCACCTATTTCATTGTCCAAATTGAAAAGGAGTTAACAGACCATGGCATATTGGTAAGCTTAATTAACCTCTCTTCATTCTCAAATGTCACTCCATTCTTAAAGTTCATATTTTTTTCAGGTAATTCCAGCGCCGTTTGTGTTGATGTGGAAATTGACAGATCATCATAAGTGTCAAATAAGCCACGATGGATGGCACTATCATATGGATATGATGGTCATGGCTCCGGATAGTTTTGTCATGCGTGGTCCTCTTAACCTCGTGTTTGGCGAACACAACATTCGCCATGGCACTTGGTTGAAGTTCACTCTGTATCAAGGTCCACCTCGTCATCTGATCGACAATATGTACGATGTGAAGTTTGATTTCGTGAAGATGTGATTTCTTGTTGGTCTCGTGGATGTATAAGGGCGCCGTAATTGTATGTTTCTTACTTATGTGTGTAGCAAGTTATTGTGTGGTTTCTTATGTATGTGTGTCTTCTCTTTTACAATGTAACTGTTCGGCCCTTGACCACAATTATGTTTAATTGTACGATGTTTTAATACTTATGTGACCTAATTAGGGTTTTTTAATGACACTAACCCTATATATATATTTTTAAAATAATATGTAAATAATATGTGACCTTTATATATCCTAACCCTATTTAGGGTTTTTTTTAAATTCGGGTTTTAATATATACACTAACCCTAATTAGGGTTTTTTAAAAGTAGGTGTTCACGTGAAAATGTACGAGAAGGACCCATGTGACTGAAAATGTACGAGAAAAAGCTAAATACTATTGCTTTAAGACCAATAATTCATGTTTGGGTCATAAAATAAGGCTGGAATACTGTAAAACGCTGAAAAGTAAAAGATGACTGACGCTTCTGCATAATACAGTAAGATTCGTCTGAAAAGCTAAAACAGTAAGATTCGTCTGAAAACTCAATTGATTCAGCCCAATGTAACTGTTCGGCCCTTGACCACAATTATGTTTAATTGTACGATGTTTTAATACTTATGTGACCTAATTAGGGGTTTTTTAATGACACTAACCCTATATATATATTTTAAAATAATATGTAAATAATATGTGACCTTTATATATCCTAACCCTAATTAGGGTTTTTTTTTTAAATTCGGGTTTTAATATATACACTAACCCTAATTACTCTTTTTTAAAATTAGGTGTTCACGTATATACACTAACCCTAATTAGGGTTTTAATGACACTAACCCTATATATATATATTTTTAAAATATTATGTAAATAATATATGACCTTTATATATCCTAACCCTAATTAGGGTTTTTTTTTTAAATTCGGGTTTTAATATATACACTAACCCTAATTAGGGTTTTTTAAAAGTAGGTGTTCACGTGAAAATGTACGAGAAGGACCCATGTGACTGAAAATGTACGAGAAAAAGCTAAATACTATTGCTTTAAGACCAATAATTCATGTTTGGGTCATAAAATAAGGGTGGAATACTGTAAAACGCTGAAAAGTAAAAGATGACTGAAAACTCAATTGATTCAGCCCAAAAAAAATATAATAAAATAAAGAGAAAACATGGCTATAAAAAGGGTCTATCCCATGAACCAAATACTCACACCTCTCATACAGTTCTTATCTTGCTCTTACCACAACAATGGCTGATAAATTGCCTTCCTCATCACAAACCCTGGGTCTCGAAGAATGTCTGGAAACCCTCGTTCCTCTCAATTTGAAAACCCTCATTCTCAAAGAATGTCTGGAAACCCTCGTTCCTCTCAATTTGAAAACCCTCCTTGTACTCAAATAATGCCGGGAACACTACGTAGGGAAATAGCAAAAAAGGAAGGGGAGATAGCGGCGATACAAGAAGAATGGGTGCGTAAGCGTGGGGAACAAGATATAATTGAAGAGGAGATCGAAAACAAGAAGAAGTTCGTTAAAGAACTTCAAAAGGAGATTCGAGCACAAGAAAAACGTGTGAAGGAGGAGTATGTACCTTGGTACCCAAATATGCAACAACATATCAAAGCTAATGAAGACTGGATTGCTTCGATAAAACAACTCTATCCGAATGATAACTAGGGGATCTCAACTATGTTAGATTCTGTTGTACTTTGGTATCCCAATGTTATTTGTTATTGTTGTTGTTGTTGTTGTTTCTTTAACTTTTGTGTCTCAACTATGTTATCATGCTTTCAGTGAAATCAATTAAGTTTTATGTCGTTTTATGTCTACTGATTAATGTGTGAAGTATATATGTATCAGTTAATTGTTACATGCTAAAATAAGATACGTTTTATTAATGCAAGCAAAAACCAAAGACATTGACATGGGTTACATATTAAACGGCTAATTAAGATCGACAGTTCCTATTGGCTCTAGTTGACTGCTTCCTCTAGCGGAACTTGGAATCCACGGACACTGTGAGCTTATATGTCCGTATTCTTCACACCTAGGACACTTCTGCTGTGAACGACTTTCACCACGAGATGGACGACGTTTGTTGACTTTCGGTCTTCCAACTGGTCTCTTTATTATCAGTGGTGGAAGTACGGTGGGTATAGGGTTTTGGATAGTGCCATGTTTCTGCAGGTCCGACTGGCCTAATTACCCCATGGTATGTTGCCTTGTACAATTCGGCCATGTAATAAGGCTGAGTAACCAAATAAAATACATCATTTTTACCCAATCTTTTTGCAACTGTTATGGCATGACCGCACGGCAACCCAGACACCTGCCATTTGAGACATGTGCAACTACGGTGAAGCATATCAACTTCAGCGTTATACCCGTAATCGCGAACCTCCCATTTGTCGTAGCCAATTCCATGAGCAGTCCATGTAGCGGACTTTACAATCCTTTTATGAATCTTCTTTTGGGCCCATTCTGTTAGCTGGTGGTTTAACTGGTCTGCAAAACATACAATATACAGCTTTATAAAATACTCTATTCGAATTATAAAATAATCATACTTAAAACAAAAAAATTGATATTTTCTGAACCTCCTTTTTGTCGACGAAGAAAGTACCACTCTTGTTGGAATTCTCTAAAGTACTCCATGAGTCCGACAATGGGTAGTTTACGAGCACTCTTTGACAATGCGTTGATGGACTCTGCACTGTTCGATGTCATAATGTTAAAACGTTTTGCAGGAAAGTGAGCCCTTGACCACCTCTCCACCCCAACCTCTCGCATCAATTGAGCACCTTCGGGTACGACAGTTTGAAGAATATTCATCATTCGGTCAAACACTCGCGTGGTGTAAGCCTTGCAGGCCTTCCAGTATGGGGTCTTGAATTGTTTTATCCTTGGCGCTCTTGATCTAACGTTCATGACCAAATGTCGACAACACAGGGCATGATGTGCATTTGGAAAAATGTCGGTAATGGCTGCGTTTATAGAAGCAGCTCTATCCGACATAAACACCAAATCTCTTGGCTCGCCGATACATGTTTTTAACTTGTTCAGGAACCATGTCCACTCGTCCGCTGTCTCGGACCTACCGACTCCAAGTGCAACGGGCACAATGTTGTTGTTTCCATCCATGGCCACAACCAAAAACATCGTACCCAAGTATTCCCCCTTCAAGTGCGCAGCATCTATTATAAGGACAGGTCGCAGGTTTTGCAAGAATGTATGGATCTGCAACAAAATGTGTCTGTTTAGATACTGTATGAGATAACGAAAATAATAAAATGTTTAATTTATAGAATTTTAACGTACCGCTACACCAAGGGCTACGAAACACTCCGCAAAACGCCCGCTAGAGTCTGTCCTTATTGATGTTATCGTACCTGGATTTGCACGCTGCAAGTTATACAAATACATGGGGAGCCGAGTGAAGGACTCTGCATGGCTGCCTCTGATTAAATATATGGCCTTCCACCTCGCACGCCAAGCGGTGGCGTACGGGATCGTAACTCCATACCGTTCTCGAAAATCTTCGGCCATGTCTTTTGGGGTTAGTACTCTGCGGGAATTTGAAAATTTAGTTTTAAAAAGGTTACCCAGCAACCTTTGGTTGGCTTGACGGTGGTTAGGGTTCAACTGGGTCCTTGAACACGTGTGTACATCAACCAAATCTGTTACCATAAACATACCACCACCACCTGCAGCGGCTTTCGCTTTCATACTCCACTTACAACGATCGCGGGCACATGCAATCTCGTACCTTTTTGTGCAAGACTTTTTCGTCTTGTACTCAAATTGTTCTTCTATAAATTTCATTCCGACCTCCAAAATCAATTTCTCTTTCGTATCAAAAACTTTACCAACACTTAGCCTTTGACTACGTCTATAAGGTACGCCTTCATCGTCTTCTGTCGAGAATTCTGGGGTTGGAATGACACGAGGTATTCCAAAATAATCATCTAACCCTGGTCGTAACCTGGAGGGTTCCACACCTTCTTCGTTTTCTTCATCTTCTTCGTTTTCTTCATCTTCTTCGTCTGACAAACCCATGTTCAAAACATGGGCTTCATCTTCTGCACATCCGAAGAACTTTCTACGCTCGTCTTCGTCTTCATCTTCGTCTTCCTCTTCTTGCACTTCTTGTTGTTGATCTTGCTGCGTCTCTGGGACAACTTCTGGATAACTGTCACTAAGACCATATCCAAAGTCTGCACGATATGAGGTTTCGTGTGACTGTTGGATTTGGGACTCAGTATCCAAATACATTGGTTCTTCGTTTATAGTGTTTGAAGTACCTGCGCCATCACCCTCGCCAGAAACGTATACATCAACGTAAACTTCAGGAGGATCCTCTAACCCGTTTGCATATTGCAAAAATACGCTAACATCTTCATCGTCGGTTATCTGAAATAATTGGCCCTCATGCTTGTAGCAGATATGCACTTGGCCACTTGATCGGTCGATTTCACATTTCCAGCAACAGTAATTAACCAGATGTTTAAATGTACTGTTTATTTTCAATCTAACACCTTTTCTCACGGTTGGTTCAACGTAATCCAATCCGTCGACGCCTGCAGCCCATTTCCCACCGGAACAAAGATATAACCTCGGTTTATCCTCACTGGAACTCATTTTCAGAAACAAACGAATTTTTGTATTGACGAAATTTAAGAAGAAGGAAGGAAGGTTAGGGTTTTTTGTGTTTAAGAATTATGCATCTACAAGAGGGTTGGTATCCAATTTAAACAAAAATTTAAAATAACTTTACAGACACAAACAGTACATTAAGGTACACACATCACATGCACTATCAGCTCCTTTAATCATACATTAAAGACAAAAATCGTACAATCAAAAGCAAAAATCGTACAATCAAAAGCAAAAGCAAAAGCAAAGTGTCTAGGCTGAATTAGGGTTAGGGTTAGGGTTTTTTTAGGGTTACCTTCCGGTTTGGACACGTGGCCCAATGGGGAGCCGCCGCGTGGGCTCGGGCCGCGAAGAGCGGCCAGGCGGGTAGCGGACCAAATCCCTTCGCGGCTGAGGTGGCGGGTGAGGTGGCGGGTGACGTGGCGTACGTGGACCAATCAGGTTTGGGCCGCGGATGGCGGCCGGAACGGGTAGCGGACCAAAAAAACTCGCCGGAGAGCCTTGGTTGTCGCCGGAGAGCGGGCCAAAACACGGCGGTAGCGGCCGGCGGTAGCGGGCCGGTGTCTAAAATTGTCACCGGAGTGTATTTTTGTCCAAAATAATTATTAGGGGTTTTTTTTTGTCTATAATAATAATTTTCTCTAATAATAAACTAAACAATTATTATAATAATGAGAATAAAAAGATAAAAAAGGAGAATCTTAAAAGCAATTGGACATATATTGTCACTAATAACTCTAACATCAACTACTAAGATTCCCACGCCATACATGTACTTGCACTCCATCCCAAACACTTGTTTTTTAATTATACATTTAAAATTCGAATACAACTTTATTTTTATAATTAGGAAAAAAACCTGACTATAAAATTAGAAAATACCAAAAGCCCGTTAATTAGAGAAAGGCAAAATTGGATAGACGGGAAAAGAGATGATAGAACTTACCCACGTCTTTTCATTTTCAGATGAGGATCGATCTTAAGACATAAATTGGTATAACAAGAGTTCGTGAAACGTAGCAGCAGGTGAAGATGCCACATGATCTGATCTTTTCTTCGATTGTGTAATTTGACGACTTGTTTCGATTTAAAGAAAAGTTTAGATCATGCTGGCAGCTTCATCTACTACTCCTTCACGTTTGTATAATTTTCCACAATCACCGCCATGTCTTTTGTGTCATATAATATATATATATATATATATATATATAGAGAGAGAGAGAGAGAGAGAGAGAGTAAGTAGAACATAGAGAGCATGCAAGATAATGCAAAGAGTTCAATGGGTATATATAGAGGTAAAATAAATATATAAATAAAATGTAATTATTAAATGAAAAAAATAATAATTAATAAATTAGAACAGGAAGATGCTCCCGTTATTATGTTTCCATGTTAATGGGATAATTGTACTATTTTGAGATCGTTTTGTTTTGTTGGTATTTGGGGAACTTTCTTTTCTTTATTATTTAAAAATTATAAATATTGAGATTTTAATTTTTAATTTTCAAGAATATAATAGTTAAAGCAAGATATGGAAATTGTATGACACTTAGAATTTTTTAAAATTTGTATGATATTATCAATACATTGATTCTGTAATAAGAATCAAAACTTAATCATTTTAGAAACTCGTATTATTCTTAATTTATCTCAAATTTAAAGAAACTTAAATTATCTTAAATAAAATTAATTTTCAATTAAACAATTATATAAAATACAGGCATGTAATTCTCTTTAGTTTAATTTGTCCCCACACACATGGCATGCCGTGGCGTCAAGACGTGGTACTGCCACCACATTTTACCCCTTAGCGTGAATGTATGGCGTGGAGAGACTAATAATGCGTTATATACGCCTATGGCGTTATGGTGTTAATTTGCAACTACAATTATTATATAACGTTCCCTAAGCCTTTGTAATGCCATAACACCATAACGCGTTAAGGCGCGTTATAACTCTCTCAACGCCATACATTCACGCTAAGGGGTACAAGTGGCGGCAGTACCACGTCTCGACGCCATGACGTGTTTTTTAGAACCTTGATTCAACTACAATATAAGTGATGAGTCCTCTTAATAAAAAAAAAATAGTACATAAAACTGATAACAGACAAAAGGATCTCTCGCTCTCTCAAAACCACACGGATCTGTAAAATAAAATTGAGAAAGATGGAATAAAAATGTATTACGTTGCATTACTTATACAGTACACCTCTTGTTTTTTTAAATTAACTTTTCATTACAATTGTCTTAAAAATTGTTAATAGTCCAAAAACATCTATAAAAACTTTGGTAACACCACAAAAGTATTATATAGACTTATTACAACACTTTTAGATAGAAAACTTTATTTTTTTTTATCCTATAAATTACATCATATAAAACAGCCAATTATGACACATACAAATTATTAATAAAAACTCAATTTTGTTATTGTGTGTTATTAGTAAATCGGTGATATGGTATTTTTCTATAGCAATATCTTGATGGTTGTCGGTTTCCTATGTAATTTATATACATATAACATTTAATATAAAATAGTAAAGATAAGATCGAATTTTAGCAGTGTATAGTTATATTTTTGTAACCATCAACATTGTAATGTAAATTCTGACATGTTATTATTGTTTTTTAACTTTCTACAACCTTGCCCTATGACAACAAACAAATGAACACAATAATAACACCATTAAAGAATAATTGGATTAACAAGCCTGTTCAGGCGATCGATATTTCTTAGGCTGTGTGGTTTCCTCTTTGATGCTTGTTTTGGGTGTTTGCCTTTGTGGGTTTTATTTTTTGGTGTTTGTATTCTTTAATTTGCTAGTGCCTTGCTAGTTTTTTCTTAATAAAGTTTGCAGTCGTTTGACGAAGTGTTGGCCTTGCTGAAGCCATTTGCCTTGCGGTCCTTTTACCCTTAATTTTTTTTAACACCGTTAAAGATTGTAAACTTGTTCCACCACAACATTATATCTCAGTAATAGCACAATTTTGCAAGACTCCAACAACTTCTATCTATCCAAAGCTTATATATATATATATATAGAGAGAGAGGGAGGTTCATACAAGAACAACCCAATTTGCAAGAACAAAGGAACCACGGAAATCACATATGATTTTGTGCTACGATGGAAAAAGTGTGTGTAGGCCACGCTCCGAGAAGGCGAGTGGGTGAGCCGCGAGTGGGCGTCCATGCACAAAATCACGTGTGATTTTGTTGGTTCCTTCATTCTTGCAATTTGGTTTTGTTCTTGTTTGAACCTAATTATATATATATATATAGGGGTGGGTTCAAATGTGAACCACTTTTTGGTTGTGAACGTGAGGACAACCGAGAGCGCGACACGTGGCGGATGACTAGGCACCACGTCAAGTCCACGGCGGATGACTAGGCGCGATTCATGGGAGGGCATTGAATTAAAGAGGGGAACCACACTCAAGCCGCCACGTGTCGCACACTCAGTTGTCCTTACATTCACAACCAAAAAGTGGTTCACATTTGAACATTCCTCTATATATATATATATATATATATATTTGTACTCGTGAATATTTAAACCAACTTTTGATGGGCCATAATCATGTTAAGGTATTATGCATAGCAGGGGACGTAGCCAACTCCCACTAAGAAATGAAATTAGATGCCAATTTTTGGCTATATTTGACAAACTAGCTGATAAGCTAGCTGGTAGCTAATAAGCTAGTTGTTGGTTGATAAGCTTGCTAGTAGCTGATAAGCTAGTTGATGAATAAATTATGTTTGACAAAAATTATCTTATAAGTATGTAAAATGACCAAAAAAATGTATATTTAAATTTAATAATTAATATTAATAAGGGTATAACTGGAAAATGCTACAAAAAGCACTTCAAAAGCTACTCAAAGTAGCATTTCAAAAACCAAGCTTCTAATACATGTGTGGATGGACTAGCTTATAAGCTACCTTATCTTTGCCAAACACAACCTTTATCATGTCTAAAATTTTACCTCATACGATGATATATCCCTATAACATTTGTCCTAAGATTGCTCTAAAGAACCCTACAGAACTCTCAAAATCTTATAGCTAAAAGATGATAAATTGATAATTGTATCTAATTATAATAATTACTAGATGCTTATGATTTATAAAAGTTAATATATTATTAATATATTAATCCATGTTCAATTGATTTTTGAAAATAAAATTATGTGTGTAGTAAAGAAAAAGAGTGGTCCAAAGGGAGACAGGTTGAATATTGTCACACCCACGCCAACCCCTCGCCCCCATGCAGACAATTTAGCGACCTTCTCTATAATTACAGCTTTTTTCTTAATTATCTTTACCCCCATTGGGACCACTTTTCACTATAAATACCGATAATAAACTTGTGTCATATTGATAGAAAATAAAATTTATAAGCTTTTTATAAGTACTAAGTTCTAAAAAATTAATAATTTTTATTATGACTTTAAGTTGAACTCAAAATTATTGAATCAACATGAGGTGTTACATATATATATATACAAAAGAAAACTAGACGAGAATGATAGTATGAGATTAAAAGTTAACATAAGAAGTGTAAAAAAGGTTAACATAAGAAGAGTTAACATTTTGGTTTAGTAAGTTATATGATAGTATGAGAATAAGTTCAATAATTAACATTTTGGACGAGAATGATAGTATGAGAATAAGAGTTAACATAAGAAGAGTTAATCTTTTGATTCAATCATATAACTTATTAACATTTTGGTTCAATCAAAAATGTTATATTTTACATCTGAAACCAGTTATATGATTTTTTGGTTCAATCATATAACTTATTAACATTTGGTTCAATCAAAAATGTTATATTTTACATCTGAAACCAGTTTTCATGATCCACAATGATTTTTTGATTTAACTTATTTATGATATGATTCCATTGAAATACAAAAACCATTAAATAAAGAAAGTAGTTAAAAGATAATATTTATAAAACTTTGTATGTTATTAAAATCAATAAAATGTTGACGTGGATGGAAAATATGATAAATATATTATTTTATAATATTTTAAAGGAACGTATAACAACAAGAATAACCGATAAAGAATAGCATGTTCAACATTTTTTTTTCTAAAACATAAAAAAGTGGACTTTTATTTGTTAAGGCGTTTGGGAGTGTTTATTATCAAGAGTGTTTGATTATATTTGGTAAACTGGTTGATAAGCTAGTTTATAACTGATAAGGTAGCTAATGACTTATAAGCTAACTGATGAATAAAATATATTTGGCAAAAACTAGCCGATAAAGTAGCTCGTCACTGTAAAATGACAAAAAAAAATACATTTTTAAAAATTAGTAATGTGAAAAGTAGAAAAGTATATTTGAAATAAAAAAATAATAAGTCTCATAATTACAATAATGACCAAAACACTAACTTATAAGCTAGGTTATAGTTCATCCAAACATGTACCTAACTTATAAGCTAGCTTATTTTTATCAAACAATGCTTTTATCTCCTTATTATTTGATTCTTCAAAAGGTTAAACAATTGGCTATGTAAAAAACTCCTTATTGACTTTTTCAAGAAGCAAATAAGCTAATCCACACACATTAAAAATAATTTATGATTTCTCCAAGAAGGAGATAAGTCATAAACACTTTCAAATAAGTACACCCAAACACCCCTTTTCAATAGCTTTTCTATTAGGTTGTGATTGGTACAGAGAAAAGAATTGAAGAGAATTAGAAATGGAAACGGAGAGAAATAAAAATGGGATGGAGAATTGAAATTAATCTCTTCTTTGGTATCATCAAAGAAATGAAACAGATAAATGATGGCTCATGTTGTCCGACGACAACAACAACTCTCGGTCGTCGGAAGTGGTCGTCGGCTGTCGTCGCCGACACCCGTGGTCGTCGGCTGTCGTCGCCGACACCCGTGGTCGTCAGAGGTAGTCGTCACAGGCATAGGTGGTCATCAGGTTTGTATTTGAACAACATCAGACACCAGCTCTCTCCATTTCTCCTCAAAATGGAGAGAACTGCATTTCTCTATTTTTACACTACAATGAATTCCCAGAGAATTCCATTTCTTCGCTCAAAATGATGTCAAGTCTCCTAAACAAGATATTTACATCTATTTTCGTTTCTCTGCTTCCAAATCTATGTACCAAACAGCCCCTTACATTCTTTAAATGAAAAGACATAAAATAGAACTTTAAATACAGAGAATTCTCTAAATCTCTAAATAATGAGAAAAATATATATTTTTATTATTTTTTACTAATATAATATTATAATTAATTGTTTAAAAAATTATTAAAATATTAAATGTATTATATATTTTTATTCTAACATAAAAAAGTTATTGAAGTTGAACTTTCTTTTAAACAATTATAATATGAGTAAATTACATGTTTGGTCTCTGTAGTTTACATAAAGTTGCACTATTGGTTCCTAAATCAAAATAATTATGAAATTGGTTCCTGTGATTTACATTTTCATACACTCTTGGTCCCTGTACCCTAAACACTATTAAAAGATCTATTAAATCATTTTATTTAGAGGGTCAATTTAGTCTTTTTATCTTGTTCCATATTTTTATTACAAAATCAATTGTCTGTATATATGAAAGTATGATATATATATATATATATTAGAACCATCAAAACCATTGACCAAAGTCCAAAACGATCATTGATCGATCGAAACTTAATTGATCTATGACTTAATTGATGCTTCTATGGTTTTAATGATCCATTGATTCTTTGTGTTCTTGATGGGATATTGGGATGATATGCTTTGGAATTTGGAATTTTCATTTTGCTTTTAAATTTTGATTTTGGTAATGAGATAGGAGTAGGCCGGAGGTAATCGGCTGTGATAGGACTAGGGTCACACGTTGTAGATGTAGGGAGGAAACAAGGTTACGGTGGTTGATGGAGGGAGAAAGATGGATTACGGTGGTGGATGGAATATTTTGGTAGCCGGAGCTTTTCTTATAAGGCTTGTATCTCATGTATATATGTGTGTGGTGGTATATACATATTCTATATAAATATGGATAGATGGATAGAGTAAAAATATGATGGATAAGTTTTTAAAGAAACTAGGGGACCGAACCGCGCGTTGCGCGGTATGTAAAAGTCATTCCAAGAAATTTTTTAAAAATACTATCATTATTTTTAATGTAAAAAAAATGTGTTACAAATCTATATGTAATATTGATAATGATAAAATTTAATATTTGTTTTCGGATTTTAAAATTACTTGGGTAATTAGTTTTCTCAATATTTTAGAAAAATTGTAAACATTACTCTTCTACTTTTGAGTACTTTAAAATGTTGTTGTGTTAATTAGTTTAAACCATTGTTGTATATATCAATATTATATCAGCATATGGTGAAATTGTGAAATTAATGTAGAATTAGGAAGTTAATAACAAATCAATTAGAGTCTTTTTTTTCTTAAGATGCCAATGATGCATATACTTATGATATAGAAAAACTGATGAAAACTTATTATATTCAACGTAACACATATATTTATTATTAACTATAGAAAATTTTGAAAATATACAAACTGGAAACAATTAAAAATTCCTTGGGAGTTTTTAATAGGAATTTTATGCGTAAGAGGCAACAAAAATAAATCAAATGGGTGTTCCATTGTCAATCGATTGTTCATCCATCTCACCAATTTCTCTGTGTAATGTAACTTTGCAAGTTATCGAGCTATGCAAAGATGAATGTCAGCATGTCATGTTAAGTGATACGTTCTAATAAAACTTTGGTTAAAAATGTTAAGAATTGTATATAACTACTCAACAAACTTAATAATCCAAAATAATTTCGAAATCCTTTTTGTATAACCGCCATCAATTGTCTCAAGATCACCAAATTGTGCCAAACATTCAATAATGTCTACACATATATCTACTTTATTACAACAACGGGGTTTAGCAAGTAACAAAATAAAATAAGTAACATAACACAATAATTCGGGAGAAGTACAACCCTATTTACATGATTAATTTCGAATTAACAACCCTATACTCTTCATTAATCATAATCAACTTAAGTTTTTCATAACATGCACTAAACCTTCATTCAATATTGAAAACAACATGAAAATAGAAAGCAATCGTAGAGCTCCCATATAGAAAATTCTAATTTATAAAGGATTGGATCACACTGATCCATATTACAATACCGACATTCCATTTGATAAATGAAGACCATGTCTAAAGTGACCAATTCTCCATTATTTTAGTTCAAGGACTCCCACAACTCTTACCTTAATACCTCAACAATCATTATCTTCGCCCAAATTTCAACTTTACATGATTCATATGATCTTTATTTGTAATTATGCAAATTAGAAGTTCAAGAAATAAACCCCAAATTGAAATAAAATTCGTCTCAATGTCTTTGAATTTGTAATTAAGATGAAAGATAAATTCGTAATTACCATTTATTTAACAAAAAGTGTCATGGAGAATAAATATTTAAAATTCAAACGACCATTTATTATTGTTGTTGTTGTCATTGTTATTGTTATTATTATTATACAAAAAATAATGAAACAGAAATTCAGCATAATTAACTTAACACTTAAAAAAATAGTAAAACAAATTTCCTACTAAATTTTTGGACACTGCAAGTTGTATATGTTCCAACTGAAACTTGATCCTAAATTGGGTTTTGAATATCCAAGAGTCGTGGTACAAATTAATTAGGATAGAAAGTAATTACCATGGATTTGAAGATTTTGATGCTAATTACCTCCTTGCATGTGATACATAAAAATAAAGGAAAAACCCCAACCTAAGTTTAAAATATAGGTATTTGTACAAACACACATAAAATAAGAGCCCGTTTACTAAATGCTTGACTGAAAATCTTAGTGGATTTTCGATACCAAACGAATGGGTAAGACTTGTGAAGTTTTTATAAGCTTATTTCAATTTCCAAGCAGGTAAAATTGATCATAAAACCGAAATGGAAAATATAAACCGTATATACCTGATCAATCTTCAAAAAGACACCATGCATATCACTTTTCACATGAGGCCCAATGGGTAGAATCTAATCTCCAAAACCCGGCCCATGAATTAACAAACAAAGACAAAGCCTTAAAATAACATGAGATGAAAATTAGTAGCCTAACAGAATACCTTACCTGATCAATTTAAAAAAAACATTAGCCAGATCATTTTCACATGAAGCCTAATTGACAGAATCCGATCTTTAGAACCATATATAAATCAACAAACAAAGACAAACCTAAAATCACATAAGATGAAAATTAGTAGCCGCATTTAACAAATTGTCCAAAAGAGAAAAACTACTTAAAATAGAGGTTTATATTAGAGAGAGAGAGAGAGAGAGAATGCGATAGTGAAATTTACATGGCTTCCATGAGATATTTTTCTTCCATGGTTTTATATGTGGATTAAGAGAAAAGAAAACATGAAGTGATAAACGGTTAGGAAGGTGATGAGTTTGAAGACCATTAATGTTTCATTTATTTAAATAAGTATAGTTAATGTAGTATTTATTTAGGAAAACATATACAATAAAAATAAACAGAAAATTTGAGAAAAAGGGGATTGCTATGTTGTAGGTTTTTCTTTCAATTAATAAATCTGAATATAAAGAGGTAAAATAAATTTCTTTAAGAATTTAAATAATGTGAAAGTGAAGGCTAATTAAATTGTAGATTAAAGCTAATTAAATTGTAAGTAAATTTACCAAATAGTCCTTCTTATAATAAAACATATAATTCACATTTAGGGGTAAAATAGTCTTTAATATATTTGATATAAAAAAAACTCAAAAAAATGAGAAAATTCCTATAAGCATATTCTCAATAGATAGGTTGCCACCTCATTCTTCCAACATCCTACTTTTATAGATATATAGATTAAAACATAAATGAAAAGACTTAAATACCCTAGGAATTAACTCACTCTAACAGTTACTTAACAGTGTTTAGGGTACAGGAACTAAGAGTGTGTGAAAATGTAAACCACAGGGACCAATTTCATAATTATTTTGATTTAGGGACTAATAGTACAATTTTATGTAAACAACAGGGACCAAACATGTAATTTACTCTTATAATATTGATTCTCTATTTTCAAAAAGTATAAAAGAATTAAAAAAAATGCTTTAACAATTATAATTTTGAATTTCAAACAATAGTAAAAGTAAAGTTTGTGATAGATGTAGAGGTATCATAATTGGGAACTACAAAAAGAAAAGACTCTCCATTTGTTTATAAAGGATCTCCACTTTACATCCAAATTACAGAGGAAAAAAAGAGTTATACTTTTTTTTTGAAGGAAAAAAAGAGTTATACTTAAAAATATGAAAAAATAAATAAAATTTGCTAAGGCATTATATTATTCCTTAGTACATATTTGGATGGATCATGAACTAACTTATAAGCTAATTTTTTGAAAATTTAAAAAACTAGCATCTAATGATTTATGAGACTTTTTTTTTAATCTAAATATACAATTTCTATTTTTTATAATACCAACTTTTAAATATGTTTTTTTTTTATCATTTTATAGTTATAAGCTACTTTATCAACTAGTTTTGTCAAATGCATATTATTTATCAACTACTTTATCAGTCAGCAGTTAACTTATCAATAAATTACTTTGCTACACATAACCTAAACGATAAAAGAATCATATTCTATAAAAAAATATTTGTTTATTGAATTACTTTTGATAATTTATTAAAACATTTGTTTCTTGAGTGATTTTTGATAATTTTTAAGATACTTGTTTATTGAGTTATTTTACAAAACGTTTTTTGACAAGGTTTTTGGTGCAATAGGTCGTATGAACCCAAAACCTATTAATACTACGAGCATATTTCAACTAATTCCTGAAAAACATAAATTTGTATCTAATTTTAAGTAGTTACTAAACCCAAATCTCTAAAACCTAAAAACCTTTAAGATCATAATAAACAGCCACTAAGATCCAATCTTTTCAAGACATAAATTTCAATTATATTTTCTCAAATATCAAAGAAAAACAAGTCCAAAATGGATCCAAAATTACATGCATGCTCATTATTGATAATTCATCTTGTTGTCAGATGCATTTCTTTTTGTTCATACGCATAATACATATACATAGACAGACATACACTTTAAATGTAAATTACTTTTTCATTGTAAACATGAGGATGAATCTTAACCATTCATTTCGGTCAACAAAAGCGACTTTGACCGGTCCCCTCTCTAATAATCTCTACCCTTCCATGAATCGCGTCAATCCTCCGTAATCACGTCCACCGTAACCGAAGATTTGTGGCTGAGATTCGTCCTCATGGTTCAGAATGAAAAAGTGGTTCATATTTGAACCCACCCCTACATATATATATATATATATATATATATGTTCATAGGGGTGGGTTCAAATGTGAACCACTTTTTGGTTGTGAACGTGAGGACAACCGAGAGCGTGACACGTGGCGGATAACTAGGCGCCACGTCAGATCCGCGGCGGATGACTAGGCGCGATTCATGGGAGGGCATTGAATTAAAGAGGGGGACCACACTCAAAGCCGTCACGTGTCGCGCTCTCGGTTGTCCTCACGTTCACAACCAAAAAGTGGTTCACATTTGAACTTTCCTCTATGTTCATATATATATATATATATATATATGTTCAAATGAGAAGTGCTAAAAAATACGGAGTGGAGAAGTGATTTCAACCGTATCAACGGTTGAGATCATAGCAGACTAGTCAAAGATTGCGGCTTTAACCGGTCAAAGCCATCATCTTCGACTAGTCAACTATGATCTCAACTGTTGATAGACGCGATTCACGGAGGATGATTGGTCAAAATCGCCTTTATTGATCGGCTGAGTGGTGGAGATCATTTATCTACTTCATATTTTTTTACAATTCTCATTTGAACCTAATACTATATAGGAGACATTTCAATTACAAACCACTTCTGCACCACTATATATATTTTGTTTAAATCTATTTATTAATATTAATAATAATATTAATAGGGACAATATAATCAATGTTAAAATCAGCCAAATATGTGTGATTTATTAAAGGGAATTTATTTTAGAGAATCCTTACTTTTTAGTGATTTCTTTGTCATTGTGATAATCTCAATCAAAAGTCAATTTTTATAAAAATCAAAAAATTTTACTCATATTAATATGAGAAAGATATTTTTTAGTAATTTATTCATATAGTGATAATCTCAATCATGAATGCATATAACTCTTAATGAATTCATTTACAAATTCGTGATTCCGTAATAATGCCACACATGAATATAATGAATTCTGCAAAATGGACGACTATTTAATTTGTAGTTAACAAGTTATCATGAATCATGTGGATAATTAATCTAACAAGTAACAATTTCTTTTATTTTTTTATATTATTGGATTGAATCTGTAATCATGAATAAAAAATTTTCTTCATGAATGCATATAGTTTTTGATGAAATTCATTTACAAATTCGTAATTCAATAACAGCACCACACATGAATATAGTGAATGCAAAATCAATTAATGAAAAAGTATTCATCTTAAATTAAAATACAAATTGACTATTAACCATGTCTATGAAGTTGGAGAAAAATTAGGGATATGATTCCCTTTATGTCGCACAAGATAGAATTTGAATTTTTTTTTTGACCTAATTGCCCTTACATGCTTATTAATTCTTTTTAAATAAAATCAATAAATCGTCTTATTTATCTATTTGCCATCAATCTATTAGAGCCGTAGATGAAATGAATCTATGGACCAAATTGGTTTGCATAGTTTGTATAAACTGTGTGGTTTGTAGCCGATAACAACCCATACTATATGAGTTTAATAAAATGAGAACTCGGTGGAAGTGTTAAAAAATGAGAAGTATAGAAGTGATTTTAGCCTTTGACTAAGATTCTATTTAACTAGTCAAAATTTGTGGTTCTACCGACAATAGAAGGGTAATTTCGTAACAATTATAAATAGGCAGAAAACGAGTTTATGTATGACTATACGTGCATATATGAATCGGTATAATTCACATATAAACTATTTTTAACTGATCCATATATGAACTATACGTTCATACATGAACAATGTAATTCACATATTAAGTATTTTAACTTATTCATATATAAATTATACGTTCATACATAAACCTGTTTAATTCATGTATAGGTTCATATATATATATATATATATCTACATGCGTAATTTACATATTAACTATTTTAACTGATTCATATATGAACTAGTGTAACTCACTCACATATTAACTATTTTTGACTGGTTGTTCATACATGAATCTGTGTAATTCATATATCAGCCAGGAAATTCATATATAACTTGTTTGTCATCTATTGGTAAAAGTTACGAAACTACCATTCTGTCTTCTGCAGCCTATGTGAAAAATTATCCGGTGCTCGTAGTCAAAGCCGTAATTTTTGACCGGATGAACTACTAGATATCACTAGGGGTGTGATTGAGTCGAGCCAAGCCGATATAGTGCCAAGCTCGAGCTCGGCTCTAACTCGAGGCTGGAAACTCGACTCGAGCTCGACCGAGCTTTGATTTTAAAGCTCGAGCTCGACTCGAGGAAGTATGCGGCGCTCTCGAGCTTGGCTCGACTCGACTAAAATTCAAATGTCAAGTTTTCGAGCTATAATTACTAATCTGCTATTAAAAATTAGTACGAAATGGTCGAATAACGAAAACCTCATGTCTACCATACAAGTCTTCGTTAAAACGATAGTCGATTACAACGGAGGTAAGTGGAACTAATATTTGAAAATAAAAATCCAACATTAGGGGGGTATAAATGTAATGCGGTTATATATTCAGGGTAAAGTAGGTAATACAATATAAGCTTGATAAGGCTCGCGAGCCTGTCGAGTTGAGTATTTTCGAGCTCGAACTTGGCTTGAAACCCTACTCGAGTAGCTCGAGCTCAAGCTCGACTAGGTTCACGTCGAGTTGATTCCTTTTTTTCGAGTTGGTCTCGAGTAACTTGCGAGCTGTCTCGATTCGATGACACCCCTAGATATCACTACTCTATTTCTCACTTTTTAATACTTCATTTGAACATTTCCATATATATATATATATATATATAGAGAGAGAGAGAGAGAGAGAGTGTGAGAAAAGTTCAAATGTGAACTCAATTTTGGTTGTAAACATGATGACGAATCTCAGTCACTCATCCGGTTAACAGAGATGGCTTTGATCGGGTCCCCTCCTTTAATAATCTCCACCCTCCCATGAATCGCGTCAATCATCTGTGATCGTGTCCACCAATCGAAGATATGTGGCTGAGATTCGTCCTCAGGTTCACAATCAAAATTGAGTTCACATTTGAACCTAACCCTATATATATATATATATATATATATGTATAGAGAAAAGTTCAAATGTGAACCACTTTTTGATCATGAACGTGAGGACAGTCGAGAGCGTGACACGTGGCGTAGACTAGTCAATAAAGGCGGCTTTGAGTGTATCTAACTTTTAACCAAATACATAGACACACCTTTAGATGTGATTTTATTATAAAGGGTTAGTTCCTAAAAGTGTATCCAACTTATCACGGAAAGTTATTGTATGTATTGAACTTCTTTTTTTTTCATTGTATGTATCAAACATATCAAAACTACCATTTAATGTATCCAACTTTATCAAAACCTACCACGAAAGTGTATTCAACTTGTCACAAAAGTGTATCTAACTTTTAAGGGTTTACTTCACCGGAGTGTATCCAACTTGTCACGAAAAGTTATTGTATGTATTGAACTTCCATTTTTTCTATTGTATGTATCAAACATATCAAAACTAGTTATTGTATGTATCAAACTTATCAAAACCTACCACGAAAGTGTATCCAACTTGTCACAAAAGTGTATCCAACTTGTCACAAAAGTGTATCAAAATACATCAAATGGTAGGTTTTTATAAGTTTGATACATACAATAGACAAAATCAAAGTCCAATACATACAATAACTTTTCGTGACAAGTTGGATACACTCCGGTGAAGTAAACCCAACTTTTAACCAAATACATCAAATGGTAGGTTTTTATAAATTTGATACATACAATGGAAAAAATCAAAGTCCAATACGTACAGTAACTTTTCGTGACAAGTTGAATACACTCCCGTAAAATAAACCCTATTATAAATCACATATAATTGAGCTGTTATCGTACTTCAATTTTTTTTTACTTAGCATTATATATACACACGTATTACAATTAATTTATGAAGATTACCAACCATTTTTTTTGGAAAGAATTAAAGCTGATTTTAGTTTATAATTTTATTAATGTTGCACCTCTCCTCGGTGGTGCGACAACACAACAGCTGTAATATTTATAAACGGCCCATAATTTATTTGAAACTATTAATTTATGCTTCTATTAATGTTGTTTGTCAATTATTTTTTTTGTTTATTTGATGTAATAATATTTTGTTTTGTTCTCCCTTTTAAGACAATATCATTGTAGAGGGATTAAAAGCAATAAATTTTGTTTCGACAGATTTGCAGATTGATCCATTTGTTTTGTTTCGGTTGTATCGGGACTATTTTGTATTCCAATGTGTTTCGTTTGGTATAAAAGTTAATTGTTTGTTGTTAACAAAAACAGTAAATTTTAAATTAACTAAGACGTATATATTTACAACGCACAAGGTAGATTAAAATGATTTCGGATCAAAATCCATTGGAAAATAATGTTTGGTTTTGATGTGTCCATTAATGTACCTTTAGAAGTTTGTAAATATTTATCTTATTTAATGTTATTATTTATAAAAACCTTATCTAAAAATGTTATTTTCGATTTTTGTTCTCTTGGTGAGGATGATCGCTTTGTCGAAACTCTTTGCCTTTAAAAAAAGTAATATATTATATTAGAATAAACGGAGTGGAGGCATTAAAATTTATCTTACCTGTAAAAGTAACTTTGATTATTTTCATACAAAAGGATGAAGATGTGAGCAAACCATGTGTGCAAATATTTCCAAGAAGTTGCAAAACAAGATAGGATGATAAGTATGTATGTATATATGTATGCGTATATGGAGTAAATCTTAGCTTTATTCACTGTGAATAATTATTCAGAATGAATATTGTCACGTTGCACAATTTTAGTGGTTCTCACGTTCATATATAAAATTGAGTTCACATTTGAACCTAACCTTATGTGTGTCTCTATATATATATATATATATATATATATATATAGGCTCAATCAAATGCACACCTTGCATTTGTTCCAGACCTTAATAACCAATCTCATCCATCCATCTAGTCTTAATAGATATATGGTTCATAAATACATTGATAGTTTCCTATATAAGTGGTGATCATAATTAATGAACTCTAATTACCTTCTATAAATATTTAAATCATAATAAATGAATCTTCATTATCTCCATAAAATGCACTAATTCATTGGTTCCTAAGGTGTGCAACAATTGCAATGTGTGCATTTGATTTTCTCTCTCTATAGTCTATATATTTGGTATTATATGTGAGACCAAACTATTTTTGTAATACCACTTTTTCAGATGGA
Source organism: Centaurea solstitialis (assembly GCA_030169165.1). Lineage (NCBI taxonomy): Eukaryota > Viridiplantae > Streptophyta > Magnoliopsida > Asterales > Asteraceae > Centaurea > Centaurea solstitialis. The sequence goes on from CM058040.1 coordinate 73,615,877, forward strand.
AATTATAGATAAGGTTTACCGTGTTTTTTCAGTTGAGTTAAATATTTATATTTGGAATTTTTTACGTTTTACTATTAAGTTTCAAGTGTAAAAATGTGGTCTCACATAAACCCAACCATATATATATATATATGTGTGTGTGTATATGTATGTATGGATTCCATTTGAAATTTCCTAGAAAAATATCGTGGAGATCTAAAACAATTTGAACATTCTCAACAAAAATAGTGTGAAAGTTACATTCACAATGTTTTGCTATGAAGTTTTAAGTGTAAAAATATGATCTTATAGGTCTTACAAAAACATTTTGATCTCATAAAATCTCATATGTGTGTATACATACAATAGGGAATTCAAATGAAAAGTTAAACATTAATTCTGTCTCCTGGGGGGGGGGGGGGGGGGGGGGGGGAGGTTAGGTTCAAGTGAAACAAACATATTTTTTTGTGAGACGTGTGAAACCACTTTTTGGACTTTAAACCTCACAACAGAACATTGTGAGTGTAAAAAAAATCAAACCTTCACAGCAAAAATGTTGTGAAGCTTACATTCACGGTGTATTGCTATGAAGTTTCAGTTGTAAAAAGTTTGTTCCACGGATGTCACATAAACAACTTGGTCTCACATGATCCCAAGTCTATGTGTGTTTATATATGCATAGGCATGAGATCATGTGAAAAATACCATTTTAGTAAGAAGTGTGAGAAACGCCTTTAAACCGTTGGTCACTTTAAATCAAATACGCTTCTATAGTTCCATGAATCGCGGCTTGAAAGAGAATTGATCTGTTGCATCTTATTCTAATGTTCGTTCATTTCTCATTCAATAGTTCTTTAAAGGTTTTTCTAGATTTTACCTAAACTACATATTTAGCAATTTAGAAAGTAGGTTACGACTGTCTGACTAAACGTCTAAACCTGACCGTATGATGCTAGTGTTGGACTCGAACCTAGGATAGATGAGACATTCCACCCCATCTCCATTGGCCATTTTGCCGGTACGTCTACCCTTGTGGTTTTCTTATCCAATAGCTGATAACCTCTTGTCATGATTCTCATCAAATCTGTCACTTTTTACCGGAACCCAACCCTATATGTATATATGTGTGTATATGTCTCTCTCGATATGTATATATCTAAATATGTGCATATATTATTAATATGTATGAATCGCGGTGTGATGATTTCCATAGAAAGAAAGCAAAAAACAGCTAGAAGTGAACAAAAGATCCATGGATTAATATGAGGGGACCATCTGTTTTGTTAGAAAGGAAAGAGCATCTTCACCAAACTGCACAAATGATTCATCTTTCTTTCTCTCTCTCTCTTAAAGAAGATTTACAGTATTGAAGAGAGAGAAAGAGAAAATTAAGGGTTTGGTTAATAATTCTACAAAGAAGGAGAATGGGTGTTTTGTCTGCATCCCTGTAACCATATGGTGACAGCCATTACTTCAAATGGCAAATTGCTAATGACTTGACACAATATTAAGAAACATCATTGGAACTTTAATATTTTATGTTGCATCTACTATACTATACTCTTTAATATGCTTGCTTGCATGCATCACCATCATCATCATGTATATATATCCATCAATTTACTTGTGATTATTTTCACATATATCTTAATTCCCCATTTTTAGTTATACACACATTATATTATATATTATATATATAATAATGTTTGAATTGAACAAGAACAAGATTAAAGTAAGAAATTAAAGGAAAACACCTATATCATATATGATTTTGCAGTTAATTCACATGTGATTAAGAAACAGGGTCAAACTAGAGTGTGTGCGCAACTTGGCTCGTGACCTAGGCTGCAGACATATATTTTGACCATGTTTCCATTTGAACTAAACCCTAAATACAGATGTAGTCTGTATTTTGACCATGTGATTGACTACAGAACCACATTTAATACAGATGTTTTCATGTTTTCTTATTTTGACCATGTTTCCATTTGAACTAAACCCTAAATACATATACATATGTTTACACACATTTAAGGATTTTTAGCTGATAGACACCAACAATTAATTATCAAGACATAATCAGAATCGAAGTTTTAGATCAATATTGTTATGATTTTGGTAGTGACAAAATTGAACTTAATTAATCTTACATAAATTAACCTTCAAATCCGAATGATTTTGCCACCATTTAATTTGGCTATGTCTCTCTTTGTCTTTCTTCTTTTGATTCCCTTTCTCTAGGGTTTGGGCATATGAAACCAATAGATGCAACCCATGTCCATACCAAACTTTCATTAAAGTAGCAAAAAGTTGTTATTTCATTCATAAAGTTTCTATTATATGGTCTCATTTGGGACATATTCTATAAAACTCTTTATCTTCTAGCTTTCAAAAAGAAAATCTTTAAAGTATCATCCTTACTTAATATTTAGTATCCCTAATACTAATTAACTCTACCATCTTTTTTTAATTATGTAGTATTTTATATATGGTAAAATTAACTCACACACTTACTACAATGAAATCAGGTTTATAGAACATCATATATACTTAACTGCCAATAGAGTATTCTATAGTGTTAAGTTTACATGACCAAACATTTAGAAGTCTTATAAAACAATATATTTAGGGAAAATTGCCGAAAAAAGGTAACATAAATGTCAAAAAAATCCAATCAAGGGAACGTACATCTTTTTTTGCCGAGAAAGGACTATGCATTTGATTTTGTAAAAAAAAAGGGAATGTGACCTGATTAACTTGATGATTGCTTAGTCAGCAGGTAACCTGCTGACGTGTCTGTCCAAGTGGCAGTCCAGTCAGCATCATCAAATTGCCGAAAAAGGTAACATAAATGTCAAAAAAATCCAATTAGGGGAACGTACATTTTTTTTGCCGAGAAATGACTATGCATTTGATTTTGTCAAAAAAAAAAGGAATGTGGCATGATTTAACTTGATGGTTGCTTAGTCAGCAGGTAACCAGGTGACGTGTTTAATTTGTCCAAGTGATAGTCTAGTTAGCACAATCACACCTTTGATCAGCGTTGATCGGAGTTGACCGCCACCACCACCCACTGCCACCACCACTCATTGTCACACACCGCCATCGACTGCCATCGCCATGCACTGCCACCGACTGCCACCCACCACCCATCCCCCCTCTTTCTTAGAATTCAACATCTAATTGCGTATAGATGAGGTAGGCGAGTCAAGCACCACCACCACCCACGTCCGCCGCCACCCCCACCACCCACGTCCCCTGCCACCCACCGCCACCCGATGCAACCCACGAATCCTCACCACCCACCGCCCCCACCACTCCCTGCCACCCACTCCCACCACCACTTACTGATTTTGCCGAAAAAGGTAACATGAATGTCTAAAAAATCCAATCAGGGGAACGTACATTTTTTTGCCGAGAAAGGACTATATATTTGATTTTGTCAAAAAATGGGGAAGAGTAACCGGTTGTACAAGTTACCGGTTACTCTTTCCTTTTTTTTGACAAAATAAAATGTATAGTCCTTTCTCGGCAAAAAAAATGTACGTTCCCTGATTGGATTTTTTGGACATTTATGTTACCTTTTTCGGCAATTTTCCCATATATTTATTGGACATTTTTCAAAAGTGTTTATAAACAAGTTAGTTATAAGATATTTTTCAAAAGTGTTTTATAAACAAATTAATTATAGGATGTTATTTAAAAAATGTTCCAAAAACTAGTTAGAGTGAATTACCTTTTACATACTTGTGTTTTGTTGAAAGACCCTCTTTTAGTATATGTGATTTTGAGGTTATGATTTTTATCCCCATAATTTATAATTTATGATCTTTTGTGTTCTTATTCTTTAAACTTGATTACTTTATTTGTCTCTAGGTTTACAATTCATTTATATTATAGTCTCTCATACTTAAAAGTAGTAAATAGCTTTGGGAAGGAAGAAATTTGAAATTTCAAAACCACATAGACAAAATCTGCAATCTTAACAAACTACAAGGACCAAAAACATAGTTTATTCAACTATATAAAACGTTTATATGCATCTTATAAATCGATTACAACGGTCGATCTTCCATAATGATAGATATTTGTTTGCTCTTATAAACTTAGATCATATGTAAAACATTTTATTGAGAATTTAGAGATTTTTAACGTCCTATAAATAAGATTTACTTGTACGTGTTCTACTCTTAACTTTTAGAGAAATTGAACTCTATTGATAACCAGGGTAACGTTAGATCAAATATCATTTTGTTTAATTAACTCTACCTTCTAGTTCACATAATTAGTAGGACTCATATTCACGTATGACAATTATATGTCCTTTAAGGGATTAGGATAAGAAAGCAACACTCAAGAAAATAAAACCTAGCTTGTTTGACAAGACAAGAATTTAATGACGACTTGTGTTTTACAAAAAAAATATAGATAAATAAGATGTAACGTGCTATCAATTATCACATTACATACATTGAATTCACCTAATTGCTATATATATACATACATATATATATAGGGTCAGGTTCAAATCTGAATTCATCTTTCATTGTAAACGTGAGGACAACTAGTATCGCGCAACGTGGCAATATTCAGATTGAATATTCATGTTATATTCAGACTGAATAAAACTTGTATTCGGTCCGAATAAATCTTAGGCGCCGATTCAAATTGTCACGTGACGCGATTTTGTTGGTCCTACATTCACAACAAATATATGGGTTCACATTTGAACTTTCCTATATATGTGTGTGTATCTTTTAATAATTGAGGTTTTATTTGTTTCATGAAGAAATATTTATATTTTAGGTAAATTTTAAGTTGGTGCACCTAGATTAATAATGTAGAAATAAATACTTGAAAGCATTAGAAATAAAATTATTAGTCCTTAGATATTTATATTAAAAATAAAAATGGAATACTAGAGTCACAATTAGACATGCACATGATCGGTTAAATAACCTAACTGGTTGTTTTAAAATCGGTTAGGAAAAAACCGAGCAAACATATAACCGGTTATTGATCTTGAATACAATACAATATGCAACCAGTTTGGTTAGAGGAATATAACCGGTTAAGACAAAAAAACGGTTTGATTGGGCTTTTTTTGGGCTTGAGTTAAAAATATGATTTTTGGGGCTTTTTCTTCTGTATAATTGTTTTGTTTATTTAGTTTTATAATTATATAATAATTATACAATATATAACTATACAAATATATATATAATTATAAATATAATAAAAACAATACATATAATTATATAAATACCATTATACTAATTACCATTTACCAACAATTACTATAAAAATATTATAAATAGAAATTCAAATAGAAATACATATAAATAACCGGTTATAAACTGGTATAAAAAACCGGTTATAGACTGGTTATAAAACTGGATCCAAACCGGTAATCTTTCAAAGTTATAACTGGTTAGAAAACCAGTTAAAAAAATAACCGGTTCGATTAGAATTATAACCGGTTATTTTAAAACCGGTTTCGATTGTTTTTTTTCTTCAGATTATTCGGTTTTTTTGTGCACCTCTGTCCTCTAGCCACAATGCCATAATGATTTATGAGATGGATTTTCAAAGATCTTTTTAAATCATCTATTTAAAAATAAAAAGTGCACTGTGATTTTTAAAATTTTGTTTTTTAAAACAATATAAATATTTTATCAGCCTTGCCGAAAACTCACAGTAAAATTTTAACTAAAGAAGTTAATACAACAATTTAAAGAAATAAAAGTTTACTAATTGTATTCTTACATGTTGAAACGTAGCAAAATAAATGGTTCAACTAATTTGGCAATGAGTTAATTTTTTTAACGGCTTAAAAAAGTCGGGTGATCTACCAACCATTTTATTTACACGCATTTTCAGTTTTATATATAAACAATCTATAAATAAGAAATTAATTCAAAGCGTTCGTTTTAACGTGTGAGAGCATCTCCAAGAGCTTTGCTATATTTTTTCTAAATTGGAGAATATGAGATCAAAATTTTTAAAATTTTATTTTTTGATCTCCAACAGCATTGCTATTTTAGAGGCTTTATCATCATTTATATTATTAAAATATACATTATATTTATTATCCCAATAAACTTTTTAAAAACTTTTAAAAAATAAATTATGTCATTGGTGGAATGCATTAAAAATATGTTTCTCTCTCATCATTTAGAAGTTTTGGAGAAATCTCTATATTTAGAGAAAATCCTAAAATTTTCTATTTTAGCAATTGGTTTAGCAATGCTGTTGGAGCAACTTAGGAAGAAAAAACTCACTTTTTTCTATTTTAACAATGCTGTTGGAGATGCTCTGAGATTAGGATATATATGTAGGGCTCTACATTTCATTAAATTGTATCCATATTTGTATATAGATATTTAAAAATATAAGTAATACCATTTTATAATTAAAAAACCAAAATAATGCAAACAAAATTAAAATGACAATTGTTTTTATGTTATTTTTCTGTTCAAAATCTGTCTACGAATTTAATCATTTAAAGTATGAAAATTTGTTGGATGTATTTGGAAGTTTTTCAATCATTTTCTGATATTAACATGTTTTATAGATCATAAAAATATATATAACAAGTTTTAGAAAATCGAAAGATTTATTTGTTTAATGACTTTTTTTTTTCAAAAAACCTTCTAACGACATAATCATTTCCAAATCCTTCCGCAAAATGAAGAAAGTATAATAGAAAGTGTAAAATTCTTTAAATTTCGAGAACTACCTAATATTGATTACTATGAGGGGAAATATATTTTTTTAATTATGTTGGTATCAACTACCAATAAGAGTTGAATGTAGTTTTTTTTAAGATCTTAAATATTGAATTACATTTTGGAATTTTTTGAAGAATCTTTTAAAGCTATAATCTCCAAACATGATAAAAGCTACTTAATTTACATTAAGTGAATAAGTGAGATTCAGTAATAACTAATAATAAACAAACCCACTTGAACACTAAAAAGCTACTTATTTTACCGATAATAATTTATAATAGTTTCCTAAAAAACCATTTGCCAATATTTTATTATGTAAACATTTACTGTAACCCTCATTTACTTTTTAGATACATTTTTGGTCATCAAAATGAATTATTCGTAAACGTCTTTGTTTGGTATATACTTACTGGATAAGAGTGTTTTTTCCCACTTACTGGATAATACTTTTGTCATTATTATGCTTTTTATTAGATAAGATTTTTAGTATCGTTTTTACTATATAAAATAATTAATACATAGTAAGCGTTTACCTGATTTTCTAGAAATTTTCATAGCCTAATTCACCAAGTGATATGGGCTTTCCTCTTAGGGTTAATTACATGGGTATGTATCGAACTTGTCATGTTTTATCATTGTATGTACTCAACTTATAAACTTACCATTGTATGTATCGAACTCTCTAAAATTGCTATTGTATGTATCCAACTTTATCAAAACCTCAAGTTCGATACACTTTCGTGACAAGTAGAATACATTCAATGATAGGTTTTGATAAAGTTGGATACATACAATGGCAATTTTAGAAAGTTCGATACATACAATGGTAAGTTTATAAGTTGAGTACATACAATGATAAAACGTGACAAGTTCGATACATACCCATGTAATTAACCCTTCCTCTTAACCCGGCTCATTTTTATGAAACCAAGAAACAAACGGTTTAAATGTCCATAATACAAGCCCAATGGGCCGGCCGGGTTAGGCAAGGCCTCTTAAGTTTTATAAAAAGTTTTACATCAAAAGATATCTTAGAAGTATTTTCAGTTTTTGATCCTTGTTAAATGGAAAAAGTTACAAATGGACTTTATTTATATTATCTTTTAATGAAAGTTATTCCAAAATTCAAACATTTTTCCTCATAAAAATATAAAATATAGAAAAGTTCATTTATAAATAATGACAATGTAACTTTAATTTAGCTTTAAAATTAATTGGGTTTACTTCACGAAAGTGTATTAAACTTGTCACGAAAAGTTATTGTATGTATTGTACTTCCATTTTTACCATTTGACATATCAAAGTTTAAGAATTGGTAATTGTATGTATCCAACTTTATCAAACTCGTCATTTTGATGTATCCAACTTGTCACGAAAGTGTATTCAAATTGTCACGAAATACATTAAATGATAGATTTTGATAGTTTGATACGCTAAATGGTAAAAATGGAAATACAATACATACAATAACTTTTCGTGACAAGTTGGATACACTTTCGTGAACTAAATCCAAATTAATTAACTATGTGAAAAGGTTTCATTGATCAAGTTGGTTGTCATTGTTTAAATTATATTGAATTACAAATATTAACTTTGTTGATACTAAATGAAACCTTTTGCAAATTCTTTTAGCCATGGGTAGGGGCCTGCAAAACTGAAATGCCAAAATTTGATTCAACGTGAACCGAAAATAAGGTATTTGTGCCAAACTCAGAATGCCTTGAAATATGAAACCTCTCTTTTAAGGGAATATATGGTTTTAGGTTGGGTTTGATATTTGACCACCCACTCTTCCAAATTGCGTTCACACGAAAATTGGTCTGGTCCATCTCTCTGTATTTTATTGGATCATTTCTTACAATAAGTTACCTTCAAAACCCAATTTAGATTAAAGCAGTGCCTAGCCTAGTGGTAAGGTAACATCATGTAGGTTTAGTGGTTGGTATCCCTGACTATCCGGGTTCGAACCCCATGGTGAGCATGCAGCGATATCCAGATCATACGTTTGCCACATAGCGGTGCCCTTAATTAGACTGGGTCATGGTCAATGTGTGTGTTAGCTTTTTTTTGGAAGGCATAGCAACATCGAACCAACGAACAACTACCACGAACACACACACACGCACATGTACGCACGCCTCTCCGGCTGTATTGGGCATCCACGGGCAGCCTATTAATCCGCCACTGTCCCGGCCCAACTTACACTGGACCTAGAGCCTAACTACAGTCTTTGACTGGGCTGGGATAACCCAGTCTATGACTGGACCAGCCCAAGGACTAGGTACTCCTCATGCCCACAAATTGATTCCCATTGGATTCAAATCCGGGTAGACTGGAATGTCATCCATAGCCCCTAGGATGTTACCGCTCTTAGGACGACCAACTGAGCTATACATGATTATCATGTGTATGTTAGCTTGCCGTTAAAAAAAGCCCAATTTTCTACATGAATGTGTGTATACATTCATATGTGAATGTTATTAATTTTTTTGGTACTTTATGGCAGCCACAAAAGTCAACGATGAAAGTAATGCATCTTGTAAACCAACTCACATCCTCTTTTCTTTTTTTCTCCAAAGCAGCCGTACGCGTAATCCAAACGACGGGGTCTCATCGATTGATTGTTTATATATAAAAGAATGGGTTTACTTCACCGGAGTGTATCCAACTTGTCACGAAAAGTTATTGTATGTATTGGACTTTGATTTTGTCTATTGTATGTATCAAACTTATAAAAACCTACCATTTGATGTATTTTGATACACTTTTGTGACAAGTTGGATACACTTTTGTGACAAGTTGGATACACTTTCGTGGTAGGTTTTGATAAGTTTGATACATACACTCGGTAGTTTTGATATGTTTGATACATACAATAGAAAAAATAGAAGTTCAATACATACAATAACTTTTCGTGACAAGTTGGATACACTCCGATGAAGTAAACCCTAAAAGAATATATCTTTTTTATTTTTTACATTTATTAATTAAACAAACAAAATTATTAAACACATAATTATATTAGAATTTTAATCAAATTAGTTGATATATACCATCTGTGATTTTTAAAAGCAACGGATTATAATTGTTATTTCTTTGTGGGGTACTTGTAGTTGTAGTTGGAACAAACAATTATTCTCCCCTTCATATAAATAATCCTGTTAATTAAATCATTTTTGGGTGAGAATTTAAGATATATCAAGTTTGTTTAGTAGTCTATCTCTAATTTGATATTTTATGTCTTTTTAAGTGTATTTCCCTTATCTTGTCATGGATTGATCTATATAATAAGGTTAATTTGATTAAAGTCGTACAAAAATATGTAATTCATGTTTCTATAAAGTATAAAAGTACGTGCATGATAGATAAAAGGTAAAATGTATCTTAATGCGATTTAATTTGATAGCTCATAGTTAACATAATGACTTTATTTTTATAATCGATGTAACACAATTTTGAAGATAATATCTTTTGTGTCAATTTTGATCAGCTTTATGCTATTTTTTAATATATGATGACGTAGATAGTCATTTACGAAAGATTTACACAATATTTATGGATGTGTTATGACGAATGAAACAACAACCATGACATCCACGTTATCTAATATAACAAGATTCACGTTCAAAACTAGAGATAAAAAATTTGTTTAGGCGAATGAAACAACTTAACAACCGTTACATCCACGTTATCTATATTAACAAAATTCAAGTTAATAAGCCTTTTTTATTTTCAAATACGTAATAACAATACAAACAACGCATTTGTTTAGAATATTTTACTTTCCGTCGTCATAACTCCTTGTTATGAAACAACTCGCAATGTTAAAATCCCACAAAAACACATGTGTTTCCATTTCTGCATAACGTGCATTTATTAACACGTAGCAGTCAAACAATACAACATGAAATTGGAAATTGGGAATAAGAAAATAAAAAATAAAAGAAAGAAATCATTTTACGACGAATATTTTGCATAGATCATGTTAATTTTTGTCTTATTTTTTGTTGATATATGAAACAGTCGTTGACAGATATGTAATCTCGGCATCCAGCTAGTTTACGAGGCGCTCATCATAACCCTAACAAACTCGTCGTAACTAATAACGCCGTCTCCGTCAAGATCGGCTTCTCGTATCATTTGTTCCAACTCTTCGTCTTTTAAACGCTCCCCTAAGTTTATCATTACATTTCTCAACTGCATATATCATTATAAGAATCAATATTATGGTATTGATATCATCTGAACTTTTTTTTATATATAAAATAAGTCGTATTGTGTTGTCATTATTTACAATCGTAATTCACTAAAGGCGTAACAATATATACAGATAAAGAGTGTTTGTTTTATTACAATGAAAAGTCCGCAAATAACTTATAAATAGTTAAAAGAGTGAAAATTACCTCATCGGGTGAAATATAACCATCCTGGTCCCTATCGAATACTTTAAAAGCTTCTTTAAGCTCATCACTCACGTTATCCTGTTAATTTCCAATAATTAGCAACGATAATACCAAAGTCAAATTTTCAAGTATTTTTTTTTATCGATATCATGACCGACATAATATGCCACCTATAAACAGATCGTAATCACGAGAAACATAATTTGTTCAGGAGAACCGTTACGTCATGTTTGATGTGAAAAAGTTGTTCTATTTGCTTTTATCTACCTCATGCTTTTTTATATTTTCCATGCATACACTCTATGTGGTTGATTCCTTATTAAGTTCTGTATGGATAAAGCAGTATGTATGGATTGATCTTTATGTGTAGATTTTTAGAAAGCTTTTTGTTTGAGAGGATTTTTATATATGGAATAAACATGCTTACATGCTTTTTAACCAAGAGAGACTGGTTTGAAAAAAAAACTTGGCTTTCTGCATAAAGCTCTCCCTAGAAGCTTGTTGATTTCTATGTATTAAGTTGTTACCAAATGGTGTTATAGAATTGAATGAATAAGCTCTGAGTCTAATTAAATTGTTAACAAGCATGCCCTTACTCTTATTCGTCGAGACATGATAGTGAGAAACTCGTCAAAGTCGATAGTGCCCTCTTCGTTAGTATCAACTTCGTTCATCATTTCTTGGACCTCTTCATTAGTAGCATTTTCGTTCAACGTCTGAATCACGCCCATAAGATCATCTGTACTAATCAACCCTGTAATAACAAAAAATAAAAATAGTCAAGCGAAGATCAAATCAGTTCTTGAATCAAACCAAGCATGATCATCAAAGTAAACATTTCCCGACCAATAATTTGGTTAAAAACGACACCAAACAACAAACTTAACGGTGTTCAATCTATCCTTTAAGCAATAACATGTTAAAACTAAAATCTTAAATCGGAATGAGAAAAGAAGAGGGACAAACCATCAGAATCCTTATCGATCATCGAAAACGCTTGACGAAATTCGGCGATTTGATCATTTGACAATCCTTCAACCATCTTCAACAACTGTATAACCTGACTGTTACGTTAAATTGAAGTAAAACTGTAGACGTAGTTTAAAAGGAGAGGAGGTATTTACATAAAAATCTATGACATTTTAGTTGAATAAATACCCAAAAAAGGCGTAGAAAATGGGCAAAAGGTCATAAGTGTCCAAAAGAGAATTCTTCGTTCAATAAATTAAAAAGCAAACGAAGTCGTTTCTTTGAAAATAAGAGCGTTGACTCACACATTTTTTTCTTGTCAATAGTCAACACCTTCAATTTTATGGTTTTTGGACGATCTTGACTTTTTGGGAGATTTGAAGATCTCTATAAATCATAAAGATTAAATATATAATTTGATGAGATATATAAATTTATAAAATCTGGAAAACTTTATATAGAAAATATTTAATTTATGTTTTTCTACCAAGTTTTTGTATATATTTATCAAGTTAAAAAATAAAATAAAAGAGAGGTGGCCATAACTTGCTAGACCAATTACAATATCACAAAATGTCCTTGGATTTGTTATTAGCATGTAATTACAATTACTTAATCTGATATTGTTTTTTCGAAATTTATTTGTTCGGATTTAAATCTTTACAAATACTTGTTAGCTTGCTGACGAGTAACTAACAAGCTTGTCTAAATTAGTGTATAAGAATCATATGAATTTTAATACTGTTTTAAATAGATTGAAACTAATAATCAAAATCCGATTATTCAAAAACGTCTTTAACATTATTATTGAACAATAAACAATATGTAATTTTAGTATATATATATATATATAGGAGTGGGTTCAAATGTGAACAACTTTTTGGTTGTGAACGTAAGGACAGCCGAGAGTACGACAAGTGGCGGATGGCTAGGTGCCACATTAGATTCACGGCGGATGACTAGGCGCGATTCATGGGAGGGCATTGAATTAAAGGGGGGGATCACACTCAAAGCCGCCACATGTCGCGCCATCGGTTATCCTCACGTTCACAACCAAAAAGTGATTCACATTTGAACTTTCCTATATATATATATATATATGAGTTTAAACGAGAACGCTAACTATTTACGAGAATACGAGAAACCTCGCTCATGTCCAAAATCAAATGTGATTTTACACTGACGGAAAAATTGGGAAGCGGATGACTTGTGAGCACGACTTAAAATCACGGGTAAAGTCGCATGAATCATATGTGATTTTATACGTGAATTATATATAATTTTGTATGTGAATCATATGTGATTTTGTACATCTAAAGTTTTTTTTTTGCATTCTCGTAAATAGTTAACGTTTTCGTATGAACCCGTCTATATATGTATATATATATATATAGAGAGAGAGAGAGAGGAAAGTTCAAATGTGAACTCAGTTTTGGTTGTGAACATGGGACGAATCTCAACCACTCATCCGATCAATAAAGACGGCTTGGCCTTCATATTAGAGCATCAGCCGTTGATCACTTGGTTGCTTATTTTGATGTTGACTAGGTCGGGTGTCCTACCACTCGCCAGTCCACCTTTGGGTTTTGTGTCTATCTTGGTGATAATCTCGTTTCCTGGTCCTCTAAACGAAAGTACGTCGTGTCCCGCTTTAGTACCGAAGCTGAGTACCGGGGGATAGCCAACGCAGTTACTGAAACTGCTTGGCTTCGGAATCTCCTTCTCGAGTTATCATCTCCGTTATCTCGTGCCACCATTGTCTTTTGTGATAATGTTAGTGCCATGTATTTAGCGTCATGTGGAAATAGATTTACATTTTGTTATAGAGCATGTTGTTATTGGTCATGTGCGTGTTTTGCATGTCTCATCTTCTTTTCAATGTGTAGATATTTTTACAAAGGGTTTACCTACTCAACCGTTTCTTGACTTTAGAAATAGTTTGAACATTAAGGTTCCCCCATATCAAATTACGGGGGTGTGTTAAATAGCCTTTATGTTATTGTTTTATACCTTTTTGTATAGTATAGGGACCCCTTTGTAAATTGTATCTCTATATATTGAAGGCAATATATGCAACCCTAATCAAGGGTTTTCCACAATATTCAACAGTATATAAAACCGTCAACATAAAAGTCCTTATCGCATTTCTACAACTCGTTAAAACATTTATATAGAAAAATAACATATTCAACCCCCTTTATGTGACACACCCCATCTTCATCCTTTCAACCTGGCCCCCAATCATCGTCGCATGCAGGTCTGCATCCTAGCTTCAATGACTTCAACTCCCACCTTGTATTGATCTTCTCCAACCCTCTTAACTAAGCTCCTCTTCTAGAATGGAAGACCTCCCGTCCACTGACTACAAGACTGCAGATTTTTGTAACCATCTTTTAACAATTTGTGATTTATCCACTTTTAACCTCGAAATGAAAGGTCAAAAATATATGTGAATGTCAAGAGAGAGAGAGAGAGAGAGAGAGAGAGAGAGAGAAGGAGACAATAAGGTGTTCATAGTTACACTATTGTTACAATGGACTATGGAGGTTCGACAATAGAGGTGGTTGCAAAAAGAATGAAGACAAAAGGAAAGGTAAGTCATGACGGGGGCGTCATTGGAAAAAAACGAGGGTAGGAATTGCATCGCCAAAGTTGGTGCAGAGAGATGCCTTAGAGCATCTCTAACAGCTTCTCCAAAATGAAGAAAATAGGGATTTTGGGCATTTTTGAGCTCCAACAGCTTCCCCAAAAGTTTCTCCAAAATGGAGAAAAGAGGAGAGAGAGTAAAATTTTCACCAAATTTGGGGATATCCCCAAAACTGATTACCAAGAGAGAGAGAAAGTACTTTTTATTACATCCTACCAATGAAAGAATTCCAAATAAAATGTTTAGGAAAGATAAATAATATTTTATTAAATATAAACAATATTTTAATAATATAATAAATGTTTTATCTCCAAAATGGGGAATGTGTTGGAGATGAATGTAATTTTTATCAAAGATTTTGATTTTTAAATCTCCATTTTTGAGAAAATTTAGGGAAGCTATTGGAGATGCTCTTAGAGGATTTCGGAAGAGTGAAAGTGAGAACGGGTCAAGGCCAGGGTAGAGGCTAGGATAAACCTTTTCTTTTTAATTTTTATAACAAGTTTTTATATATGATATACAAATTCATACACTTTTTGTGCAACAAAAAGACAAAAACCTAATAATACCCTTTACTTAAAGTCTTAAACGACATGAACTAATAACCCTACCAAACACTAAAACTATTTATATAAAGAAAATAAAACGTTGATAATGTTTTCCAAAGGTTATGGATAATTTGTGTCAAATATCATGGTAAACCATCATCTAATAAGTATATTCGGTCAAAAATCATCAATATAGTCAAACAAAAAAAGGGTGAAAAGGATATCAATATATTTTATATACTTCAAAAAACTTATAATAAAACGGTAATTAAAAAAAGTATGTTTAAAATAAAAGAGTTGGACAATGTGGCATGATAAATTGATGGGTGTGTTTTAGTAACCCATGAACTAAGGCATTGAACAAGTCATGGTCTTACTCCAAAATGAAGTTACTATTCTTGATGCTTATAGTGCAATTTTGTTATGTTCCATGACTTTATCTTGTCAAAATTTTGAATGTTTAGTCCATAAAAATAATCATTCTAACAAAGGGTTTTTGACCGAGTGATACTTGGATTATTATAAGTTATACATCATTAGGTTTAAAGTAACGTCAAACATGACATTAGGAAGTTTAAGCCGTAAACCTTATACGTCATGATAATAACGTGATGTTTTTCAAGATGTAACATAAAACGATAATTTTATACATGATAAATAAGATTATATATATACATATCTTTATAAAATCAAACGTGATTTTTGGATACTCAAATTTAATATTTATTCGTTGCTTATTTATACATTAAGGTGTTTTTATGAATTATTTAAATGTTTTAGTGAAAATATAACTACATAACTTTTCTCAGAAATATATTATAAGATAAATATTATATATTATATCTATGTATATATATAATTTTAATTAAATTATGATATTAAAAATTGTTGGTCCCAAGTAGGTGACCTTCAAGTAAGGATAGTGATTGGGATTATAGAAGGGGGGGTTGAATATAATCACACAATTTTCTCACTTTTAAATTCTTGTTTTATAAACAATATGAATTTACAGATTGTTGCGGAAATAGAAAAGACAATTAGTCTAAACTAAACAATCTAAGTTCTTTCACTATGCACTAAGTGAGAAGAGAATAAAGAAAGAAGATAGAAGGATAAAGAGAGAAAGGACTTGAGTATTTTAGGATGAAGAAAAAGTATGGAGAACATCTCTTCACGTCCTATTTATACTCCATGCATTTAATGCATGCAGACCTACTATTGTGACGTGTCACAATGTGAGTGGTCTGTTGTACTATTTACTATAAACAAATACTCTTTGCATGGTGTGCAAAAGAGGATGTTTGTAAACAGTTGCCTTATGGTCTGATAAGTACGGAGGGAACAGTAAAGTAACTGCCCTTATGTACTATTGTGTCAGAAAAGGCGTGTAATCCTTTTGTGCATTAGACTAAGACATTGTTCTAATCCTTCAGGATCAGGATACTGATCAGTGACTAGAGTCCTGAAACTGGGGACGTTCAGGGTCACGTGTATCCCGATGAATCTTCAGGATGTCATACGATAGTGAACAGACTGCTATCACTGAGTTCCGTCTTCAGATCACGAGCATGCTGTTCCTGTCATCAGCTATTTCTTCGACGTCGCTGATGGTTCTTTTTGTATGATCTTAATGTCTTCAGGAGGAGGTCTTCACTTCAGTGGACAGGATCAGTAGACTGCAGAACAGACTCGTTAGTCTCCTGATCCTGATCCTGATCTATAAAGTTAAGTTACAGCATAAGTAACATGGAATAACACTGAACAGACTCAGTGATAATTCCTCAAGCTATAACAGAAGTAAAAACCTATTCACTAAGTAAAGATTCAGGATCATTATCATTTCATCAGGTCTTAGGAGAGCTGGATCAACAATCTCCCCCTAAATGATGATGATAAGACAACAGAGTAATTGTCTTAATCTAGAAAGGTTAGAAGTAAATCTAACTCTAGAACTAAACAGTAGGAAATAGAACTCATAAAGGTACATGTCCCATTTACTGTTTTGAGGGATCTTTTTCAGTACTATGATGGAATGAAGTACAATGCACTGAATTGCATTCTCATTAATCTCATTAAAATATTACAAGAGTAAGAAAAATACAATAGTACATGATAAAAGTACTGAAAGAAAAAATTACAAGACAACTAACTATCAGATTCTTCGCTAATGTATTCAGTCTTGACACAAACAGGAACAGGAGTTTCACTGAAGGCGAGTCTGTGATCAAGTATAGTTCTGACAGTGCGGATGATCTCTTTGTTGTCTGGATTTTTCTTATCTTGTTGTGCAGTGAAGAGAACTGTCAAAAGATGTTCATAGGGCGCTATGTGTAGCTCACTGAAGCGTTGAAAGCGTAGAATTGAGTTATTGCTAACACATATGCCATGAACAGGTTCTCTGATTACTTGTCCTTCAGATAGAGAGATTCCAGGAGGGAATGAAAGATCAAGCATCGAGAGGTCCAGAGGTTTAACAACCATTCTGGGAAGACAGGGAGTTGGTCTTCTTGTAGAGGTGCCTGCGGATCTTCGAACAGGCTGCTGAGATGAGAGTGGAGAGTGATGGAGCAGGTCATCAGGTATTTCAGTTGTCCTTCTGATGCGAGCAATAAGTCCTTCAATGACTTCTTCTACTTCAGCCCGATAGTTCTTGTTGGCTTTGGGAAGCAGGGATCTGATTTCGTTCCACTCTGACAAGTTGTAGCGATCTAACTTGTCCAGAGTGTGCTCTACGTCTTTTACTCCAGAGCGTTTGACTGTGATCCAGGTTTTACCAGGATTACCTTTCTTGCCTCTTGATCGGCGAAGATGGATACCTGAGATGGCAGCACCATGCTTTCGGAGGTGTAACCGATCTCTGCACCAGTCAAGCTCAGCATTCACTTCTCCAGTCTCTATCTCTGCATTTTTGTTGAAGACCTTCAGAACAGCCTTCTGTGCAAGGATAGGATCCGCACTTATTTCAGCATCTTCATCTACAAAATCCGATGCAAGCCTTCGAGCGGCTTGGGCAGAGAGGAAAGCTTCCTTCTGCTTCTTATTGTGCTCTAGTTGAGCCTGTACAGCCTCGTTGTACTCCTCCTGCGAGAGATAGGCGAACTCAGAGTCACAAGAGGTACGAAGAGGAATTTTTACTCTTGTACTCTCGAGTCGCTCTATCATGGCGTCTAAGCGCCCATCCCTGTCAATGGCAAAGGAACTGTCAGGGTAGTTTTCACCTTCAGATCTAGGAGAGTTTGAGGGAGGTGATCTGGGTGAAGAAGCAGGGGTAGAGAAGTCATCAGAGATGAATTCATCATCTGATGAGAGGCAAATGGTTTCAGGGGTGGCTCGGATTTCAGGGGTTCTGGACGAAGAGGCTTCTTGGTTGAAACGGGTTGCAGGACGGGTAGAAATGGTTTCTTGGTTGAGGGGTGTGATCCTGAAGGTCATTTTAGCTAATTTAGCTCTGGTCTGTTCATTGGGACTATTCTCCATTAGGCGAATAATGTCACCAGTGACAGAGCCAAAGTTGACATCTTGGGTTTCAGGATCGGATTGGTTAAAGGGTTCAGGTTCAGGGTGAGAGGTGCGTTCAGGAGTTGGTTCAGGAGAGGGTAGTTTGGGAGGTTGATAGATAACCATTTGAAGGTTATTAGGAGGGGAGTTTTCAGGTGAGGAGTCTAGGGTGATGGTTTCAGGGGTAGGTTTAGATTTTAGGAGGGTAGAAATAGGTTGGTTATCAGAGGAAGAGGGAGAGGATGGTGGTAGAGACGTACCAGAAGCATCAGGGTTCTCCCCCTGAGGTTGTGCTTGCCCTGGAATGGGCGCAGAATCAGTGGAGACCTTCTCGATGAAGATGTCGTCAGCATCATCATCATCTTCATCATCATCATCGTCGTCTTCATTATTCCCCCCGTCTTCAGTGGTTCTCCAGTTTGTGGAGGGGGAATAGGCTGAATGGTCTCGGGGCTGTCTCTCCCCCTCAGCAGGTGCCTGCACTAAGGCAGCTGTTGTAACACTCCTTTGGAGGAGAGAGGCCATGTCACCCAGAAGCTTGCGCTGGATGAAGGACGATGTGATCAAGGACTGTAAAACGTCCCTGTCCGCCGTGGTGAAGGACGGAGGCGGCGCAGGAGCAGTGGTGAGGGCGTTGACAGCAGTGGAGAGCCCTTGCACCTGCTCCTGGATGGCTCGGAGAGCAGCTTCCTGAGCATCCAACCTCTGAACCACCGTTGTTTGAAAGGTGGTGAGAGAGTTGGTGCTGTTGGTGATGTCGGTGGAGAGCGCAGGGAGTGCCGTGGCCTTCAGGTCATCAATTGATGCCTGAAGATTGGTGGAGGAGGAGGCAACTTGAGACACCTTGTCATGGATATTATCCAGACAAGGGATGGAGAGGGTGACGGCCGTGGGCGGCGGAGTCGCGGCGACGGCGGCAGCAGTGGCACTGGCGGCGGCGGCTTCAGCAGCGGCTGCAGCAGCTTGGGCAGCAACAAGTTCCTGTTGGAGGGACTGGAGCTGTGCCGAGTGCTCGGCCTCCTTCTGCTGGAAGGCTGTGCGGGCCTCCTGCAGGGTCCTCTCAGCGGACTGCCTGCGGAGCTCAGCTGCGTTCAGCTGATGCTCGGCATCCGTGAGGATGAAGTCGTTGAAGGGGTCATCCTGATGAAGATGCCCTTCAGAACCTGCTCCTAAAGAACCTGTAGACATAGTAACTAAGTGAGCACTAGAAGACTCATTAGTTTTCATAGAAGAAGGAACAGTAATATATTGCTTAGAAATATTACCTGAGGCATGGAGGGTATCAGGATGATTACCCACCAGATTCTCTGAGGGTTCGAGTTGAACCACCTCAGGTTCTTGTGTAACAGGGGCAGATGTAGAAGTATCTGCAGTGGAAGAACGTTTAGATAAAGGGGAAGGTTTATTAAAGAGCTGGGGCAGGGTAATGTAATATTTCTTACCAGCCGCCTGCGTCTTTTTCTTTTGCGCCCTTGCTTTGGTGCGTTTTGAAGGAGGTGGAGGAGTGACAGAGGAAGGTTGGGGGCGCTTCTGGAGCGCAGAAGATGTGGTTGCAGCTGGGGAAGTCAGTATGGGGTTAGCTACTGACATAGCATGCATAGAAGTAGAAGAGTGTGGTTTGGAAGAGATGATGGAAAACATACCTGCAGTGGGAGCGGTGGATGGTTCAGCATCCTCCTGATCCTGATCCTGAGCAGGTTCAGGAACGACCAGGACGTCGGAGAGAGGGACGTCCTCAGGATGATGAACAACTTGATCCAGGAACCTGGGTCCCAGAGAGTAGTTGTTGGAGTTTCCAACCTTGGGGTAGTTTTCCCCCATGTGCAGCTCCAGGACGGCCGAGAAGAACCTTGTGAAGGCAACGTTGGCGACCCGATTCTTGCTTCGGACCTTCCTGACCATGTCGTCCCAGATGGAGCGAGCATAGTCGAACTCGCGATTCTTGATCGCAGAGTAGACCATCTGCTGGATGACCATCGGGAACTGCTCCGTGCTCCCTGTTTTGCCCGATAAGCACAGGCCAAACGTGTTCCATATGTAATAGAACACGGCGTTGAGTCCTGACTTATGGACAGTGGCACCGGTCTTGGGCAGCAGGACTCCTTCCTTGTTGACAGGCCATCTGTAGCCGATGGCGTCGAGGAACTCGACGATCTCGTCGGAGGTGGGGACAGGAGGGAAGCGCTTCTTCTTGGGAAAGTTAAGCACGTTCCTGAGTGTTCCGAAACCGAAGGAGATGAGGTTGTCCCTGATTTGGAACTTGATCACCTCGCGCAGGACGCCCTTGGTGTTCTTCTCCTTGGTAACCGTGGCTGTAGACCACAGTTGTTGTAGCATGGGCTTGTTCGGCTTGGGGTCCAGGGTGAAAGCCGTCTTCAGAGGGCTTCGTAGCAGGAAGTCCTTGGCAGGAATTAGATATTCCTTGTCGTCAGGAATGTCAAACAGAGCAAGAACGTTGTTCTGTTTGAATTGAACGTCATGCGCAGGGATGACGATCGGCAGGCTTTCAGATGATTGTAGTGGAGTAGCCTCGGAGGATAGTTGAGCGTCCAGAGAAGAAGTAGTAGCAGCCATCCTGTTAGAAACATAAAAATAACATATATGGATGAATAAGAGTCCAAAATATGCATTTTTCTTCATTTTTCAATGAACACAAAGTATGTTCATAAAAATGGTGAAATCCTTTATACTTATAATAGATTAGATACCAAAATTCACAAAAGGAATGTGTTTTGGTATTAAAAAGAACTTCTATTTTGATGAAAAGATATCAAAATAGGAGTTTATGACTGTTTCTTAAAAGAAATAAGAAAAATCATGTTAAACAGTTTTAACAAAAATCTTTGAAGATTTTGGGAAAACTAAGATCAAACGAAGTGATCTTAGGGTTTTTGGAAAAACGTTTATCAAAATAAGTTGTTTTTAGAGAAAGAATACCAACTTAGATTGTGGAAAGAACAAAGAACAAGAGGAGACTTACGTTGATCTTGTTAAGAGAAGTGGTAAGTGTGTGTTCTTGATGTTCTTGAGGATGAAGATTCTTGCTTTTTCTTGCTTGAATGCTTAGAGAGTATTATGTGAGCGTAAAGAGTGAAAAGGATTACGAATGAGGTTTTTATACCTCGTGGTAGGAGAGAGAAAAATGATGAGAGAGAAAAGAGCGGCTAAATTCAAACGTTATGATGAAAAAGAAGCTCGACGCGCGTTCACGCGCCTGACACACGTAGTGGGGAACAGGAAACATCCCATTACGTGTCAGTGCAGATGAAAGGTTTGTTTTATTAGAAAAACTAAAAACCACCTTTTCAGGGGTTGATTCCAATTTGGTGAAAGATATGTTTTATGGGAATCAGAGTACTTATCAGATAAGTACTGTTTTGGGAAAAACCTCTTATCACATTTAATGCGATAAGGTTTCAGTAGCAGAGGGAAGAAATACTTACCTGAGAATCATCAGTATTCGGATATTGAACAAAGATTTTGTAAGTACTGAATAGAGTCATCCTCTGAAGAAGAGTTATTCAGGAGTTGTTAATAAAAGAGGTCCTGAGAGAATATAAGGACTTTAACAACTGTTTGTCCTGAGAACTTCTATTCTTCAGGATTTAACATCCCAAGTTCACTGAGGAGCATATTAAAACGCGTCACATCCAGTGGTTTGGTAAAGAGGTCAGCAAGCTGATATTCAGTAGGGACAAAATGGAGTTCAATATCACCATTCATCACATGATCCCTGATGAAGTGATATCTCACTTCAATGTGCTTTGTCTTAGAGTGTAAGACAGGATTGTTAGCAATGGCTATTGCTGAAGTGTTGTCACAGTAGATAGGAATTTTGGAGAGTTGTATGTCATAGTCCTGAAGTTGATTTCTCAGCCACAGGACCTGAGCACAACATATTCCTGCTGCAACATATTCAGCTTCAGCAGTTGATGTGGACACAGAGTTCTGCTTCTTGCTAGTCCAACTCACCAACTTGCCACCTAATAGGTGACAGCCACCAGTAGTGCTTTTCCTGTCGATCTTACATCCTGCAAAGTCACTATCAGAATAAGCTGTTAGATCGAACCCTGAGTCCTTGGAGTACCAAAGACCCATGTTAGGAGTTCCCTTCAGGTATCTGAAGATCCGCTTTACAGCGGTCAGATGGGATTCTTTGGGTTCAGCCTGATAACGAGCACAGAGACATGTAGAATACATGATATCAGGACGACTCGCTGTAAGATACAGCAGTGAGCCAATCATTCCTCTATAGAGAGTCACATCAACAGGTTTCCCTTTGGAATCCTTGTCAAGAGACAGAGGAGGAGCCATTGGAGTCTTCATCGGTGTACAGGATGTGAGATCAAATTTCTTCAGCATCTCATGTACATATTTACCTTGATTGATGAAAATTCCCTTTTCAGATTGCTTGATCTGAAGTCCTAAAAAGAATGTTAGTTCGCCCATCATAGACATTTTATATTCAGATTTCATGAGCAACTCAAACTTTTCGCAGAGTTTGGGATTGGTGGATCCAAAGATAATGTCATCGACATAAATCTGGACAAGAAGGATATGCTTAGGATATTTCTTCAGAAATAAAGTGCTATCAATCTTTCCACGAACAAAACCTTTAGAGAGAAGAAAGGTTGAGAGGGTATCATACCAGGCACGAGGAGCCTGTTTTAACCCATAGAGAGCCTTGTTTAACTTGTAGACGTGATCAGGGAACTTAGGATCTACAAAGCCAGGAGGCTGAGCCACATAGACCTCTTCATTAAGTTTTCCATTCAGAAAGGCATTTTTAATGTCCATCTGATAAACTTTGAAGTTCATATGTGCTGCAAAAGCTAGGAAGAGTCGAATTGCTTCGAGCCTAGCAACAGGAGCAAAAGTTTCATCGTAATCAATGCCCTCTTCCTGCCTGTATCCCTGAGCCACAAGGCGAGCCTTGTTTCGAATGATTGTACCAATCTCATCAAGTTTATTTCGAAAAATCCACTTGGAACCAATGATTGTACGTTTTCGAGGCCTAGGGACGAGAAGCCAGACATTGTTTCTGATGAACTCTGCTAGCTCTTCCTGCATGGCTGAGACCCAGGCAGGATCACGCAAAGCATCATCTATTTCTTTAGGTTCATTTTCAGAGATAAAATTTACATAAAGACAGACGTTACCAGCTTGACGTCTAGTTTTCACACCAGAAGAAGGGTTTCCAAGAACTTGATCAATGGGATGATCTTTGGTCCATCGGAGAGCAGGTGGTTGATACACCTGTCCTGAAGTAGATGCTTCATTGGATGATGGATCAGGAAGAAGATTTGTAGGAGAGGGTTCACGAACAGTGGTTTGAGAGAAGTCTTCACTGTTAGTGGGTTGATCAGGTTCAGGAGGTGTGATTTGAGTGATAGGGGTGGCATTTATGAGAGGTGGAGTAGTTATATCAGAGTGTGGTATTGGATTTTCTTCAAAACCATCAGGAAGGTCTTGAGGAGAGGGATCAGCAATAGGAGGTTCAGGGACTTGAAAGAAAGAGTCAGCCCACTGATTGATTTCAGTATTATCATTTGGGTGAGGAAAGGTAGGACCCGATTCATCAAACTTGACATGAATCGTTTCCTCAATGGCTTGTCTTCGTTTGTTGAATACACGGTAAGTTTTAGAAATGGATGAGTATCCGAGGAAAATTCCATCGTCAGATTTGGAATCAAACTTTCCAAGATTATCTTTGTTGTTCAGGATGTAGCAGACACAACCAAAGATATGGAGATGTTTGATTGATGGTTTCCTGTTACGAAAGAGTTCGTAAGCTGTTCTTCTGAAACGCTTGACAATCAGAGATCTGTTCTGAGTGTAACAAGCAGTATTTACAGCTTCAGCCCAGAACTGAGTGGCAAGGTTGGCTTCACTCAGCATAGATCTAGCAGCTTCGATCAGCGTCCTGTTTCGTCTTTCAGCAACACCATTTTGCTGAGGAGTTCTCACAGAGGAGAAGTTTTGAGAGATACCTTTCTGTTCAAAGAAAGATTCCAGGGTACTGTTTTTGAACTCAGTCCCATGGTCACTTCTTATTGAACGAACAGTAAGGTTGTTGAGTTTTTCCATCTTTCTGACGAACAGGATGATTTCTTCAGGAGCATCACTCTTGGCACGTAGGAAGAAAACCCAAGTATATCTGGAATATTCATCTACAATCACCAGAGTATATTTCTTTCCACCAATGGATTGGACATTAACAGGTCCAAAGAGATCCATGTGGAGAAGTTGTAGAGGAGAGCTGATGGAGGAAATCTGCTTGGACTTGAAGCTAGCCCTGGTCTGTTTTCCTTTCTCACATGCTGAACAAAGAGATTCCTTTGTATAGCGAAAGTCAGGAAGACCAATGACCAGGTTGTTGATGCAGAGTTGATTCAGCGTCTTGAAGTTGAGATGAGAGAGACGCTTGTGCCAGAGCCAATTCATATCAGTAGAAGCACGTGATACGAAACAGAAGTTATCAGTGGAAGTATTCATATTGATGATGTAGATATCTGCATGTCTAACACCATTGAGAATGACTTCCTTTTTCCTGTTCTTGACTTTGCACTTTTTCTTAGAGAAAGAAACTTTGTGATTCTTATCACACAGTTGACTGATGCTCAGAAGATTATGCATCAGGCCTTCAACATAAGCAACTCTTTTGAAAGTAGTTACTCCGTTGGTCAGAGTGCCATACCCTCGGGTTTGGCCTCTACCGTTTCCGCCAAAGGTCACAGCAGGACCTCTTTCTTCACGGTAGTTAGTGAGGACAGATTTAGAACCAGTCATGTGTCGAGAGCATCCACTGTCCAAGTACCAGATGCCCTTATCCTGACTGGAAGAATCAGTCGCAGAGGTGGAAGCTACAGGAGTTGTGGAAGAAGAAGCTTCAGGATCCTGAGGAGGAATCTCTTCAGGAACCTCTTCTATCTTAGCCATGAGAGCTAAGATAGGTTCCTCAATAATGGCCATGAGTGCCACTTGAGTATCTTCCTCATCAGACGAGTCATCAGAGGAGACATCATCCCAATCGCAGTCTTCTGCGATTAAACCTTTGCCTTTACGCTGAGTTTTCATCTTTTTGTACTTTTCCTTCAGGCGTTGGTATTTGGGGTTCTTGGAAGAAGATTTTGCAGAGGAGGGAGCAAACTGACTTTTTCTGTACCTGCAATCATTAGCAAAGTGTCCTTTGCCCTGACAGTTGTAGCAGATAGCAGTAGCCTTGTCAACAGGATCTGACTTAGGCTTGTCAGTAATAGAAAGATGTTTCTTTTTATGGAAGTTTCCCTTTTTGGCAAACTTTTTGAAGGATCTAGTTAAAAGAGCAAGAGATTCATTGAATTCAGGGTCTTCTGACATGTCAGAGTCAGAAGATTCTAATTCAGTAATAGTTACTGAAGAAGAAGAGAGCAGCAACAGGAGGAACTGAATCAGAAACCAATGCAACAGATGTGCTTTTGGATTCTTTAGAATCTCTTATGAGATTCTTTTTCAGTTTCTTCTGTTGTTCACGGTTCAGAAGAATACCGTACAGCTCACTTAGAGTGAGTGTCTTTATGTCCTTTGACATAGTTAAGCAGGAGGTGTAGATTTCCCAATGTTCAGGAAGAGCTTCCATGAACTTGGTAACCACCTCAGAGTTAGAATAGGTAGTACCGATGGTCTTCAGATCAATCAGAAGACAGTTGAATCTCTGATGTAGTTGGGAGAGAGTTTCATCCTTCTGATGAATAAAGCTTTCGTACTGTCGAACCAAGAAAATCTTTCTTGATTCCATAAGTACGGCGGTACCTTCATATTGAACACAGAGAGTGTCCCATATCTCCTTAGCAGAGCGAAGGTGACAGACAGAATGAAAGACGTCATCAGGGAGAGACATGGCAATGAGAGACCTAGCCTTGGTGTCAATGTTGACCAGGCGTCTATCTTCATCATTCCAGTCAGTTACGGGCTTTACCAGCTGTCTTTCAGGAACAGCAGGTTGACCAGCAGCAGCAGCAATGGGGTGGACGGTTTGTGTAGGCACATGTGGTCCGTTTTCCAGAAAATAAGGAATTTGGGGATCAGAACCAGAGAGGAAAAGTTCCATCCTGGTTTTCCAAAGAGAGAAGTTGTCTTTGTTAAACCGAGGAGGCTTTCCAGCAGAGCCGGTATCAAAGTAGTTATCCTTAGCTTGAAGAGCCATAGAATAAGAAGAGAGAGGATCACAAGATTTTTCTAGAGAAGAAAATGAGAGCTTGTAACTGCTCTGATACCACTTGTTGGTCCCAAGTAGGTGACCTTCAAGTAAGGATAGTGATTGGGATTATAGAAGGGGGGGTTGAATATAATCACACAATTTTCTCACTTTTAAATTCTTGTTTTATAAACAATATGAATTTACAGATTGTTGCGGAAATAGAAAAGACAATTAGTCTAAACTAAACAATCTAAGTTCTTTCACTATGCACTAAGTGAGAAGAGAATAAAGAAAGAAGATAGAAGGATAAAGAGAGAAAGGACTTGAGTATTTTAGGATGAAGAAAAAGTATGGAGAACATCTCTTCACGTCCTATTTATACTCCATGCATTTAATGCATGCAGACCTACTATTGTGACGTGTCACAATGTGAGTGGTCTGTTGTACTATTTACTATAAACAAATACTCTTTGCATGGTGTGCAAAAGAGGATGTTTGTAAACAGTTGCCTTATGGTCTGATAAGTACGGAGGGAACAGTAAAGTAACTGCCCTTATGTACTATTGTGTCAGAAAAGGCGTGTAATCCTTTTGTGCATTAGACTAAGACATTGTTCTAATCCTTCAGGATCAGGATACTGATCAGTGACTAGAGTCCTGAAACTGGGGACGTTCAGGGTCACGTGTATCCCGATGAATCTTCAGGATGTCATACGATAGTGAACAGACTGCTATCACTGAGTTCCGTCTTCAGATCACGAGCATGCTGTTCCTGTCATCAGCTATTTCTTCGACGTCGCTGATGGTTCTTTTTGTATGATCTTAATGTCTTCAGGAGGAGGTCTTCACTTCAGTGGACAGGATCAGTAGACTGCAGAACAGACTCGTTAGTCTCCTGATCCTGATCCTGATCTATAAAGTTAAGTTACAGCATAAGTAACATGGAATAACACTGAACAGACTCAGTGATAATTCCTCAAGCTATAACAGAAGTAAAAACCTATTCACTAAGTAAAGATTCAGGATCATTATCATTTCATCAGGTCTTAGGAGAGCTGGATCAACAAAAATGTACATTCACGTAGAAGAAAAAAACCATATAAATTATCATTATAAAAATAATTTTTGTTTGAATTTAAAATAAAACTTAAAAAGATAACTTTACAATTTTGTTTAATCATTAAGACTACAATGTTTATGAACTCGTGAAGCTGCCAGTGATGTGATTACATAAATTCATAAAAGCGTTAAATTTTAAGTCAAAAATGTAAAAACACAAAAGATAACAAAATAAAAATAGTAGATTTATGGAAACAAAGCAACGTCTTACAGAAAATGTGTGTCATGGCAGTGTGACCTATGCCTCACAAATTCGCTATAGGCCATTTTGAAATGGCAAAGACACTTTTTTAATATTGATTATTACATATAACCGGGTTTATAAGAAGCCACCAACTTCTAAGTAGGGCTGGCAATTTCCGACACGACCCACCAACCCGACACGACACGACACGAAAATAAAAGGGTTTGAGTTGAGGTTTTTGACACGCCAACCTGCCAACCCGCTAACCTGCCAACCCACCAAGTTTCAAGGGTTGACCCGCAGGGTTGGTGGGTTGATCCGTGAACCCGTTTATATTTAAATTAATTATTTTATATATATATATATATAAATATATTTTATTATATAATAAAAAATAGAAAAACTAAAAATCAAATCCACTCTTTATATTTATATTTTGAACAAATTCTAACAAACTCTAAGTTTATTTGTATTTTGAACATTAAACTTGCTTTATTTGAACTTGGAACTTGGTTGTATTTGGTTGCTTTTGAACTTGGTTGTATTTGGATGCTTTTGAACTTGATTATATTTGGTTGCTTTTGAACTTAATTGTATTAAAACTTTGTTTTTATTTGAATTGTATGAAGAATGACCTTTGACCTGTCAACCCGTTTATGACCCACCAACCCATTTATGATCCGTCAACTCGTTTATGACCCGTCAACCCGTTTATGACCCGCCAACACGCCACTAAGCCGCCAACTCGCCAACCCATGACACGACCCACGACACGATCCTTCACGGGTAAGGGTTGAAGAACTCGACATGATTAGCTAAATGGATGGAGTCAGGGTTGAGGTTTCTGACCCTCCAACCCACCAACCCGTGACCCGCCAACCCACCAACCCGCGAATTGCCACCCCTACTTCTAACCATCATAATAGACTACTTTATAAAGCTTAATTTATAGGACCAAAAATTAAAATGTTGTATCCAAAGGCGTCGTAATAAGTTTAGAGGACGCTTATAAACGTCTTAACGGATTTTTAAGGAAACTTTTAATAACAAGTGTCACATTAGCTATTTTAGATGACACTTTGAGAAAGTGTCCCTATAGATCCATCTTTTAGAAAACAATTCAAATAGTATCCTATAAAATAGCTAATACAACATTTTTCTTAAAATATGCTTTAAAAACCTGTTAGGACATTCATAAGAGTATTATAAATTTATTACAACATCTTTAGATAAAACATTTTATTTTTTGGTTCTATAAATTTAGTTCTATATAGTGTATTAATACGCTTTATTTGTGTGTTCTACAAATTCAAGTGTATAAAGTGGTCTATTATAAAGCTTTTTTTTTTGTTATCCTAAAAACTCAATTTTGTTGTTGTCAGCAGACAATGATGAATACAATTTTTTTAAGGAGGATGAAATTTAAGTAACGTGGTATAAAAACAAATCACTAGCGTATCGAGTCAAGATTTAAGGGCATCTCCAATGGGTAGCTCTACTTTTTACACCAAATGTCAAAATAGTGTAAGATTTAGTGTTATTAGTAAATATTCTCCAATGTGTAACACTATTTTTTACACCAAATCATTTTTATATTAATATATTATACTTTCAATAATATCTTTATATCTATTAACTTTACAATTCATACCCATATTTTTTATATTTAGATCATAACCTAATATATTCTATTTTTTATTAGTTATGAATTAATTTATTGCGATGCATAAAACTAAGCCTTTTATTAAACAATAAAATTGCATTAAATAATTAAAAAAGGAAATACATAGTAATTATTTTCATTACTATATTTTTCCTACAAATGATTGATTAACGCATTCTAAAGCTCGAAGTTTGCTACTTTGTCTTTGATTTGTCTATAAGGAGCGAGAAATTGTTGAAATTGGTTATTATCATTCATCACTGTTTCAATCTCTATCGGTGGTACTTCTCTTGCAAAATCAATTATGTTTTCATCTTTTAATATTAACTTATTTTCTTCGAGTATTTTATCAATTTGTATATTATTTCCTTAATGAAAACATAAATAAAAAATAAAATAATAATTAATTTTATATTTATAATATAAAATAAACCTATTAAAACTTTAACACTTAAAAAAACAAAAATAATAAATCTCAAAATTGAGGGACCAAAAATACAATTAAAAAGTAGTGTAAAAAATAGTGTTACACCAAATATAGTGTAATACTATTCATCACACTAAATCTAGTGTGAAAAATAGTGACCTCATTGGAGATGTGAATAGTGATATTTACACCAAATTTAATGTTTAGTCTAAAATTTAGTGACCCCATTGGAGATGGTCTAAATAGTGTAATATAAAAACAATGCATGATAGTTTAGACATCCACTAACACCGCATTTGTCTAGCATATGACTATAAGAGGGTAGAATAGTTATTTTATTTCTAAAATATGAGATAATAACAACATTATTGAAATAGTTTTTTATTTACTTTCATATTCTAAAGAATAAAATGGCTACTTTACATATATATTTGCCCTTATGTACAAGGCACATGCGGAGTTAATGGATGAAATTTAACTTTTCTTAGTAGGAGAGACCAAAACCAAATAATTTTGCATACCATTGTGTTGTTTTTTTAAAAACCAAAACCAAGAAAAAAACAAACCATAGGGACGAAATCTTCAATTTACTAAAAATTTATTAGGATGATAAAATCATAGAATATTTTAATGATATAGTTAATGTGTCTCCGAAGTAGACTATCTGTTTGAGATGAATGTATTGGTAGCCAAATATCGGTTATGGGCCGGTTATAACTAGGCTCAATCGGTTATCGGCCCTCGTTTAACTGTTTTTGACCAGTTAAACGCTAATAGGTTATGGGTCGGCTACGGTTAAGGGGTTAAAGATGGCTAGTCGATTGAGGTTGTTATTAACCGATTAATGGTATCCGGTTACATTTTAGTTACAGTTCGAGCCCAAATAAGTTAAGTTTATTCTTTTAGTAAAATTTCTAAATTAGGATTAATTATATAGAATATATAAAACTTTAAAAAATAAATCCGTACAATTCAAGTGCACTTTAACTAGTTCTAAACCTTAGCATTGCGCCTTCCCCCGTTGGTGGGGATCACCAAGTTAAAATGGTTCCAAACCGTTGTCTTTCGTCCATGCTTAGCAAGAACTTGGGCAATTTGTTCGTTAGATGCGTTGTGTTGTTCACCGGTCATTTTGGACGTGAAAATAGAAAGAGATGAAAATTGAGACTTGAAAGATTAGAATTTGCGAGTTTCAGAGAAACGAATATAAGTTGGAATTATAAATTATAGCGAGAATAGTTTGCATTTTTTTTGCAACTTGATAGCTAACCTCATACACCACACAACTTATTTATAGTGCTTTTGGGGGTTTAAAGGTGAAAAAACAGATGAAATTGAAAAACAGTCAAAAACAATATTTTTTTTAAAAATAAACCCGTTACAGTTATAAGTGTTACTCAAATTTTCCCAAAACCCTTAACCGATTACCCATTTTGGACATTTAACTGGTTATGTCACAGTTCTATAATTGGTTACATATCGGATTTTGCCTTGGTTAATCGAGCGAATCGACCCAACCCTAGCCCATTTGGCCACCTCTAGTAGAATGTTAAATGTTCGACCACGTATAGCCAACTCAAAAACCTAACAAGTTTCATATCTCCCTACTCGAACACGTTTGATTCACCTAAAGCTTCATATTTTAAAGAAATTTTGATTTCATATTTAAAATAAAGAGTAAATTACAATTTTGGTCCCTGTGGTTTACAATCACTATCAATAGTAGTCCCTCTTCCGAAGTAATTACAATTTTGGTCATTACGGTTTTTATTATATTTCAATTATGGTCCCTCTAACCAAGTTTATTTAAAAATCTTAATTAGTTTAAGATTATTTTTGTCAATTTACCTTTTCTTTTTTCTTTTAAGCTTAGTTAGTTCTTTTAATTACATGTTTTTTTTTTTAAATCGGTATCAAATAAAAATATATAACATGGTTATAAAAGAATTCAAAGTATAAACATAGATTTATTATCGTAATAAAAAATAAATAATCAATTAATAACTAAATATTTTTAATTACTTGTTTCTTTAAAAAAATCGGAATTAAAATCTTATAACAAGGATATTAAAATTCATATGAAGTAGTTAGCATTATATGAGATTTAATTATTTTTATAAATTGTTTAATATATTTAAGAATGGTATTCAGTTTTATTCTACACTACAAACCAAATATGAAAAAAATGTCAAACATTTCATTGTAATTTATAGAATGAAATACATGTTTTAAATGTATTGGTAGTTAAAATTATAATAAAACTATAAATGAAAATTGTTAAAAGATAGGAAAGAAAAAAGAAAACAAAATCATAGGGACTATAATTGTAATTTATCATATAATATAATAAAACAAAAAATGAAAAACAAAAAAAAAAATTAAATTGACATATATAACCTTAAAGTAAATAAGCTTTTTAACTAGAATTGGTCAGAGGGACCATAATTGACATAGAATAAAAACCACCATTACCAAAATTGTAATTACTTTGAAGGGAAAAGTCCAATAAAACCCAATAGACTTTAGTGGTTGGAATGATTAAGTCATTCGACAATTTTTTGGAACAAATAAACCATTAGACTTTCCAAAACCTATTAAGTAAATCCTTGAACTTTTTAAAACCTTTTAAATACATCATTATGACCTATAAAACAAGTTAATATGGTGAAATAATTGAAATTTTTTTTAAATATACTCAACAAACTTTCATACTCTGAACGATCAAATTCGTAGACATTTTTTGAACGAAAAATAACACAACCGTTGTAATATTGTTAGTTTCGATATTTAAAAAAAAAACGTTTTTGTTATAAAGATGATATATATTTAGGATTTTTGTTATTCTAACCAAATTTCTAAAGATTTCTTTAAAATAGGAAAATGATAATACGATATATATATATATATATATATATATATATATATATATTCAAATTTAGAGAACCTTAAGTAAAATATTAAAAAAGAGAAATAATTTACAAATCGATATCTTTTTTCGAAAAAGGAGATTAGACATCCTCGTTGGTTTTTACGAAAAGATAATAGGGTTTTGGATTACTTTTTTTAACAAAATTTCTAGTTCTTTAGATAGGAAAATTATAATGCAATTTAAATACAATGTTAAATTAAAAAAAAATGCAAATCTTTATTCTTTTTTTTAAAACTTATGAACGATGTTTTTTTTTCTATTCCGGAAAAAATATCGAACTAAAATTATTTCTTTTTTTCTGAATTTAGAAAATTCCAAACAAAATATCAAACAAATAAAATTAATTTTTAGTTCAATATTTTTGCGTAAAAAGGAAAAAAAAAGACGTAAGTTTTTACAAAAAATATAATAGAGATTCTGGAATTTTTTTATGAGTATTTTACTTTAAATTCTCTATAATTCTAAAAAGAATTTTTAGAAATTTGGTTATAATAAAACAAATACAAAATATATATCTCTTCTTTATATAAAAAAATGTATGAGCAGTATTTTTTCTCATCTCTACAAAAAAGAATTATTGATAAACCAATAACATTACAACGGTTTTTATGTTATTTTTTTGTTCAAAAACTATCTACAGACTTAATCGTTTAGAGTATGAGAGCTTGTTGGGTGTATTTCAAAAAAAAATTCAATTATTATACCCCATTAACTTGTTTTATAGGTGATAAGGATGTATTTAACAGGTTTTAGAAAGTCCAATGATTTATTTAATAGGTTTTGAAAAGTCTAGTGGCTTATTTGTTCCAAAAAATTGTCCAATGATTTAATCATTCCAACCATTAAAGTCCATTGGGTTTTCTTGGATTTTTCCCTACTTTGAAAGAGGGACTACTATTGATAATGAATGTAAACCATAGGGGCCAAAATTGTAATTTACTCTAAAATAAATTTTGAAGAATCTAAAAATGCTTTTAGATAAAAATGTATTTTATAAGAATATTTTAACATATTTTTTGAAATTTATTCATAATACATAATCAAAATTCAAAATTTAAAAAAAATTGTATTCAGTTCCAATAATTTATCTATTTTAGAGATTAGGATGTCATATTATTAAAATGAATAATAGTATACTATTTTTTCATTCTAAACATTTGATTTGAAAAAAATTTATTGGTTAAGTATAACAAAGAATGTTTATATCTCTCATGTAATCATTTTTGGAAGTTCGCCAAATATGAAGACTCACACTATTTTCTCATTCCTACAAAAACTTGACCAATCCGACTAACCTAACCTGAAAAGCCCTAAATAAAATCAACTTGAGGTAATCTGACATACAATCAACTTGAGGTAATCCTACGTAAAATCGATATAAGGTTGAAACAAACTTAGTCTATTGAAATTGGATTAGAACCAAAGTAACCCGACCAACCTGATAACCCGATGAAAGTTTTGGTGACTTCTTTAAAATTATTTGTATTTTCTTTAACAAGTTTTGTATCAACAATCAATCTAAGTCATAAGAAGACATTATTAGAAAGTTACACATAATAACTAAATACTCAATGAAGTTGTATATTTTCTCTTAAATGATAAATCGTATTTCAAATGAATGTCTCTTTTGTTTTTATGTTTCTAGTGTTGATTTTGCTTTGTTTAAATGTAACATTCCAACCCAAACGGCATGTATTGCACTTATCTATGTTAGGTTAAAAAAATTCAAATCATTAACGATGGATCAAATTATTCAAATGCCTTCGACTCAATCAACGCAAATCATAAGCACCTCAACTCATTTCTACTCCAAACAAAAAATTACCTAAAATCCTTATTTTCTTGATTATGAAGAATCTGATGTAAAATAAAAATTCTATAGACTAGGGTATATTTTTACTCCAAGAGTTACATTATATTATATGCTAAAATAGAAAATATAAGAGAGAAAAGATAGAAATCTCTAAACGTCCACATTTAAGATAGAAAAGTAATATTTAACTATCTCTCACCAATAGGAGACATCAAAATTAAGTATTTAAGAGACATGAGTTATATTTTATTAAATACATTGAGTATTTTACAAGGTTCAAAAAGTGTGAGGTGTGATCTGATGACGAGGTAAATCCTCAAGCCTTATGCTCCACAACAAGAACAAGGTGTTTTTCAAGGTGTAACACGACAAATTTTTGTCATATATAGAATTATGTACACATATATGTTTTATGTATATATATTATTCTATTCAAACAATAATATTAAAAATATACATTCATATATAAATAATTATATATATATTATTTATATAAAAATAGTTTTTGATTGAATAGTAAAATACAATTTAAAAATGAATTTATAACTCTATTTTTAATTGTGAGATCATAACGTTTATAAATTCGTGAAACTGTGAGTTATGTAATAAGTCAACTTTATAAAAATGTAAAACCCAAAGTTCAAAAGTAAAAACACAAAGATAAGAAATCAAAAAATTATTTTTTTTTTCTTGAAAAATTAGCCTTAAGAAAAAATGCACGCTGCGACACGTCATGGCCCGCATCATGGTGTCATAACGTGAGCCACGTCTTATAGAATTGCTACAGGCCTTTTCGTAAAACATGGAGACGTGCATTGTGCTAGGGGTGAGCATTGGGTCCGGAAGAACCGGCCCAAACCGGAACCGGTATTACCTATACGGTCCGATTCTCGGTTCTAAAAATTGGTCATTTCCGGTTCCGCTTCGAATCCGGGTTGGGTGCCAAATATGCGGGTAAAAAACCGGAACCGAATCGAGACCGGCATCGGAACCGGTAATACCTATACGGTCCGGTTCTCGGTTCTAAAAATTGGCATTTCCGGTTCCCCGGTTCCAAATACGGGTTGGGTGCCATATAATTATGCGGTGGTTTAAAAAATTTCCGGGGCACCGGCCCGAAAGCAATAAAAGACAATCTAATATTCTTATTATAATTAAAAAAAAATATAATTCTAACTGTATCATTCAATAAGTTCAACAAGAAACACTTAAAAAACCATTGGGCATTAAAAAACCATCGACCATTGGGCATTATAAAATATGTTTTTGACCAACATCAAATATCACCCTACAAAATTTATTTATACGGTTCCAACCAGGGTTTTCATCGGAAAACCGGGACGGACACCGGTATTATCTATATGGTCCGGTTCTCGATTATAAAAATCGACCATTTCGGTTGGTTCGGGTCGGTTTGGTGCTGCTCACCCCTGCATTGTGTCATCTTCTTTTTAAACATTGAAATTTTAACAAAATAGCTAATTACAAAATTACTAAAATAAAGTAGTCGTTAAAAATTAAATGCAAAGTTTTTAAATATTTTTAACTAATATTTTACTGTAGAAAAAAATAAAATTTTCCTAATAATATACCCCTTCTTGAAATAACTCCCTTGGTAATAAACCCATTTGTCCTGAAAATACAACCAACCAGTACCACCATACCATCAGTGTGAGAGCAAAGCCCAAAATAAAGAAAGGGAAAAACACACACCACACCAAACCAAACCAAACCAAAGAGAGAGAGACTCTCTCCTCCGCCACCGTCCTCCGCCACCGCCGGTGAGTTTTTCTTGAAATTTTCCGACCGTTTTTCTCTCTTTACTCTCTAACTCTAACTAGTCTTTCTTTCAATCGAGGAGGCATGCATCATTACCAATAATATCATCTCAAAAATTCTAATTTGCATCTTTCTTTGTCTTCTATTTTACATCTGTAATTCGTTTCTGATATTCACGATTCTAGGTTTATTTAGCACACTAAATATCGAGATGGCTTATTATTCATTCGTTCAATATATGTATGTATGTACTGATACTGCTAGGGTTTAGGGTTTAGGGTTTTATCCATTAGTTTGAAGCATTTCTTCTGATACTACTATGGTAAATTTAGCAATTTTTTAGTGGAAACATATGCATTTGTGTAGCTGTAATCACTTCTCATCATCATTTTGTTGATTTATGTTATTAGAATCCAACATCTGGACCATTTATTCTACTTATATGTTGTTGGAAAGTCTTTCTTTTTCCCCACCTAATACAATTAGAGTAGTCTCACATTGGCTAGACTTGGACCATTTCTCGCCTGTATATGGTGGAAGCTCCATTCTCTCCTTCTCAAGTGCTCTCTTTGAGAGTAATATAATGGATTCTTATATGGTAGGTACCACTTTAGGGCTCTCTACAGTATTAGGCGATCTATACTTGTCTAGCCTTCTATGGGACAATATGTGCGTGCATGGAGGGGCGTGTTAGAGTTCCACGTCAGCTAGACTTAGACCATTTCTCCTCCATATGTTGTCAAAGCTCCCTTCTCTCGTCCTCAAGGGTCTTTGAGAGTAATATAATGGGATTGAACATATTTTATTTATACCACTCTAGGACTACACAATATGGGGAAATCTATAATTGTAACTTGTCTAGTCTCCTCTCGACACCCTACGGGATTGCGACAATTTGCCCTCATTTTGCAGGGGGTGTGTTAGAGTCCCGCATCGGCTAGACTTGGACCATTTTTTCTCTATATATGTTGGAAACTCCATTCTCTGATCAAGGGCTTTTTCGAGGCCAAGCTAATGGGGTTCCATGTATTCTCACATGTATCACTAGAACCGTGAACTCAAGCGTCACTCGATCAATGTTGTATTTTTACTTTTATCCTTTTGGTGTAGGTTTGAGAGAATGACTCTGTTGATTTATAATAATTGAGATACTGTTCTTATTTATGTAATGTGGAATCATATGCTGATGGTAATGTTTGTTTTAGGATCTGCATTGTGAAGAATGAGTAAGAAGAAAAACCCTTGTGTGTTCTTGGACTTGTCAATAGATGGAAGTCCTGTGGAAAGAATCGTCATTGAGGTGAATAATGTTGTACCGAAGAACCGGTTTGGTCTACAGTTGTTTGTTATTTTTTTTGCCCCTGTATTAATCGGTTGGTTTTCTGGTTATTGGGTGTACGGCAAAATACATCAAAATGGAATCAATTTGTATTAGTTCCTATTAGTGTACAAATAATTTTTTTCTAAGTCAATGGAACAAAGTTTCAAAATTTCTTAACGTTTACCCAATTTACTCCGAACTTGTAACATTCGGTGACGTGAATATCAAGCTTAAGGGCCCCCTTTTTTGTAATCATTTTGTAAATGGGTATCCATGTCTCAAACAAGATAGTAGGTTTAGGTTACTGGTAAAACAGGTATATGTATATTTGAAACTTTGCTACATAGATTGATAAAAAAAAATGTTACATTAATTAGGAACTAAATTAAAATTTGTTGCATTTTGATGCATTTTGCTTTTGTGTTTATGCATCCGGAAAACATCAATGTGTTTATTGCTTAGGTTCATTTTTTTTTCTTGTTTTAGACATGTCATAGTGTGTAGCGTATATGTCTTCATTATGAATATCAGATGCTAATGGAAAGTAACGACCTGAACTGCAGCTTTTTGCCGATGTTGTCCCCAGAACAGCTGAGAATTTTCGAGCACTTTGCACAGGTATTTGCCATCTCCAGGGCTTAATGACTTCCGATATAATATACCGAAAAGACTAGATCTGCATTCCATTAAGTTATCAGGGAAATGAAAATGAAAAAGGGATAATTCCTATTCATTCCCTTGGAATGAAAATTTGGGCTTGTGGGGCGAATGGGCCCATTATATTATATAAAACCAAACAGTTTCTTTTATATTCAATCCATTAACTACTGTTAATACCTTTAACCAAACACCCACTTAATTTATTGTGTAGGGGAGAAAGGCATTGGAAGCACTACTGGAAAACCATTGCACTACAAGGGAGTTACATTCCATCGCATTATTAAGGGCTTCATGGCTCAAGTATGTTTTATATAGTCATCTCAGTTATCTATGAGTGTCCGTATATATTCACTAATGTAACTGAAAGTTTTTATGTGGCTGCATAATCATATCCTAGGACTGCTTTGATATGCATAGTGTAACAGTTATCTATAGATATATGGATGCATTTATAAAAAGTTCAGCACTTCAGCCCACCTTTGACAGATCATGTTTCAGGAAAATAGTTGCGCATACCCCAACAACCATCCTTTCACTTTCAGTAAATAACCTGTTAAGCAGCATCAGACATCATTATCATTAGTTTTCTTTTTAAAGGAAAAGGGGTGCCTTGCTGTAGAAAGAGAAGGAAATCTATCCCAAATGACACCCTTTTTTCTTGTAGTGGACACAGGATTTTTAACCTTGGTATGCACTAGAATAATGATTCTTTTTACACTAGAAAAAAGTTTTCAGTGCATACTCAGCGCAGAATATGCCGCGCTGCTAGGTGAATTCGTTCATTCTTTATATACACTTATCGTTCGTTAGAGGGAGGATCAAACAAGAACAAAGTCAAAATAAGAGAACAGAAAATGGGCCAAATTATTGTGATCTTGCACTAAAATCACATGCGACTACGAAACACGGTCAAAACAAAGGATGACTTGGGCCGCCACCTCAGGTCGCGTGAATCACATGTGATTTAGTGATTACCTATCTGGTCACAATTTTGCATTTGAACCTGACTCTTGTTGCTATCATTCTCTAAATTTGCATGGTCGCCGTCTAATAATTTTTTTCATTGCTCTGCAGGGAGGCGATTTCTCAAAACAAAACGGTATGCATTTCCTTTAAATCTCGTTGTTGGCAAGTGGAGAAGCTCTTTTTAACTTCTTTCTGCAGGCCCCGATTTGTAAGGCATGACCTTTTGATGGTTTTCAGGCACTGGTGGGGAAAGCATCTATGGAGGAAAGTTTGCAGGTACAATCTGAAAGATCTTCCTTTTGGCTTGTATTTGTAGGATTTATGTGTTATTATTTAGCGTTCTTGTTAACGTTAATACTTTCTGCTCTTGTCATAGATGAGAACTTCAAGCTGGACCACAGTGGGGCTGGTATGCTC
The DNA here is from genome assembly GCA_030169165.1 of Centaurea solstitialis. Lineage (NCBI taxonomy): Eukaryota > Viridiplantae > Streptophyta > Magnoliopsida > Asterales > Asteraceae > Centaurea > Centaurea solstitialis. Next base: position 73,656,108 of record CM058040.1, read on the forward strand.
TCTATGGCAAATGGTGGGCCAAATACCAATGGCTCTCAGTTCTTTATACTCTTCAAGCGTCAGCCCCATCTCGACGGGTAATTCTTAACCATCTCGTTTTCTTGCATTATCAGTATTATTTGTCTGTCTGATTAAAACGACGGACATGTTATATTACAATAAGAAAAGTTGTAAATGGCATGAGACATGGCATGCCGGCGAGGCCAAACCTGAGGTCTTAGGAGCTGTGGTGTTTTTCAAGGCATGTCTTTTGGTGACATCTCTATACAATATATAGTATTATATATATAGAGGAAAGTTCAAATGTGAACTCAATTATGGTTGTGAACATGAGGACGAATCTCAGTTACTCATCTGGTCAATAAAGGTGGCTTTGACCGGGTCCCCTCCTTTAATGATATCCACCCTCCCATGAATCGCGTCAATCATCCGTGATTGCATCCACCGTAACCGAAGATGTGTGGCTGAGATTCATTCTCACGTTCACAACCAAAATTGAGTTCACATTTGAACCTGACCCTATATATATATATATATATATATATATATATATATATGAGGGTTGGGTTTCGGTGAGAAGTTGAGGTTAACGTGAGAAGTGGTTATCAACCGTGGATGCACTGGATGTACATTACGATGAGATGCACCAGATCAGTTCCCTTGTAAAGCGCAATTCATGAGAGGGCATGAGATCAAGGGTTTAATCCACTTCTCACGCTTCTCGTCTTTAACTCAACTTCTCACACGGTCTTTTGCCTATATATATATATATATATAGGGTTGGGTTCCGCTGAGACGGGAAGTTATGGTGAGAAGGGTAAGAAAGGATCTTCATCCTTGGATCAATCCTAATTAAAGATCAACACTAATAAGATGGATCGGATCATGTGAAAAGCGCAATTCATGGGGTGTGTTGTGAGACAAAAAGTGATCAACAGTTCAAATCCCTTCTCACACTTCTCAGCTTAACTCTTTTTCTCACACGATTCTCTCTCTCTCTCTCTCTCTCTCTCTCTCTATATATATATATATATATATATATAGAGGGATTTTCTTTTGTGAACTTATATTTGGTGTGAACTTGTGAACTTCGCCAAAAAAAACGATTATATGATAAAATTGGTTCTCGAAATTGTTTCATATGATGAAATTATATTATATGAAACAATTTTTGTTGAAATTGTTTCATATTTCGGTGGTTTTACGTGAAATCAAAAGGTTTCATAAAAATATATGAAACAATTTCATAAAAATATATGAAACAGTTTCATAAAAAGGGAAAAGTTACGTAAAAAATACCGAAATACGAAACATTTTCATCAAAAAATGAATCATATAATATAATTTCATCATATTAAACAATTTCATTAATTTAACCTATGAAATCGTCGTTTTGGCTTAAGTTCACAAGTTCACACCAAAAATAAGTTCACAAAAGAAAATCCCTCTCTCTCTATATATATATACCTCTAGAGGGAGTTTAATTTGTAAACCTCAAATATCTTGTAAACCGTGTAAACCAATCCACACCATTGATTTTTAAAAACGTTTCCATATTTCACATTTCTATATTTCCATAATTATTGACTTACCATATATTTCACATTTCCATATTTTCTATGAATCCATATCCTCCTTTGATTTTTTTGATCAAGGGCCACGATGAGTTCACAAAGTTTACAAGATATTTGAGGTTTACAAATGAACCTCCCTCTATACCTCTATATATATATCTATATATATAAAGTGTTATGCTATTACTCAATGTGTCAATGATCTTAAGCAATTTAGATTAGTTTATATATTAAAAACCAACAATTACGACATTTAAAAAGGTAATATAAACTCAAACATTACTTTACAGAACCCCCGGCATTAGTCCATGGCGTCAACACAGGCCTTGACCACGACCCTCCACGGCGCCTGTTGTGGCGAGCAATTTGAACCCTGATAACAAGTCATCCGCTTTTGATGACTTGAGCTGAACCGAATTTAAAGGAGTCATTGTTATTAACTCTAGTGTCATTGATCACATGGCAGGAAACATGTCGTTTTTGGAAAGGTGGTAAAGGGAATGGAAATAATTAAGAAGATTGAGCAGCTTGGAACATCTGATGGAAAGCCTTCTGGTTTGGTAAAAATCGCCGACTGTGGTGAAGTTTCTGAAGATAAAAAGAGCAATGTGGTAGAATCTGAGAAAGGTATTGTTTGATACTTAAGCAGATATATTTAGTTATGTACTTTGTGATAACGTTTCTGCTTTTTTAGGAAAAAGGAAAAAATCTGGGAAGGCGATTTCTTCGGATGATAGTTCTGATGGGCGGGGAAAAAAACGTCGTGGTACAACTGTCAAGGATAAAAGGAAGAAACGAAAGAAGTACTCGTCTTCCGAGTCTTCCAGCTCTGGTTCAGATTCTGAATCTTACTCTTCAGAGAGTGATTCTTACTCAGAGTCAGATTCAGAAGCTGATTCAGACTCTTCTAGTTCGTCTAGTGATGGAAGACGTCGGAAGAAGAGATCGACAATGAAAAATGGCAAACAACGTAAAACCAAAAGGAGAGAAACAAGGAAAGAAAAGAGAGGTTTGGGTGGCAAAAGATCAAAGCGGAAGTCCAAATGGTATGATTTGGATTTATAGGTTAAACCTCTTTCCATACAGGTTTTTGCAGCGGCAACCTTGGGATATTTTCCATGTGGGTGCACCTTTAAGGTGGATCTAAGGCCTGCAAAGTCGGCTGATGTGTTTTTGGGGGAATTACAGCGTTTTTGGGGATTTTTTTAAAGTTTGTTCTTTGATTTTGAGGGAGTTTTTAAGTTTTTTAGTTGATTTTGAGGGTATTTTGAAGGCTTGTGGTTGGCTTCGAGGGAATTTTTGGAGTTTTTTTATTGGTTCGAGGGAATCTTGGAGTTTTTTCATTGATTTCGAGGGATTTTTTATAAGTTTTTTGGTTGATTTCGAGGTAACTTTTAAAGTTTTTGGGTTATTTCGAGGGACTTCTTCGGTTTTTTGGTTGACAATTTTTGTATTTTTTTAATATCTTGGAGCACCCCTCAAATTTTAGCGCGTGCACAAAGATCTGTTGAGGGGGTGCACGGGCCCCTACTGGGGCAGCCTTCGTAGGTCCGCCATTGGGTTTTCGCATCATTAATCACACGATGACTAGTGTCATGTTTCTAACTAAATGAAGTTGACTTACGTAGGAGCTCAGAAGGTTCAAGTGAATCAGAAAGCAGGAGTGGTAGCAGTAGCGGATCTGATGATGAAAAAAATCGGGGTGTTGCAAAGACTAAAAGTAGACCTCCAAGTAGTTCCGGTATCCCAAACTTACCTTTTTCTTATTTATTAACGTGGTTGTCATGTAGTGAACTACCTTCAATTACCTGAAAATAGTTTTAAGAAAAAGATGCTTAGAAATCGTTTTTATCAATCTTTCATGTTGATAATTCTACGTAATACTGACTTGTTGGTGTTACAGGTGTAGACAAGAAAACTCCACGAAATCTCTCACGAAAAGAACGTGAAGCAAAGGTGCAAGAGGATCATGATTTAAAGAAAACTGTGGTTACCTCGTTAAATAAAGAGCAAGAGCCAATGCTGAAGAATACCGAGCTTCTGAAAAGCGGACTTGTTAAGGAAACTGAATCTGAAAAGCCTTCTAATCAAGTTCAGCATTCAGACGACTCGAACAAATCCAGGTTTGCTTTAGGTCTTTATATCCATTCCACTATTCACATTCAACCAGTTTATAAGAATTTACAAGTAACTTGTGACATGCACATGTGCATACGGTAAAGATGAAAGGTTACCGGGTGTTTCTCAACTTTTCATTTTTTCGGGGGTTTCCCCTGAAACTCCCTTTATGCATACAATTCTAAGTATTTATGGATATACCACCGTGATAACGACTACTTTAAATCACAGTATTGACCACGATTTGCTTTTTTGACCGCTTTAACAAATAGGTCACATTTGTTGTGTTTTTCTCTGCATGATTTTGTTTTTCCTATAATTGTTATTGTTTCGATCAGGAATGACCGAAGTCCTGTTAGGAGTGGCTCTAGGAGAAGCAGAAGCCCGATCTCAAAGCGGGTTACAAGGAGCCCTAGTCTTCCAAACGATACTAAATCACCATCTAGAAAGCCGGGTCAAGAAAAGGTGAGAAGTTCTTCAAAGAGTCCTTCACCAAAAGCCTCTCGATCATCTGTGGCCGAGAAGGATCTGTCAAGGAGCCGATCCCCAAACGGCACTCCGAAACGAATTAGAAAAGGGAGAGGTTTCACTAAGGAGTATTCGTTTGCACGGAAATATCGTACACCAAGCCCTGAGCGGTCTCCTCGAAGGTCTAATCAGTTTGGTTACGGTCAAGGAAGGTATCATGATAGGTAATGATATGTTCTTCAGAAAACAAATATGCATGTTGTCTGGTCAACTTTTATCCACAAGCCATTTATTTACCAAAAATTGCTTCCCTCAATGATGTTGACTGTGTTTTGGGAACTACATATTTCAAGTTCATTTCCGGAGGGGGTGCTTTTATAGTGTGTGGCATGTCGTATATGTGAGGGTGAATACACATCATAGAGCCCTAATGTAAAACTGTCTATTTTTCGGAAGTTTTACTAAATGCTTACAGGGTAAGCGCTTACCAATATCATTTATCTTATTGATTGAGCATAGAAAGAACCGAGAAGCTTACACGGTAAGACACAGAGGAAGGACCGAGAGTCTTACCTGGTAAGTATTGGAAATGACTCTTAATTGGTAAGCGCTTAGTAGGCCTGAGATGCTTACCAACAATTCACTTTTACGGCCAATGGTGTTACACCATAAAGTAAATGAAGATGAATCTTTCGCCGGTAAGTGCTTTCCCAGTTACCCTGTAAGAATCTGGTAAATCGGCCAACGCTTAGCCCGTAAGTGCTTACCGGCAAGAGTCACAATTGTCGTTTACCTTATGGGGAAACATTTCCGACCATCAAAACGGATTGATGACAAGGGTTTATAACCTGGTAAGCACTTATCAGCTAAGATTCTCGGTCCTTTTTATGTTCACCCGGTAAGGTAATTGAACCGGCAAGCGCTTAACAAGGTAAGTGTTTAGTAAATGGCCCCTATCAAGGACTCATTTCTATTCTTCATCTTACATTTTATTTTTTTTGCTAATGACAACCACATAACACTCGAATCTTACTAGGTATCCAAATTATAGACGTTATTCTGAGCGTTCTCCACCACGACGACACCGAAGTCCACCAAGAGGCAGGAGCCCTCCCAGGTTCGCCTTCACTCTTCTTCTCAACCCGTTCTCTAGATTTTTCTGCCACTTTACTTTATGTTGGCACTTCTGCTATTGCTTACATGGTACACCTCCCCAGTCCACTTCTCTTCATATTACACAAAATGTAAAATATCTTAGTTGCGTTTACGAGGAAATGCTCTTAATTGAAAACCAAGTGACCAGTTACTTGTGAATCCCATGTACCCAATACTAATCAACAGCTACATACACACTATCTGTTTATATGTATTACCGATTACGGAATAACTTCCCATAGGATCAAATTGACCTTTATGTGCGATGGTTATGTATTCTATATTTCTTGGCCTATGGTCTTGTTCTTTGTTCTTATTCAAATAATGAAACCAACCCAGTGTTGATTATTATTGAAATGCATCTATTGAGCGGTTTTTGGCTCGTAAATGGGGTTGGCAGTCAACGTGAGGGTATATGCATCTTATAAGGAAGACACTGGGGAGTCTGTACTTCAATTTTGTTAGGACAGAAAGCTAGTGGCTTGTGAAGGTAAAGAATTTTCCATTCAACATCGGAATAAAATGAACTTTTACATGGTAAATAGAAAATAGTCTAAAAACCAAAAGGACCCAGTATATCCCACCCGGAAGTACAGTCTGGGGCACAGAAAATAATCCCTATAGATGAAGTTCATCTCAATGACAATTTTATCCTTTAATAAAAGTGGAGTAATGGATATCTCCATGTCATAGTTAAAGGTAAAATTGGAAAGTAGACACTTAAAAGTTAGAAACGTGGACACTTGTTTTATGACCGAGGGAGAAGAGACATGTACATGAAGCTGAATAATAAACCGGAAAATGAGTGATTTTTTTCATCATTTCATTTATACCAAATTTGCCCATTTGTAGATACAGGCGGAGGAGTCGTAGTAGGAGCATCACTCGCAACAGGAACGGGCATAATAGTCGAAGCCCTCAACGCAGCTCTAGTCCAGTTGAAAGGCGGCCGAATTTAAGCGACAAATTGAAATCCCGTCTTGGACCTAGGGTGGCGGCCTCACCCAGGAGGTCAGCCTCAAGTTCACCCTCTGGTAAGCATCCTAAGAAAGTGGCTCCGAGCAGGTCAAGGTCCAGGTCCAGGTCCAGGTCCAGGTCCAAATCAAGTTCACCGGGCGGTCAAAGGGGTCTGGTTTCGTATGGAGATATTAGTCCCTGAAATGCCCCTTCTATGGTTTTAACATCTATCTATATTTGATTAGGGACGCCGTTGTATGTTTGTCAATGATTTTGTTTTGCTGGAATTTCGAATCGAAAACTAGGCAGATATATGTATTTCCTTGTGTGATTTGGTAGACTGATATTGTTTTGGTGAACAACTTCATGCCTATGTTTTCTGAATATGTGTAAACTTCTTGCTTTTGAGATATATGTGGGTGATTGACATAAAATCAAGGTTTAAACGGCTAAAAGGGTATTATACCCTTGTATCAATTGACAAAATGAAATGAATAGTAAAGATATGAAATAAAATACAATTTTGATCCTTATAGTTTAATAATTTCTAAAATGAAATGTACAATAAAGATATGAAATCAAATACCATTTTGGTCCCTATAGTTTGATATTTAGAATGTTTTTAGTCATTGATATTTAAAAATTGTATTTTTCATCCTTAAGAGTTTTTTTATTCCATTTTCATCCTTTCAACCAACTTTGTTAAATTAAGTTGGTTAACTCATCTAAAATAATGTTTGATTAAAATACATATTTGGTTCTTATAGTATACCATCTTTATATTTTTTTTCCTCAGATTACATAATTCACATTTTGTTACTTTACATTATTTATTTATTTTATTACGATATTTGTTTTTATAGGTTAATTATAAACTATTATAACTTTAAAAAAAGTAATCAAATAATTTCATTAAACTACTTATGATAAAATCTATCACAGTTTATAACCCGGTGCGAAGCCCGGGCTTTTAATAACTAGTTGTAATCATATTCTAATAATTTATAAGGAAAAAAAAAGATTGACATTGAAATTTACTTTAATTACAAACAATTTACTTTAATTACAAAATTGTCATTGTAATAAGGCCATCCACTGTGGATGGATGGGGTACCTCTTACCCGTCGGGTTTCTTGAAGGGTACACCGCCGCGCCTCAAACGGGTAGCCCCCCAATCGGTTTCATGAAGCAGTTGCAAAATAGACATTAACCCACCCCCACCCCCAATGGTAACCCCAACGGATAGTTTTAGTTATTTTTTTTTTCAATTTTAAATACTATATATACCATACTATTTTCACACATTTCCTACACAATTATTCACAAAATTTCTACACATTTCTTTTACACAAAATAACCTATTCTTCTACACATTCCTTCTACACATTTCTTCCAAATGGATAAACAAAAGACTCCGAAACAAACGAAACGTTCGAGCCGATAAACCCAAACCCAAGTCCCGCCGACAACTTTGAGTTCCGCCGGTTCATATATACCACAAATGCCGAGTCCCACATATCTCGCCCGCAATATGGATTGGGTCATCCCACCATCCGCCGCCATATACGATCCGAATCTTTTTAACGCCAACGTTCCGCAATACGGAATGAGCCATGCCAATCTTTTTACCGTTGATGGCTCAATCGTTTACGGGAATGCTCACTCATTCGAGTCCCATGGCGTCTCAATCAACTCCGACTACGATGCCAAATATAAACGAGCCCCGAGAAAGGGAAGAAAGCTCGCCCGACTTCGATGATGTACCCGAAACGCAACCAACGACACCGCCATCCCCACCACCACCATCGGGTACGAGCAAAGGCAAAGGCAAAGCCAACGAGCCAAAAGACGCGAAAAGAAAATTCCCCGACCGGGCACCGCCGAAAGCGTGGACACCCGTGGAGGAGGTTGAGTTGGGAAAGACATGGGTGGCGACGTCGGAGGATTCCGTAGTAGGTAACAATCGTTCGCAAGATATCTTTATATATTGATTGTGTCATTTTGTGTATATAACGCAACTTACGAACTTTTAATTTTTTTTCATGTAGATGATTTTTGGGATACGGTTAGAATATCTTTCGAGCAACGCACGGGATTCCCACCAAAACACCGCACCATGCATCAAATAAGGAGCAAATGTGTATCCTTGGGCAAATTTGTCCTAAGATTTTCCAACATCTACAACAACATAAAATCAAATCGAAAAAGCGGCAAGGGTGACATCGACTGGTTAGCAAAGGCTCGCTTCCGTTACAAAGAAGAGCACAAGAAGCCTTTTCATCACGAACATGTTTGGAAGGTGCTCAAGGATTGCGAGAAATAGATGCGCACACCTCTCATAGGTGCCACCGCTCGTCCTAAACGATCAAAGACTTCCGAATCCGGGACGCCCACCGACGCTTCCGACGCACACGGTCCTTTCAATGTCGATGACGAGGACGAAAACGAAGACGAAGAGGAGCGTCCACGACCCATCGGTAGAAACGTGGCGAGGGGTTCGGCATCGGGTTCTACGGGAGGCGCCTCGAGCGAAAGCGTCTCCGGGTTGTTGAGTGAGTTAACCACGCTCAACACGACATCTCGAGAATTACTCAATAAAAAACGAAGGGACTTGGACTTGCGCGAAAGAGATTTGATGTTTCGTGAATCGGAGGCGGAGGAGAAAAGGAAACGGCGAGACTATAGGTTTTACATATCGTCGCATGCACATCTTTCGGGCGGTGCGTTATATACAACGTTGGAAATGAAAGAGAAGCTACGACAAAAATATGGATGAGCGCCTCTCGATTGATTTTTAGTTTTTAATTTTTTAGATTTAACGCAATTTTTAGTTTTTAATTTTAAGTAACACAATTTTAATTTTAATTTTATTGTAACGTTTTTATTTTAATTTTTAATGTTAGTATTATTTTTATTAAAATTTTTAAATGTAATTTTTTAATTTTTATTTTTAATATTAGAATTGTTTTTTAAAATTAATTAAAATGAATTTTGATGGAGTGGGTTGCAGTGGGTCGACAGTGGATGAATTGGGTAGTTTTGGGTAAAATAGTTGAAAACTGATGTGGCGCTGATGTGGCAGTTGAAACCATTGGGTTGCAGTGGGTCGACAGTGGATGACCTAATAAAATAAGAAAGTAAATTACAATTTTCGTTCTTGTGATTTCATATTTTTAATAATTTTTGTCCCTGATTTTTTATAATTGTTTTTCATCTCTATGGTTTTATTTTCATTTTATTTCTGTCTCTCTAATCAACTTTATTAAAGTTGGTTAACTCATATAATTGATCACATATTTGGTTCTTATATTAGAACATTTTTTTTATTTTTTATTCTTAAATTACTTAATTCACATTTTGTATTTTTACTTTATTTATTTATTTATTGTATTAACACATTTTGTTTTATTGAGTAATTATAAACTGTTATAACTTTAAAGAAAAAACTATCTAATAATTATACAACTTTACAATTAGCAGGAAAGAATATTATTATACCATACAATTTGCAGAAAAAAATGCGACCCTTGTCATTGTAGTTAAATTACAACAACACTATGATTTTAGTCCATGCCGTGTGATATTTATAACGATTTTCTTCCCTACTCTTTAACAATTATTTTTTTATCCCTGTGGGTTTTATTTTCATTCAAGTTTAATCCTTCTATTCAACTTTGTTAAATTAAGTGGTTAACTCATTCAAAAAAATATTTGATTAAATTACATATTTGGTGATTATAGTAGACCATTATTTATATTTTGTATTCTCAAATTACATAGTTTACATTTTTTTACTTCTTACTTTATTTATTTTATCAGTGCATTTTGTTTTTTTTATTATTTATAAACTATTGTAACTTTAATCAAAAAAATAATTATGCGCCGGTGTTCACCTGCATTCAATCACCACATTTAATTCTTATTTATTACGATTTTTATTAATTAAAGTTAATAAATAGTCAAATATTGTTGACCAAATAGATAACTGAAATAATAAATTTATAAGTTAAATATTTTCAAAGCATTAGGTTAAAATCTCTTAAAATGAATATTTTTATTTATTCTATCTTACTATTTATAATAAAATCCATCACAGTTTATTTGGGTTATTTAGGGGTTTGATCTCGAAGGTGCTTTTAATTAAATTCATGACCTCCTGGCCTAATAAGAAAAAATAAATTTATGCTCATGAGAAGGTTATAGATTTAATTAAAATCTCATTTAAGGTTGTATACCTAATTCACTACAGTTTTTATAATTCACTACAATTTTATAACCCAGTGCAAAGCATGCTCTTAATACCTAGTAATAATTATATATAATGAAATATTTTATATTATTATTCAATGAGTGAATGATATATATATATATATATATAGGGGCAGGTTCAAATGTGAACTACTTTTTGGTTGTGAACGTGAGGACAACCGAGAGCGCGACACGTGGCGGATGACTAGGCGCCACGTCATGTCCACGGCGGATGACTAGGCGCGATTCATGGGAGTGCATTGAATTAAAGAGGGGGGCCACACTGTGTCGCGCTCTCGGTTTTCCTCACGTTCACAACCAAAAAGTGGTTCACATTTGAACTTTCCTTATATATATAGGGGTGGGTTCAAATGTGAACCACTTTTTGGTTGTGAACATGAGGACAACCTAGAGCGCGACACGTGGCAATCTGATATCCGCGGGTCAAGGCTTATTCATTCTGAATAAATCCGCGGGTTAGTGTTATTCATACTGAATAAAGCGTTATTCAGACTGAATAAGCCTTGACCTGTGGCTAACCCGCCTGCGTCAGAGTGCGTTAGAGTGCGACTAAGCCTTATGCATACTAAATAACGTTTTATGCAGTCTGAATGATACTAAGTCAAAAAAAAAATTAGATTGCCACGTGACGTTTTCTGCGTTGTCCTCACATTTACAACCAAAAAGTGGCTCATATTTGAACTTTTCTCTCACTATATATATATATATATAGTGGGAAGTTATTTTGCAAACCATAAAAAACGTGCAAACCGTGCAAACTCATGGTTGCACACGTAAATCAATGAAAAATCTTTTATAGAGTCGTTTAATATGATGAAAATGTTTCGTATACTAAATTTTGTGATGAAATTGTTTCATATGAAGGTGTTTATTTACGTAGAAATGAAAAAGTTTCATAGAAACGATAAAAAAGTTTCATATGAATAAAAAACACCAACATATGAAACAATTTCCTCAAAATTTGATGTTTATGAAACATTTTCATCATATTAAACAACTCCATGAATCAATTTCACTGATTTTACGTGTGCAACCATGAGTTTGCACGGTTTGCACGTTTTTTATGGTTTGCAAAATAACTTCCCTCTATATATATATATATATATATATATATATATATATATATATATATTAAAAACCCATTAAAAGCCTTTTTTTTTCTCAATTTTGATGAATTTTTTATAATGACTTTGAGAGTTTTTTTGTTGATATTCAGATGTTTCTTTTGATTGATAAATTTTTGTAGGGAATAATAGATTGTCAAAAAAAAAAAAAAATCATTTTTAAGCTGAAAAAAGAAAAAAATAGAAACATAAAAAAGTTTTAATCGGACACATTGGAGCCCCCAAGTTTAATGTGGTGTCAGGCTTGAACCACGAATGTTGCTGTGAGCCTACACAATTCAAGTCTTTTATTTCACTAACCAATCAAGATGAATTAAATAATATTTCATTTTAAAGAATCAATTTTGTTCCAAAAGAACAAAATATTAATTTTATAAACGAAATATAGATCATTTCATCGTACGAAACAGTAAATAGTAAATATAGCAAATTATGCATTAAAAATAGGGCCCCATACTAAAATCTTTCTCCATGGCTTAAAATTAAAACTACTACCCTCTTAAATTGTATAATCCGTGGATGGGTTTCAATTTTCAAACCATTCTGACTTTGAATGCATATCAATTAATATTATCAATAAATACTCAAATAATTGATATGATATGAATAGTACGTACTCGATGTAGTAGTAGTCTTTAACTCTTTATGGAGAGGTGGGTAGTTGGGTTTAAAGCCTAGGACCAGCCCGAAACCTTTTACATTGTCTTCTCGAATTTCAGAATACAAGAAAAAACAAAGAAAACGGAAAGAAATTTTATATGTTTGTTTTTGAAAGTGAAAAGAAAGAAAGAAAATAAATTTCTATGTTTCAGTGTAGGAAAGAAAGGAAAGAAAACAAAACAAAAAAAAGGTTACAGGTTTATAGCATGTTGCCGTATATGAAGAAAGGTAGATCGGTCATTTGTCCATTTGCATGCATTTTGGGGTTGTGTTTTGTTTAAAAAAAAGAAATTCTAGGTAAGATATGTAAACTTTAAGGTATGCAATTAATCCTTTTTTCATATAATTTGTTAATGTATTTAATGCTCATGTTTTCTATGTTAAACATTTTAAAGATAAGTAATTTCTTTAGACATGGTAAGTGTTAGCATGTTAACCGACTTTCTGAATTCAAATTTGTCATATTTAGAAGGGTTGTTCAAAAATCAAATCAACTTTAAGAATTACGTTTGTTTTTTAAGTGTGCTGATTACTGAATTTGTTCCACTTAATTTAGTGGGGTGTAAAAATAAAACTGAAATCTTTAAGACTGTTTGTTTTAATTGGAAAATTTTAAACATTTTCAACTGAATTTTAAGTGGTGGTGCTAAAGACTGAAACTGAATCTTATAAGACTGTTTGTTTTATTGAAAACTTTTAAACATTTGAATCTGATTTTTAAGGTATTGTTTTATTAAAAGCATTATTCATAACAAGTAAAATTAACTGAAATGAACAATCCAAATTAATTAATGAATTTATAAAACAATCCAGCAGCTTAATAAGCTTTATAGAACAATCCAAACAAGCTTAATGAGCTAAATGAGCTTTATAGAACAATCCAAACAAGCTTAATGGGTTTATAGAACAATCCAACCAAACAAGTCAATCCAAACAAGTCCAAACTTAATGAAATAGTGAAAAATTGAACAAAAAGTGGCTAGGCTATCACGTTTTTGTAACACCCCAAAGCCCAAAGCTATAGGCTGGCCCAATAACTTCGAGTCCAACTAAAAACCATGGTGGAAGTTATTGGTAGCCCAGGACTTGAGGCTTATAAGGTGCTAACAACATCTACTTTCTATCCATGTGGGACGGGTTGTTACAAACTCCCTCACTTGAAATCCTGACGTCCTCGTCAGGCCTACCCAGAATCTTTCTCTCCTTGTCCTCGGCGATGTGGGATTCGCCTAAGATGTTACCAACATCTCCCCTCGAGGACTCATCATTCCCGATGAGGTTTGCCCCACCATCCCGATGGTACAAGGATCGGCTATGATACCATTCTGTAACACCCCAAAGCCCAAAGCTATAGGCTAGCCCAATAACTTCGAGTCCAACTAAAAACCATGGTGGAAGTTATTGGTAGCCTAGGACTTGAGGCTTATAAGGTGCTAACAACATCTACTTTCTATCCATGTGGGACGGGTTGTTACAGTTTTCGGTAAGTGGTTATTAAGTGATAAGTGGCACTTATCACTTAAAAAAAATAAACAATCTTATTGGGAAAACCACTGACCGAATAAGTGATTATACCCCAATAAATTCTAATTAAGTGATAAGCCTAAACAACAAACAGCCTCTAAATCTTTTTTTATATTTGTTATGCACTTGATTGTAGATTTAATATCATATTAGAATTTAGATATACTTGGTTGTTATGATGTATTTGATTGTGTTATATATATACACACATATATATAGAAGGAGGTTCATGCGAGAAGGTAAACATTTTGCAAGAAGACGAGAAGTCATAATATCATATATGATTTCACGTCATTTGGATATGTTTAATCATATATGATTAAACGTCTATGTATTGTCAATGTAACATGTGTATAATCATATATGATTAAACTTGTGTATCATATATGATTAAACACTTCTATCCTTCTCGCAAAATATTTACTTCTCGTTTGAACCTTCCCCTACATATATATATATATATATATATATATATATAGGGTCAGATTCAAATGTGAACTCAATTTTGGTTGTGAACATGAGGACGAATCTCATCACACACCTTCGGTTACAGTGGACGCGATCACGGAGGATTGACGCGATTCATGGAAGGGTGGAGATTATTAAAGGAGGGAAGCTGGTCAAAACCGCCTTTATTGACTTATGGGTGGCTGAGATTCGTCCTCATGTTCACAACCAAAATTGAGTTCACATTTGAACTTTCTCTCTCTCTCTCTCTCTCTCTCTCTCTCTCTATCTCTCTATATATATATATATACGGTCAGGTTCAAATGCGAACCACTTTTTCATTGTGAACGTGAGGACAGACGTGAGCGTGCCACGTGGCAATCTGACTTGCGCGGGTTAGCTTTATTCAGTCTGCATAAACCCCGCGACTTAGCTTATTCAGTCTGAATAAAGCTATTGTGCAATCTGAATAAAGCTAACCAACAAGCTAAGTCGCCCGCGTTAGAGTGCGACTAAGCTTTATTCATACTGCATAAAGCTTTATTCGTATTGCATAAAGCTTTATTCAATATGTATAATAGCTTTATTCAGTATAAATAATGCTTAGTCGAGCGAGTTTCAGATTGCCACGTAGCGCGCTATCGGTTGTCCTCACGTTCACAATAAAAAAAGTGTTTCACTTTTGAACTTCCCTCTCTCTCTCTCTCTCTCTCTATATATATATATATGGTGAGGTTCAAATGGAAACTCATCTTTCATTGTTAACGTGAGGACAAATGAGAGTATGCCACATGACATATTCAGTTTGGATAATACATGATTATTCAGACTAAATGTGTCACGTGGCGCACTCTCGTGTGTCCTCACGTTCACAATGAAATTTGAGTTCACAATCGAACTTTCATCTCTCTCTCTCTCTCTCTCTATATATATATATATATATATATATACACAAGGAAAACGGAGTGTGTGGCTGTAATGCACCTAAGCTTAGGTACAATACAACATCAGAACTACGTAGTGCATCTTCTCTTCCTCACACATTTAATAAACTCACTTCTTGAATTAATCTAACATCAATTCCCACTATACCCTTTTCAAAATTTCAGTTTTTGATTTTGTGGACTTACAAAGGCATGGGTGGCTGTTTGTCAACCACCAAGATCAGTGGTTCCAAAAACACCACCCACTCCACTGCCGGAAAACAAACCCACCACCATCGGCCACCATTAGCCATCGAAGGTGGGTCCAATGCCACTTCCCATCAAACCAAAGAATGATGGTGAAATCGAAGGCTGGATGATGATGGTGAAATCGAAGGCTGGATGATCGCGAAATCAAATTGAGAATCTGCTTGGTCGAATTGAGGAATGGAATGAAAGCTGATAAGTATTTTTTAAT
Source organism: Centaurea solstitialis (assembly GCA_030169165.1). Taxonomy (NCBI): domain Eukaryota; kingdom Viridiplantae; phylum Streptophyta; class Magnoliopsida; order Asterales; family Asteraceae; genus Centaurea; species Centaurea solstitialis. The sequence continues at coordinate 73,671,805 of CM058040.1, forward strand.
TTTTTTAGATTTTAATCAAAACTGCGTAGTTTTGATGTTGTATTGTACCTAATCTTAGGTACATGATAGCCACACACTCCATTTTTCTATATATATATATATATATATATATATATAGGGGAAGTATCAAATACCTAGTTTGTACAAACTCACAAACCATTATAGTAGGAAATAATAGTGATATTTATGGATACTTATCATGGTTCATTAACTAAACTAAGATATATCTGGAATGTGATAATATTCATTAATTGTGATTATGATTTTAAATTAGGAAACAAAATGAAATCAAATATATTTTGGACTATAAACGGCTATGATGGGTTTGTATAGTTTGTACAAACACCCGGTTTGTAATGGAGAATCTAGTTCATGTGCAAATGATTCAAGAACAAAAAAGAAAGTGGAAAAAATAATATGCGAAGATCATGAGCAACATAAGTATATGAAAGGTGATCTAAATTCACTACATCTTGATCCTGCAGAATAACCAAATATTGAATGTTATCGTGTAAATCAACGAGAAGAAATTAGAAAAGCATACTTGCAAAAAGGGTCTTGTCAACATTAAAACCATACTTTTCCACAACGTGATTTTGGAGGTAAACCTCAAAAATTTAATCCGTCTTGGTTTAATGATAATAATTATTGGTTAGAGTATAAAAGTATAAAAGAGGTGTTCTGCTTATGTTATCTATTTAAATCCAATATACCAAACCAAGACAGATCAGATTATTTTGTAAATTTGGATTCAATGCTTGGAATAGAAAAGCATGACTAGATCTTCACAAAGCTAAATTTCACACAATATTATTGTCCAAAAGTGTTAATATTTGATGAACCAAAGACAACCCATCGCGCCTGCTTTTGAGAAACAAACTACTTCGTTTAAATACTTCGTTTGATTGTGTTAGATTCCAACTAGGACAAGGTTTAGCATTCCATGGTCAGCAAGAAGGAAGACTCACATAATAAAGGTAACTTCATTGAAATATTACAATGGTTAGCCGATCAATGTGATGTCGTAGATCGTGTTGTTTTAAAGAATGCTCCAAGAAATACAAAAATGAAATGCGGTGATATTCAAAAAGATATTGTGCAGGCATGTTACGAAGCAATTATAATTGTTATTATGGAAGATCTTGGAAATGATTTACATACAACTTTAGGTGAGTTTGAAAATGGTACTAATTTAAAACAAGAAGTAGATATCAAACGACCATGTGATACTCGATGGGTTCTCATTTTGCATCTCTGTTAAATATCCAAACCATACATCCTTCAATCTGTGAGTTACTTGGAGACATTGGCGATGATAATAGTGACAACGATCGAAAATCTGAAGCACTTCGAATCTTTAAGTCATTAAATTCGTTTAATTTTGTTTTTTGTCTACACTTGATGGTTGATATCTTGGGAGTCACAGTCTCACAAATCATTTGAATACAACGTTACAAAGAAAAGATCAATATATCTTAAATGTCATGAATCAAGTAAGTAGCTCTAGAAAAAGACTTTAAGAAATTAGGGATGTAGGATGGGAACCACTTTTAGAGAATGTTACTTTGTTATGTGATAAGAACTGCGCTTAAATCTTGGAGCCGAAAGATGCATGTTATAATTGAGTTAGTTGTTGAAAAGGATCATAGGTTAGTAAAATGTGCTTCTACGAAGTTGATTTATTTATTACACTTAGTGATAAGTATATAAAAGATTTTTTTGCTTTATAGGTTAGCAACTTGCACCACTATCAAGTTAATGTATTTTATGTTGTAATTGATATGCAACTTCAAGAGCCTAACCATCGCTTTAATGAAGTCAACACGACTTTACTTGTTTGTATTGCTTGTTTGTGCATGCGTGAATCGTTTAAAGCCTTTCATTGGATAAATTAATGAAGATGGCTACATTTTATCCGAAAGAGTTTCCAATAGAATATGATCTTCGAGTTCTTGAATAAGAACTCCAAAATTATATTACGGACATGTGAGAAGATGAATGATTTAATTAATTGAAGAGCATCGGTAAATTATATTCCAATGGTATATTGAGTACAAAAATAGTTCAATGGTAAAATGTGATCAAACAAAATAGTTTGTTACCCTTATAAGTCATTTAACATGTCATGTCATTACCACGTGTGTTAAGCAATTGCCACGTAATACAAAAAACTATGAAAACGGGTTATAAGTGGTCATAATGGTATTATGTGAACAATTTCAAAGAGTTCAACGATATATTAAGTACAAAAAAGTTTAATGATAACATTTGATGAAAATGAAGAGTTCATTGCCCATATAAGTTATTAACCCATCTATTTAAAAAGAAAATGATTTTTAACTTTAAAATTGATAAAAATACTTCTTCATTAAACGAGAGCTTTAAGGAATGTAGTGTTAGATTTATAAAGAAAATAAAACCATAAAGTAGCAAAGCCCATAACAATTTTCAAGAGTCTTAATACATAATTTTCATATTACCAGAAAATGTTTATAATTTAGTGTATCTATACATTTACTTAATGTATTGTGTTGGTAGAAGGAGTCTGTAGATGGGTCAAACTCCATAAACACATGTGATTACAAGGAATCAAACCTATTCACGTGAAACTTTTTGATTCATAGTATTCTACTATTCTTAGATCTTAATTAAGACATTTGTCAATTTTATGTTCCTTATGTTCACTTAAAACATGCATTCAATATCAAATCTTGTATTAAATTACAACAAAGAATAATATTAAATTATTAAAAAAAACTATAATATAATTATTATTGATAAGAATATACAATATAGTTATTTTCAAATGTGATAATCCAATTGACCAATTCCCTAATATTTTTCTTTTAAGGCTATGTTCGGGAAACTAATTGATAAGGTAGCTAGGACTGATAAGTTAGCTGATAAATAAGATGTATTTGACAAAAACTAGTTGATACGGAGCTTATGACTGTAAATGACAAACAAATTCATGTTTAAAAATTAGTAGTGAAACTTTGCATGGGTATATTTGAAATAAATAATAATAACTGTTATAAGTCACCAAAACGCTAGTGAGAGTAGCTTTAAAAAAGCTAGCTTATGATCCATCCTGTTAGAGTCTCACATTGGCTAAACTTGGACCAAATCTTCTCTATATATGTTGGAATCTTCCTTTTCTCCTCAAGTGCTCTTTTAAAGATTACATACGGGGGTTTCACATATTCTTACATGATATTAGAGTCAAGGTCTACCACTCTAGGGAGTGACACGCTCAGGGCAATCTATACTCTTCTGGCTCTAACCCTTTCAACACTCTGGGACAATACATGCCCGTCTAGCCTCCGTTGGAGGGGGCATGTTAGAGTCTCAAACTTAGACCATATCTTCTCTATATATTTTAATGGCTCTTTTGAAAATTACATACAGGGGTTCAACTTTTACATATTCTCACACATCCAAACATTACATGTTAGGATTTCATCATAGTGAAAGATATTATATTTATAAAAATATTTTTGTTTTGTTGGATGCTTTTATATTTCTGAAAATGCAATAATGATACAAGTTTTTAATGGCAAACCAAGATGTCCAAATATAAAGCCATTACAACCACTACTACAAATATGACTTTCATACGCGCTATATTATAAACGGTTTTTGTAAAAAAGATAAAAACCGTGTATAAAAATGGGATCCGGACCCTTTTACAAACGGTTAATGTTAAACCGTAGCTAAAATGAAGATTTTATATACGGTTTCAAAATAAAAACCATGTATAAATGTCCAAAATAACCGTTTATAAAACCTAATTTTGTAGTAGTGAACTTTACACGATGCAAACACGCATTCTTTTTGTGCAAGGGCAAAAAACGAAACCACCTAATTTAATACAAGCTAATAAAAGATTTCTTTTTTACTCTTGTTTATATTTAGGGACTGTTTGTTAAATGCTTATTCGACAACTTGGTAAGTACTTATTGGACCAATTTATTTTATTGGATAAACATGAGAATGATTAAGGGCCGTTTGTTTTTTTGAAAAATACCTCTGAAAACCTCTTAAATCTAAAAATTAAGAGGTTTGCAGACTAAATATTGTTTGTTTTATTTTTAGGAAAAGATCCTAAAACCTCTTAGTGTCCTTTGAAATTTAAAGAGGTGCACCATCCATCTCTTATTTTTTAGAGGTGAAATTAGACTTCAGACTTCTTAAAAAACAAACGACACCTAAAAATCATATCCGGAAAGTCATGACAAGGAACCACAAGCTTGTGGCATATTGGTTAAGGCATGTGGGGAAAGTGGCTTGTTAACACTTCTATCCAAGATTCGAATCCAAGCGCTCAAGATTGTGGCCACTGGGGATTAACTTAGAGCAACATGCTTTAGCTGTCGTTGAACCTTGTCGGGATTAGTCGGAGCAAAGTCTTGGATACCCTTCCAAAAAAATTCATGATAAGGACCGATAATCTTACCTGGTAAATGAGAGTTACAACTCTTACATGGTAAACACTTCCTAGATAAATTGTTGTGTACGAATCCTATTTTAATAAACTAAAATCTTATCGATAACTTAAGTTAAAGTATTGACTCTTCCTACATTTATAGAATAAATATTGGGTAAACGATCCTTGGTTTAAATTGTCCTTGACAAGCATTTCTATATGAACCGGATATTTTTAGCTAGAAAACTTCATTTTAATAAACAAGTTAATATAAATATCATCTTTTTTTCTTTTATAGAAACAAAACAAAAACTACCTTTTAAAAAATCTAAATCCGTCGTATCATTCAAATATAATAAATAACCTAAGAAACATCGACCATGATGCAAGCCATAAGAATTAAGAACAGAGGAAAGGAAAGTGGTTTAGAGGGGTATGCATGTCATTGAACAAAGAGAGCCACCCCCTTATTTTAAATAGCTTCTGTATTAATTTCTTCTTTTTAATATTATTTTTTACCTTACTTCAGTAAAAAAAAAAAAAATTTTTTAGAGATATATCTAAAATGCTCAGAGTAATAAATATGGCACCCCAGAACATCTTAAATACTTCATTTGGCCATAAATAAATAGATTACAATTTGATTCAATGGATTTAAGTTCAGTAGTAAATCTAACTTTTTTATGAACCAAGGAAAAAAACGTTATCAATGATGTATATTTCATTATAAATGTTGTGAAATTCATATTTATTTTATAATGAATAGGGACAAATGATGACACATGTTATGTTCTCGTTGGGTTTGCAACTAAACCTTCCATTGATTTTAGGGAAAAGTTCAAAAAAACTCAACGAACTATTTCATTTTGAATGGTTAAGTCATTAAACAACTTTTTTAAACAAAAAAAATCATTAAACTTTCTCATTTTAAATTATTAAGTCACTAAACTATTCTTTTGAATGAAAAAACCATCAAACTTTTCGTTTTGAATGATTAAATCTTCAAACAATTTCTTTCGGTAAATAAACGATTAAACTTTCAAAAATTCGTTACTTACCCCCTTTTAATAAATAAATAAAAATGTAACTGACTATAAAGATTTTAAAGGTAAAGTATAACAATGTTAGTTTAGAATTTTAGATTAAACAAATATAAGTAGCAACTTTCTAAAAATTCAATGATTTATTTTGTTGGAAAAAATGTTTAGGGACTTAATCCTTCAAAATAAAAAGTTTAATGGTTTTTTCATTCAAAATAATAGTTTAGTGACTTAATCATTCAAAATGAGAAAGTTTAATGATTTTTTTGTTTAAAAAAATTGTTTAAAGACTTAACCATTCAAAATGAAATAGTTCGCTGGGTTTTTTTGAACTTTTCCCTTAGTTTTATATATAATCAGAAAAGCACAGTAATTAAAACTTAAGAAATACATTTTTAACAAAATTAAATATTTCAATCAATTATTAATAAGACATGTTATAGCATATATCCTTGTATGTATTTAAGTCTTGCAAGTCTCCAAAACATCCAAGTTACATATATTCAGGGAGAAAGGTTTAACTAAGAAGTGCCAAAAAGATACGAAGTAGATAAGTGATCTTAATTGTTGATGGACACAATTCATAGAAGGTGATTGGTCAAAAGTGCCTTTATTGACCGAATGAGTGGTGGAGATCACTTATCTACTTCGTATTTTTTTAGCACTTCTCATTTGAACCTAATACTATTCAGGAATGTGCTAACATTGACTTGTGTTTTAAAGAAATTAGAAATATACAATCACTTGTACATATACATATACATATACATATTCAAAGATATGTCATGGCATATGTGTTTGTATATATTTAATGTCTTGCAAGTCTCCAAAAGATTCAACTTGCATATATTTAGGGATGTGCTGAACTTGACTTATGTTACCTCAGCCAAAAAGCCCAAATACTGCTTTCTTGTGAAGGAAAAAGGGGGACAAAAGGCTCAAAAAGGTATGCTATTGCCATGGACATTGGAACTTGGAAGCAATGCCCAATTGCTAATTACCAACTTATATAATTTCTATAATCATCATCTATTATAGTTATGTTTAGCAAACAAATTGATAACTAATTCCTGACCCGACCCGAAACACGATCCGAACCCGACACGAAAAAAGTGACACGAACCCGACTCGAACCCGAAGCGGGTCAAAATCAGGTCGACACGAAAAAATTGGGTCGGGTTAGGGCTGACCCGCCAACCCGATTTTGACCCGAGTTTTTTAAAAACTAAAATGAAAATCTGAAATAGTAGGCTAATAGCTCACATCACATGGTTTGACTTTAGCCTTAAACGATTTAAATGATTAAGACGCAAGCCTCAAACAAATAAACCCTCGGCACTCTTCTAGTTCTCTTCGAGACTTTACAATTAACAGACTTTTACATTTCTTAATTGGTACTTTTGTATTAAATTTAGTAGTACACTATTACATTATGATGATATCCGATATTTTGACTTTTTAACTATAACCGTATTTAATGGTTTTGACATTTCGGTTGATTTGTTTGATAATCGTTATAATTTTTATTTTAGTTGTTTAATAAAGAATTATTTATTATTTTATTGTTACTTTAGTTAGAAAGAAACATGTAAGTTGAAATTTTTATAAAGAAAACCATGCTCAAAAACCATATTCGAGAACCGTATCCGAAAACCGTACCCGAAAATCGGATAAAATATTCGTCCAACACATTTGGCCGAAATGGGTCGACCCGAAGGTCAACACGAACCCGACTCGAAAAGAAACGACACGACCCGAATTTGACACGAAAATAAATGGGTCAGAATTGGGTCGACACGAAACTGACTCGAACCCGAACGACCCGAACCCGAATGACACGAACCCGACCCAAATTGCCAGCTGATAGGGTAATCAAATAGGAAGAAGCCCAATTATAAATGGTCGCCTAATATGCCCTGCATCTACTAAATTCTTGTTTGTGTATATGTAGACATTTCTTGACGCAGTGGGAAACGCGGAACGGATCGACAAACGTCTGAATCCAAAAGGGTAACGAGTCTAACAACGTAGAACTCGAAAAATAAAGAGAAAACTCTTCAAACTCTAAAAGAGAATAATTTTATTGATCAATAACTTGAATTACAATGAAAACAATAAAACTTATTTATAACCTAAACTAAAGAGATAAATATGAAAACTAATCTAATCCTTATATAAATAAATCCTAAACTAATTGAAATACCAATTAATACTAAATCCTATATAGACTAAAATTAAGAAAGCAAATAAGGAATTAAATAAAATAAGAAAACATGGAATGAAATCGTTAGCAGTAGCATTATGGTCAACAAAGGAAATCATCTTTTGCAAGCTTGCGTCTTAATAGCCTCTTAGCCTCATAAGGGTATCATGCGACTTAACATACCCGCATTCTTGTGTGTTTTGATTCTATTCTTGTTCTTCGATTTCCAATAATTAAGTAAAGATATAAATGCAATCTGTGCAGGATAGTTTAGAATACGTAAGCGAGATAAATCGCGTAAGCAACGATTTCTTGTTTTGCGAGACACGATTTCGGGCTTCTTTCGGGATCGTTTTCGTCGCTTCCAAAGATCTCTAAAAATACTCAATAACGCTTGAAATCTCCCTGTATCAGTCACCCTCACTTGAAAAGAACTCGACCTCGAGTTCAGTTGAAGCGCATCTTCACTCCACTCATGGAACGCCCGTTTCTTTAAAACAGTTGGATTCACAACTTGGCGTACGAAGTCCACATAAGTTGATCGGTCAGGAATTGTGTTGGCTTGATCTGGAGCTTTGGGTGGTAGAATAACGGAAACAACTTCTTTAGAATCACCTTTCTCGATTTCTTGTGTCAACGGTTTCGGCGGCTCGAGAATATCCTCAACTACTTCAACTTTGAATAACTCAAAAGTTGTTGCCGAGTCTTTCAGATCGTCGTGTTGTGATTCGGAAACGACTACATGTTCAACCTTGTTTGGCAAGACTTCGCTCTTTTCGGGTGGCTTTTGCGTGAAACTATTAACTCCTCTCATGGCGATTTTTCGGTCACCCCAATGGAAAAGCACGACATTATCCCGGCTCTTATAAGTGACACCCTTATCGCCTTGCCATGATCGTCCCAATAGAATGTGACATGCATCCATATCGAGAACGTCACAAAGAACCTCCTCTTGATAGTGTTTGCCGATCGATATAGGCACCCGACAAGTTTGTGTGACTCTAACGTGCGAACCCTTCTCAACCCACCCAAGCGAATAGGGAGCTTCATGGGGTTCTATGGGTAGGTTAAAATAGTCGACCAATTTGCGAGACACGAGGTTCTCACAACTCCTACTATCGATAACTAAATTACCTACCCTTTTGTGCACCGAACAATGTGATCTAAAGAGATTATGGTGTTGACTCTCCTCCTTTGACAAAATAAGTATCTGTTGAAGAACAACATCGATCTTTTCTTGGGGGTGTTCTTCCTCCTGCTCTTTGGATTCGGAACTCGAACAATGAACCCGGTTACAATAGCCATTACGTGACTCCATAACCGGTCCTTCAAACCTGTCTCTTCCCCGACGGTTGTCGTTGACGGAACTGGGTTGAAGCCGGTTGACAGCCGCTGTCAGATTAGCAAGAGTTGTGGATAAGGCCACATCCATCTATACCAAATCCGCTGTGGTAGTCGACTGTCGATTTGCCGTTAGTGAAAAGACAGGCGAATCCTGCTCTGATACCAACTGACGCAGTGGGAAACGCGGAACGGATCGACAAACGTCTGAATCCAAAAGGGTAACGAGTCTAACAACGTAGAACTCGAAAAATAAAGAGAAAACTCTTCAAACTCTAAAAGAGAATAATTTTATTGATCAATAACTTGAATTACAATGAAAACAATAAAACTTATTTATAACCTAAACTAAAGAGATAAATATGAAAACTAATCTAATCCTTATATAAATAAATCCTAAACTAATTGAAATACCAATTAATACTAAATCCTATATAGACTAAAATTAAGAAAGCAAATAAGGAATTAAATAAAATAAGAAAACATGGAATGAAATCGTTGGCAGTAGCATTATGGTCAACAAAGGAAATCATCTTTTGCAAGCTTGCGTCTTAATAGCCTCTTAGCCTCATAAGGGTATCATGCGACTTAACATACCCGCATTCTTGTGTGTTTTGATTCTATTCTTGTTCTTCGATTTCCAATAATTAAGTAAAGATATAAATGCAATCTGTGCAGGATAGTTTAGAATACGTAAGCGAGATAAATCGCGTAAGCAACGATTTCTTGTTTTGCGAGACACGATTTCGGGCTTCTTTCGGGATCGTTTTCGTCGCTTCCAAAGATCTCTAAAAATACTCAATAACGCTTGAAATCTCCCTGTATCATTTCTAACCAAAAATAAAGATAAGTTGTTGTTTAACAAATGTCTTCGAGCAAGAGCACTTAATTTATCAATAACAATACCCAATCATTAAAAGAATTGTTTGAAATGTCCCTTAATTACTCTATAAGCATCAATCGAGTAATAACTTTCTCTTTCACTTAGTGCGTAAGATTCTCAATCCCTGTTATGTCACCCGATAAGCATTTAGTAACGGCTCTGAAGCCATGGTATGAGACTTAATATTTTAATCATGCTAGGCAACGCATGTCTAAATATTCGGCAAAACATTGGTAGACTAGACAAGGTGCGAAACGGGATAGCGAAAATATCATTCAGATCAATTTTCAAGGCGACATTTGCTCTTACTAAAACATCATGTGTTTTTTTTTAGGGATATCATTGCCTAGAAAAGGTGCCGGCCATATTTTTGGGGAATTGTCACACCCTATGAGAGCAATAGACAATTACAATTACGCTATATACGAGTTTGAATATTACATACACTAGTATTAGAATATCATTTTAGAAAACGTAAATTCAACTTATTATAAAGTCAAACTTTTGTTACCACTTGTAAAATTCAACCCGAATTATAAAGTCAAACTTTTATTATTCCTTGTGAAATTCAACTTTCTTAAGTAACAATATTCTTTAAGAAGCAAGAATCATCTCGTTTAGAAATATTATCGATTAACAATAACTTCAATTTTGATTTAAAGACAATAGCACTATTTTAAAATCTTAGATAAAAAAAATTAAAAAAAATATTTAATCTAAATAATTCGTTAAAACAATAACATTAGAGGAATAGATCAATATCGTGAATATTATATATTTTTTAAAATATTTTTTTAAAAAACGTTAAATCCTTAGATAAGGCCATGTGTACCATCATCAGATGAGCAGCAATTGTGGACGGGTAACCGAATAACACCGATATGTTCCCTTCATTTTACTCGTTCGGGTGAGGGCTCTGACTGGGTGTTTACACCTGCTCAGTTCTCCTTCCTCTCTCTCTCTTCCTCTCTCTCTCTCTCTCTCTCTCTCTTATATATATATACTAAAAATAACAATAAAAAGTGGGGAAAATTGGATTATTTTAGGGTAGGTACGGGCTTGGTTCCAATCCCGGACCGAACCGGACTGGAACCGGGTTGGGCCGAAAATTTTGAAGTGTTTTTCATAGGACCGAATACCAAACTGTATACGCCGGTACAATACGGGTTCGGTTTCCGGTGCGGTTCCGGGAAATTCAGTTCTAGGACCGGTAGGACCGATTTTTTGGGACGAGTTCTGGAATGTACGAATTCAATGTTTATAACAAAACTAACACTACAATGTTTTCGGTTCTAGTACCGTATTCCATTTGTAGACATGATGGAATAGAATAAAAACCCAAAATTTAAAGCAAAAATCGGTTTTGGGGTATGATTAAAGGAATCGATTTTAAGGATGGATTTATTGTTTAGGTTGATTTGATTGAATTTTAACGAATATTATGAAGATCATAGTTGGGAAAATGAATGATTGGAAAATGAATGGTTGAAAAAGAAATGATTACCAAAAATTTAAAACTGATTATAAGTTTTCCAAAACCGGTATGGTACCGGTTTTTTCCGGTTCTTTCCCGGTACTGAAACCGGTTGGACCGAAACCGATTAAGAACAAATAGTAGAACCGAAATACCGTACCGTATTAACATATACCAGTCCCGGTACAGTTCCAGTTCTGGTTCGGTTCGAGATTTCGATGACATATGTTCATCCTTACTTTAGGGTATTCATACTACTTTTTAGAGTAAATTAAATAGGAAAAAAAAAGGTGATATAATACTCAAGTAACATAATAAGGTAATTCAAGTAGCTAGCGTTGGTCATGGGGGAGCTTTACCGGTATACCCAAAGCCCCACCCCCACTTTGCAACCATACCCCTAAAAGACCATTATAAGGGCCGTTATACCAATTTCAGTCAAATAACGGGGTTTTGGGCCGTTATAACGGCGTTTTGGGCCGTTATAACGGTGTTTTGGTGCGTTATAAACGGCGTTTTTTATGCGTTATATCGCCGTTATAACGGCGTAACGGTATGGGTATATTGTGCAAAGTGGAGGTACGTTATGGGCACATGAATCAATTACCCTTGGTCATGGTCTAATGTCTAATGGAATGACCAAAGTCAGATAGATATGCAAATAGTGTTTGAATAAGAAGACAAATGGTTGAGCATGACAATGAAGGACGGCGGTCTACGCCCTTGGCCACCACCGCCACTACCGTACAAACCACTTGACTACAACAAGACTAAACCATAATCACTTATATTCCTAAAAAAGATAAATATTTTTAATTCAAACTTATCTTTGAACTATATTATTTTAGTATAAAACAAAATAAGAAAAAACTTGTTAAAAAATCACAATTACTACAATAAGTTTTAGCTAAATAGTATAAATTAATCATTTTTATTTGTTTTCTTTTCTATTCTTCATGATAGTGATAGACATTTGTCATAACAATGAATTTTATTTTCTTTAATCATTTTGTTATCAATATTGCATTTTTTATATGTAGATATAACGGGTCAATATTGGACGACTGAGATATAGATTATCGTTTGATAAATCAATTAATAAGTTTATTGTTGACTAATAAGGTAGCTACTAACTGATAAGCTAGTCTATAAATGAATTATGTTTGTCAAAGACTAGTTTATTAGTATGTAAAATGATCAAAAAGAATATCATAAGGTATAAAAATTAATATTAAATAAGAGTATATTTGAAAAATCTACAAAAAGCTCTTGAAACACTATTCTAACTGGGATTTTAATAAGCTAGCTTATAAGCTAACTTATAGCTTATGATCCATTCAAACATGTATTAGTTTATTATAAGCTTATTTTTCCCAAACACATCCTTAGATAGGAGTGAAGAGTTTGTGCAACCTTTCAAGTCAGAGGCCATCTCCAACCGAAAATGCTAAATGTAGAATTTGTATTTTGACACCCATGTTTACACTATTTATCATAATAACAAGAATAAATTGAGTTTTGAATTCAATTAAGAAGTTAAAATGCAAATTTATAACATACTAGTGTTGTGCACCGCGCATTGCGCGGTGGCGAAATTTTTTTTAGATTATTTTTTTGAAGTTAAATGACATGATTCTTTACAAATAATATATTAAACTAATATGAATCGCCATTTCACTTTATATGAAATATCTCGTCATTTTAGCTGTTCTTTTAGCCGTTGCACATTAATACATTTTCAATGCGTCTTCATTCTTTATTTTAAAATACTTAAATCAAATATAAAAGGAAACATCAATATCAATAGAAAAAAAAAAAGATTTTTGGTGGTAAAAACATTAATACATTTTAAATACGAATATGATAGATTAATACATTTTAAATAAGTCTTCATGTTTTGTTCTACCAAAGTGAAACAATAAAAAAAACATATAAACCAATTGAAAGATAAGATAGAATCAAAGTTGTTAAATCGATTTTGATGAAACATTTCATAAATCAATAAGAAAGAACATAGAACAAAACTGAAGGCTTATAAAAACCTAAAAAGAACATATCAAGAGTTGGTAATAGGTGAAGAAGGCTTGCAAAAAAAATCTCTAGCTAAAACATATTAAAACCGAAGAAATCATGATTAAAAAACCCCTAAATTTCATAATAGAAATACAAAAGACCTGCAAGCTTTAAGGAGAAAAAATTAAACTGAGGTTTTCTTCATTGAGATTTTAGTCACCAACAAATCAACGTCTACATCCACCTACAACATAAAAATAGAAACCCAAATACAAAATCGTAAAACAAAGTTAGTTCTTACCTTCAATTAAAATTAAGGGCATCAAATGTTGTAATGTCAAAATTGAAAATAAAACCAAAAATCATGAACATAACCATATGTTTTGTAGAATGCATGTAAGAGATTGAACACTAAAGCAAGAAAATGACCAAAATTTTTGTGAAATTGACAAAATTCCCAAAAGGAGTAACGATAAGAAAAAAATTCAAGTTAGAAGAATTTGACTGAGATGATGTTGATATATTTACGAAGTTGAATTTGATGTGGAACAAAAAATTTCCTATCATCCAATTCTTGTTATGTAGAATAATAATTTATCATAAAAATTGCCTCTACCCAATAAATTAATGAATAATTAACTATGATGTAGATGAAAAAGCTTTTTGATTCTAGTAATTTTTTAATCTTTTTGTGATATTAAATGTAATAAGCATTTTATTTATTAATGAGAGTTACTGATACATATTTAAATGTATATTTATTTTATTCAATGATATTAAATGTAATAACTATTTCATTTATAAAAAAATGAAAATATTAAATATTATATTGGTTATAATGTCCTTTACATTTATATATTGATTTTAATAAAAAACTTACAATAATAATAACTTTTGTAGTCTTATATATTGGATCAAACTTTATCTATTAATTCAAATTTTAGACATTTAACTTTATTTGAAAATAATACACATCAATATGTATATATTGTAGTAAAAATGACTAAATACAAAACAAAACATAAGACATATAAAGAACATACCAAGAGTTGGGAACGGATGAAGAAGGCCTGCAAAAAAAAAAATCCCTAAAACGTATAAGAACCATAGAAATCATGATTAAGAAACCCCTAAAATTTGAAAGAGAAGTATAAAAAATCCTTCAAGATTTAAGAAGTGGAGAACAAACCGAGGTTCTCTTTAGTCATCGGCAAATTCAACGTTTACTTCCCCTTACATATAAAAATGAAAAACTCAAATACATAATCAAAAGACAAAGTTAGTTCTTATATATCTTCAATAAAAATCAAAGGTAACCACAAATATGACCGAGTGCTATTATGCAATACATGTAAGAGATTGAAAGCTAAACCAAGAACATCACCAAATGCTTTATGAGATTGATAAAATTCCCAAAAGGACTAAGGATAAGAAAACACCTCAACGTAGATGAAGAATTTGATAGCGATAATGTTGAATATCGATTTATGTAGTTGAATTTGATGTAAAACAAAATTTCTCACTACAATGATGTAGCTAGAATAGTGTCTATTTATCATGAAGATTATCTCTAATCAATGAATTAATGAGAATTAATGAATAAATTAATTATGATGAAGTTGAAGAGGCTAATTGGAGTTATCTTACATGCAAATATGTAAAATTATCAAAATGACCTTGTATATAATGAATTGTACATCCATAAATGAGGGTAGGAAAGTCATTTAGAATATTAAACAATTAAAAAAACCAAAAATTTGAGAAAAAAGATAAGTGAGATCCTAGGCATTAGAAAGCGCCACCTCATACTCTTTGGTTTTTCCTTTAATATATATAAATGATTTAATCTCTATTTGAATTCAACTAAGAAGTTACATGCAAATTTGGAGATTAAAAAACTCCTAAAAATTCAATAACATATTTGATCCCTTTTAAAAATTAGAGATTAAAAACCTTTTGAAGTACTTGTCGCCTAATCTAGGAAAATTCAAATTGCTCATATACACAAGGGCATACGGTCTAGATGGAGAGTTACGAAAGTGTTACCTAATTTTTCGTTTTTTAAAGTTTTTCCTTGAACGTAATCCTTATAATATATATAGAAAAAAGTTTATATATAAACTCATCTTTGATTGTCAACGAGAGGACACCTGAGAGTGCGTCACGTGACATATTCAATCTGAATATTTATATATTATTCAGATTGAATATTGCACGTGGCGCGCGGTTGTCCTCCGTCACAATGAAGATGACTTCACATTTGAACCTGACTCTCTCTCTCTCTCTCTCTCTCTCTCTATATATATATATATATATATATATATATAGAGAGAGAGAGAGAGAGAGAGAGGAAAGTTATTTTACAACCCAGTAAAAGGTTACAACCCGTACAACCTTCATCTAAACCATTCATTTTAGCCTATTCATTATGATTAATTACTTGATTCATCAATGATTGTTGATTTTATGCAATAATTTTACATGTAACGCATAACATTTTCATTAAATGCATAGACAAACATGGAATGTTTATTGTTTCATGAATGAGATGACTTTCCCAAAATACTTTGATGAAACACAATACATCCCATGTTAGTTTATGCCTTTAATGCATTTTAAGTAAGATTATTGCATGAAATGAGGAACCAATCATAGTTAATGGGCTAAATGAATGGTTTATATGAAGGTTGTACGGGTTGTAACCTTTTACTGGGTTGTAAAATAACTTTCCTCTATATATATATATATAGTTGGTTTCTGGTGAGACCAAGTTGTTTATGTGATACCAACACTTTTTACATGAAACTTCACAGCAAAACATTGTAAATGTTAAAAAATTCAAACATTCATCGTAAAAACACTATCGAGAAAAAAAAGTATTAAAAAAACGAAACTTTCACAACTTAAAAAATTGTGAAAGTAACAAATAAATAATTCGAGCCTTCACATGTAAAAAGAGTATCGAACTTTCATTTCAAAAAACACCTCGAACGTAACATTTACAATGTTTTTACAAATATATATATATATACACGAAAGTTTGACTGTAAATACAAATTTTATTATGAAACATAATATATTAAGTTTAAATAAAATAATATATCATTCATATATTTCCTTTTTCTCCTTTATTCAAGAATATGGAGAAAAAAAAATCACATCTTCCATCCTCTTTTAAACATAAACGAAAAACTTATTTTTATTATTTATTTTCCATCCAATTTTTTTTTCTTTTTCTTTTCAGATTACACTGCAAAACAGTATTATTTAAAACATGCCACATGATATATTAAGTTTAAATAATTTTTTTTTCTTTTTCTTTTCAGATTACACTACAAAAGAGTAACATTAGAAATCTTAACACTGTTTTCTTTTCTTTTAGAGTAAATTACGGATTTGGTCTCTGTGGTTGGGAGGTTTTTATGGATTTGGTCCCTAAACTTTAATAATTACAGATTTGGTCCTCGTGGTTTGCAAATTCTATTGGATTTGGTCCTTGTGGTTTGCAAGTTCTTTTGAATTTGGTCCTTATGGTTTGCAAATTCTATTGGTTTTGGTCCTTGCCTATTTGCACTACCAGGGACCAAATCCAAAAGAATTTGCAAACCACAGGGACCAAATCCGTAATTTACTCTTTCTTTTATTTTCCAAACTTTGTTGACTACAGACACAGCTGGCTTTTACTTTTCTTTTTTCCCATCATTTTCCCTCCTTTTTTCCACGGGTTCAAGTACACAACTTTAAAAGAAAAAACAAATAAATTAAAGGAATAGAATATTTTATGTATTCTTATTAATTTAATGCATGCAATTAATTAAGGTTAGTGACAAAAACAAATAAGTGGCCCCATCCGAGAACGCTATATCCCACCTCCGTCTCTCCTCTTCACAGCCACTTGGTTCAACCTCTAAATCAGCATAAATAAATAAACATAAAGTGAGAGATAAAAGGCTCAGAAACTCATGGAGAAAACCGTGAGACTCAAATAAAATAAAATCTCCAACCCAACCCAACCCATTATTCAACTCAACAAATCAAAAAAATAAAAACTTGTGTGTGCATGTTTGTGTGTGTCGTCGTAGAGATTACCTGTTAGTTCAAAACCAGAATCCTCAAAACCGAATGGAGAAGCAGATTGGTTGCATTTCTGGTCTCCTTCATGTCTTTGATCGCCAACACATTTTGGCCACCAAACGCCTCCCTCCTTCCACATCGCCGGAGATGCCGGAGTTTTCTGGAGAGTTACCGAAAAACGTGCCAGAAAGTCCAGACGGTTCTCAGTCGATAACAACGCCGCAACGGAAACCTACGCCATTTTTTCCGACCAAAGACGAAACGCCTAGGCTTTCGCTTGATAGCAGCAGCCGAGCAAATGGTAAACCGTCGGGAGGTGGTGATGAGAAACAACGGCGATCTCCGAGCGTCATTGCCAGACTCATGGGACTGGAGCCGCTCTCATCATCATCTTCCGATCACAAAACTCCACAACAAGTCGCTGGAAAACCGGCGCTCAGAAGGTCTGCATCGGAATCATCGAGAGTTTCACGAGATCTGTTTCACACGAAATACATCGACCGTAACAATTTTCAGGTGAAACAACCGAAGCAAACCGTTGAACATAATGTAAGCAACAGCGAGTCTGTAAATCTGAAGCCGGAAGCTTCTAGAACGTCTCCATGGAAGTCGTCGAGGAGAAGTTCCTTCGATTCCGAGGATTTCTTCCCGGAGCCAAATGGAGATTTCGACAACAAATTGAGGATGCGAGGAATGGATGAACGACAGTCGAACGATTTAGGCGCATTGAAGCAGATTCTCGAGGTTTTGCAACTCAAAGGCCTTCTTCACCACTCCACCAGACCTTCAAACGGCCACCGAAACTTCGTCTATGTTCGGAATCTGCCTTCAGATGAATCCAGCATCGTCTTAATGAAACCCTGGCGATCAAAAGCTGATAATATTCAGAGATCCGGGAATGTCTCTCGAGGAATGCGTAGAGAAAATTCTCTGGCAAGGGAAGGCGGAGGAGTAGATCGGAGTCCAGCGAGAGCTAGAAACTCGTCTTCACCTACTCGAATTGCGAGTAACTTAAAGAGTTGTAATTCGATTGTCAAAAGGAAGCCATTGAGCATCGAAATCCAAAGAAGAGCGAACGAATCCTCGGATTCACTAAGAAGTTCTCCGATTAATTCTCCTAAGCTCACTCCTAAAATAACCGGTTCCAAACGATCTCCGAGAAACCAGAAACCATCGGAATCGTCCGCCATTAATTCTCCAAAGCAGAAGATCTTAAAAAACGTTGTTGCTACAGAGGATGAATCGTCTTCCATTTCTAAAGCCACCGTCTGTACACCTTCTCCAACCGCTAAAGAGGTACGGTGTTTGAGATTGCTTATTAAAACTGCTTATTTGCTTTTTGTGGGTTGAAACAACAAATAAGCAATTTTCAATGTTTGGATAAAATGCTTATCGTGGCACCTATAGGTAAATAAGCAGTTTTTAAAGAAGTTAAAAGGTTTTAACTTATCCAACCAGCAATAAGCAGATAAGTATAAGTTAAGTTATGAATTACGTTTGATATAATTTCCGTTTTAAACTAATTAGAGAGGTCGGTCCGAATGGCAGGGAAACAGACATGGAAGGAGTTTGTTACAGAGATGTGATAAGCTACTCCATAACATAGCGGAGATGAACAGCACAACCACCGAGTCACCACCACCGATTTCAACCACAGTTTTACCGAGTCCGGTCTCGGTCCTTGACTCAGTTTTCGACAAGGACGACTCGTCCTCTCCTTCACACAGCATTGATTCCAAAGGTAGGTAACTCTAAAAAATAAAAATAAACCTTCATTGCATTCACATGAAACTTACATGTTGACTTAATTAATTAGTCTCCCACCAACATAACCAATCAACTAGTTCATCTGGCATGATGTAACTGGTTAAACAAATTATTGTTCAGATGAATTTAGAGCACATATCATTACTCTTTTTTTTAAACAACAATAATAACAGATCTGTATAATGTGCATCCTGGTGGTCGGAAATTCGATGCCCGTTGGTCAGTGATTTGGGTGTTGTTACGTGGACTACCATAGGTCTTTTGTCACTCACATAAAAGTAGACTTCCCTATATTGGGTTCCACCTATAGACATATAAACCTACCCATTTTTATCATAGGGGTCCATTTATAATTCCACAGTATTTTTATTAGGAATTTGGCCAAATTAGCCAAACACAATTCTTTTTTCACGTCCTAAGCATTTCTCTCCCAAAATTGCAAAAATAACCATCCACTCCGTAATTTAGGACCGTACTTACGTCATGGACTAATTTTGTAAAAAAGATTGAATCTCAAGGGTTGGGCTCCACGTGGCAGCGTCTCGCTTGAAGAGCCATGGTCGTAATTGAGGAGCCAGGTCCTCAATATATGCCTTGGTCCACAATTACGGTCCTAAATTACGGAATGAATGGTGAACTTCACAATTTTAGGAGATAATAAGCTAGGAGGTGAAAGAAGTTTGATTTGGCCATTTTGGCAAATTTTCCATTTTAATTGAACGAGTATGGCGGTAACTGTCCCCTGTGTCGGGGTTACAATCGAATCGATGATAGTTTTTGTTTTTTAACAAAAAATAATCAATAATCGTACGGTATCTATTTCTGCATTTCTGCATCAATTTGCTGTGAAAACTGTGTAGTAATTTTGGACTTGTTTTTATCTTGTATTCTAATCACAGTACCTCCAGCCGTTGATTACGAAGATGAGATTTGCAGTCCTTCAATCTCGCCGACGAAATCTACACAACACGAAGAATTTTTTATATCAGACGACTCTGATTTTCTCTACATCTCCGAGATCCTTCGGGCCTCGCCGTACCTCCATCATGAAGATCGCACCGTCTTCTCCTCGGTGGAGAAACAACTCTACGACGACACTTCAAATGTCTCCAAACGCCATCGAAAGCTCGTTTTCGATGTAATCGTCGAGATCCTCGATCGGAAAAAGAGGCAGTTTCCGCCATGGAAGAAGGCTGCGGATTCCAGATCGTCTCTGAAACGGATCTGGTCGGAATTCGAGAAAATCCGAGAGGTAAACACGGCCACGGGCGATGGGAATGGGATGATGGAAGTGATCAGAGGCGTTCTGAGGAAAGACCTGATCGAGATCAACGGCTGGATGATCGATGATCATCCGGTAGAGACGTCGGAAGCTATCGTACTGGACGTTGAACGGATGATCTTCAAGGATTTGGTGAACGAAGCCATTGGTGATCTAGCTCAATTTCCCGCCAAATGTGTGTTTTCGAGAACTCAGAGGAAATTGGTTTTTTAAATGAGTTTTTTAGTTTAATTTTTTTTCATTAACTCTTTCGATATATACATTGATTATTGCTTAGTTTTACGTTAGCGAACTTGACATAAATGGTTATTTTGACCACTGAATTCACCTCTTAGTCATTTCTTTTTCACACTTTCTCGAAAATACTACTTTCATTCGGTAATTTGTGAAGATGTCAAAAAAATGAAAAAGAAAGAAATTCATAAGGTGGTTCAACGACTTGTTAACTACATGGATCAAGTCTATAATTTACTTAAATAACTTACTAATCACTTAGACCAAATATGTAATTTACTTCACTAAGACCATCTTCAATGGGGTCACCAAATCTTACACTAAACACTAAATTTGGTGTAAATGTTACTATTCACATCTCCAATGGGGTCACTATTTTTCACACTAAATTTAGTGTGATGAATAGTATCATACTATATTTGGTGTTACACTATGTTTTACACTATTTTTCAATGTAAAAGGATTTGGTGTAAAAAATAGTGTTACTCATTGGAGAAGATTTACTACTAACACTAAATCTTACACTATTTCTTACCCTACTTTTGACATTTGGTGTAAAAAATAGTGTTAGCCATTGGAGATGCTCTAAGTTGCTAATTACAGTTTAACAATGTGTTTAGGTGATGATTCTTTTAAAAAGTATAAAAAAGGCTAAGAAATAAATTCATTAGTTCAACGTTTAGGTCAATTTCCCCTTACATTATCCGTGACCCCATTTATAACTATTGTCTCTATTTGTATTTATTTTACCTTAAATAGACCGAGTTCAAAGATATTAAGGTAATTTCCAGGATTGTTTATTTAAAGTGTTTGTTAGCTTTTTCAGTGTTGTACCAATAATAAGGTGTTTATAGTGTTTAGATGGGGAAAATAATCATTTATATCATTTTGTCACCGTTGATAAGTAGTTTTTGATAAGTTACTTTATTATAATTTATTTGAAACTTCTTAGGCTATCAGTAACGCCATCAAGGCTTGGCGGGCTCAGCCAGCGAGCTCGAGCTGGTTGTGCTACGAGTTTGGCGGGCTCGGCCTGACGATTTCCACAACCCACTCAAGCCTCCCCCTCTCCCTCTCTCACGCTCTTTTTTTTTCCTTTTTTTGTTGAAATATATATTTGTTGGGTATTCGGTTTGGTGGGTTGTGGTACTTGATAGAGTGGGCTCGATGGGCTTATTGTGGGTTTGTGTGTAAAGCTGATGTGTCGCTGATGTGGCAGAGTGAGCTTGTGGGCTCGATGAGTTGCGCTACCGATAGGCTTATAAGCTTATTAATCCAAATTATTTGTTTACTCTTTTTTAACCCAATTGTATCTTTCTCTACTCATCTAAACATTTTACACTAAAGAATAAGTCAATGACACGGAAGAATGTTCTTTTTCGTCATTTTACACATAAAACAAAATTTACCAGACACTAAAAGGAAATTTATCAGCTTATTACATTTTGGTATCACCGTAAGTTAGTCCAAACATTTTCTTTATAAAACACCATTTTGACATTATATAAGTTGAAATATACTTTTAAAAAACATAAGTTATTTTAAATAAGCAATTCTAAACCTACCCTAAAGAAAATGTTTGACCACCGTAAATTATTTTATGGAAAAATTAAACCAAGATTTTTAATATATACTTTAGATAGTTAACTTTTTGTGTTAAATCTATTTAGATGTAAGGTAGTTTATTGATATAACCAATAAACTATTCTAAAATTAGTCTAGAAACTTCAGAAATCCGAGCAATTATCAACATTGTCGAGGAAAGGAAGTAATATGGGAGATTAATAAGCCCATTGTCAATCTAAAAACTAGAAGGGCAATTAAGGGCACTACTACAAATAATATAAATCATTTTTTTTGACCGTTGTTAAAAAGTTAACACATTTTAATTTGTTACTCATGTCCCATGAGTTGTCAATTTTGTTACATCTACTTTTATATTTGGTTTCACTTTAACAAAAAGAAAAGGTATTGTTATCATGAAAATCCTAAAAAGAACATATGGTTGGAGCCTTAGAACATTTTTGTTTCATATTTATCTAGCACAATAATTATTTAAGGAGTAAAAATAATGAAGTGCAATGTATGTTTATTTTATTTATATTTAAACAAAAATATAATTTTAGAGATATCGTGCAAAAAGGTTGATACCGGCAACTCCAATCGTACGACAATCGACTGCCAATTTCGTAATTTGGGGCATTCCAGACTCGCTCAGCGGTTGTGGCTTTGGGGGCGGTACGGGCTCGAATCCAATACCATTTAATATTGTTCAAATCTACCACCTATCTATTAGCAACTGAGCTACATGTCATTGCCTAATTTAAAATATAAGAAATGTTAAAAGACTATAATTTAAAAGTTGTCTATCTAAAAAGATACAAAGCCTAAAGACCTTTATTTTTAACACATGTACATACATACATCATAACAATTTATTTTACATATATTATATATCTTATACAGATGCCAGGCGCACCGATCCGGCTACGCGCCTGCTCCCCACCCGACCCGCCCCAAACCCAACTCCAACCATATGCTTTGAAATTTGCATATTAAGCCCCTGGACTTGTAACATTTATTCATCTTATACCTTTCACTTTTCAATATTTCATTTTACATTTTAGTCATATATCGTATATTAGCTAAAATATGTTAAAAAATTACGTTTTTAATTTTAACAAATTACGCCGTTATAATCATATCGTCAATACGGTCGAAATGAGTCTAATATTAAATATTTTTTGATGTAATTATTATTTTATATACTATATATAATAAGATTATATAAAATAATACAGTCCTATACCCATTTTCAAATTTAGATATTAGTCTCCTAAACTTATAATATTTATTCATTTTATACCTTTTACTTTTCAATATTTTATTTTATGTTTTAGTCATATATTGTATATTGGTTATAATATGTTAAAAAATGCGTTTGAATTTTAACAAATTACGCAATTATAATCGTATCGCCAATAAGATCGAAATGAGCTTAATATTGAATATTTTATATGTAATTATTTTATTATATAGTATGATTATATGAAACTATGACATATGTAGAAATTACATTTAAACCCTAAACTTAGAAAATACTTTTAGTTTTCTATATTTTATTTATGTTTTAGTCATATATCGTACATTGGTTTACGTTTTAACTTTAAACAAATTACGCCATTATAATCATACCGTCGATACGTTCGAAATGAGCCTAATATTGAATATTTTCTGATGTAATTATTTTACTATATACTATATGTAGTACGATTATATGAAGTCAAAACACTATTCATGGACAACAACAACCGACATTTGAAGAAATTACGTTTTATCCCCTTAAACTTACAATATTTATTTACTTTATATCTTTTAGTTTTCTCTATTTCATTTTACGTTTTAGTCATACATCGTATATTGGCTGAAATATGTTAAAATCTCGGTAGCTACTGTGTATGAACAGTCTTTTGATCCCTTGGGTTTTATTACATATTTCAACAACAACAAAAATTAACAGAATTTCTAATAAAACTTAATACATTATAAATTGTAAACTACATAATTGTAATGTATAATCTTAAAAGAGGATTTCAATATGTTATCAAACATAACCCCACAGGAATAAAATATGTAGTTTATTGTTCTTTATTTGATTTTGGTAAATTACATAATTGGTCCATATGGTTTACACTTTATTGTACTATTGGTTTCTATTTTAAAATAATTATGAAAAAGATTATATGGTTTACGATAGATTGCATTATTGGTTCCTAACCATTACTCCGTATGAAATCACTCTGTTAAATATAGGGACCAATAGTGCAATATAGTGTAGACCACAAGGCCCAACATTGCAATATATCGTAAACCACATAAACCAACAGTGCAACATAATGTAAACCATGAAGACATTTTTCATAATTATTTTAAAATAGGAACCAATGGTGCAATATATTGTAAACCACAGGAACCAAATATGTAACTTACTCTTAAATCTTATTATTAACCAAGGTTTATAAAGTTTGTTTGATTTCTGCAGCAAAACAAATTACAGGGGGTCAAAGTGTAACTTACTCAAAAAAATCTCTTGCTCATGGTAAAAAGTGAATGGTATTTGGGGCATAATTATAAAGTGAAAACTATGGAGGGGGTGGGTGTGGGGGAATAAGTGTCGTAAATCAAGGGATACGGTGTGACATGTGAAATGATTTCTATCATAGTAAAATACTACAAGTGGTATCAATTATCAAATCAACAAATATTCCAACAAATTTTGTTTTTATTTCAAGAAATCCTAAATTGGAATTATCGTTTTAAAGAATGATCATGCAACATTACCATTTATATAGGAAAGGTTTGGTTGCTAACATGATTTATGTTCTCAATCTCTTGACCAATGAGTATGCCACGTATTAGAAAATTACATGATGTACCATTATGAATGTTGTAAAAAGAATTATATTCATTATTCATAACGAATGAGGAATACTTTGTCTTGTTCTTGATTGTACCTACAATCCTACATAGGCACATACATACATATATAAACCGGATGAGGGAAGTTATTTTGCAAACCATAAAAAACGTGCAAACCGTGCAAACTCATGGTTGCACACGTAAAATCAATGAAATTGATTCATGGAGTTGTTTAATATGATGAAAATGTTTCATAAACATCAAATTTTGAGGAAATTGTTTCATATGTTGGTGTTTTTTATTCATATGAAACTTTTTTATCGTTTCTATGAAACTTTTTCATTTCTACGTAAATAAACACCTTCATATGAAACAATTTCATCACAAAATTTAGTATATAAAACATTTTCATCATATTAAACGACTCTATAAAAGATTTTTCATTGATTTACGTGTGCAACCATGAGTTTGCACGGTTTGCACGTTTTTTATGGTTTGCAAAATAACTTCCCACTAAACCGGATTAGCTTCAAATGTGGACTCAATTTTGGTTGTGAATATGAGGACGAATTTCAGCCACACATCTTCGGTTACGGTGGACGCGATCAAGGAGTATTGACACGATTCATGGGAGGGTGGAGATCATTAAAGGAGGGGACCCGGTCGAAGCCGCTTTTATTGACCGGATGAGTGGCTGAGATTTTTTCTCATATTCACAACTAAAATTGAGTTCACATTTGAACTTTCCTCTATATAAACCCATACATTTACATAGTGTGAAGATCATAAGTGTAACGTCTTAAAGTTAAGGGAAAATTTAAACATGTTCCAAAGGCAGAATATGACATAATCTAAATAAAACCATCACCCAAGAAGGGAAATAAATAAGGAATTTACAAACTGTAGATCGACCAATATACGACAATCTATTAATCTAAACCAACTTACACCAAGAATCATAAATGAGGAGCGAAGAGGTTGCATGAAGCTTACCAAAAACGGAAAAAAAAGAACGAGCTAGTCTGAAATGGAAATGTAATGAATGAAGAAAATCATATTTGTTATGGAATTAATGGCTTGTTGCCTACCGGTGACATTGCCACATTGGCATTATCACGGGCATTGTCGCTCGTGCCCTCCGAGTTCTGGTTGCTTACTATGACACTTTGACACAGTCGCGGGAATTGTCGCCTATGGTGTCATGGGTCTGACTTTTCCGTTTTTCCAACTCATTTTATGCCCCTAGATCTCGGTAGGTGATTAGTAGTATCAAAGCCTTTAAAGTTTGTAAGCACCAAGTTGTGGCGCAACGGTAGGTTCCTAAAGAGTGGTAGCTCCCACCCGGGTTTGAGGCCGGGCATGCGCAGTTGGTGGCCACTGAATATTAATCCCAGGAGAGCATGCTTAGCTTTCGATAAGAATTGCCAAGGATGTAGTCTGGGCAAGCCTAGGTGAACCTTCCAAAAAAAAGGCCTTAAAAGTTTGAAAAATCAACTCCTAAATTCAAGCATTTTGTTTACCAAAATTTGGGTGTTATAATACAAAAAACTTTTGAAAGTTAGAAACGGTAGAAACTAGTTCGTATGTGTCCTTTCATAGATGAAATGTCAATATAATTGTTGCATGCCAAAACAATACAAGATTGCGTTTGTACATAAACACATACCAACGCTTCGTACATAAAAATAAGCATGTGAAACAATATAAAATATAGCTTATAATTAAACTCATTTGATGATTTTGATTGACTTTTCACATATTTGCTTTTTACATATGTTGATTTAAAACTGATTTTTAAGTATCTACCTTTTAACGGTTTTATATGACTTGTTCAATACATACATATATATACACATGCATGATGCATGCATGAATGCATACATACATACATTTTGAAAAACTTATTTCCAAAAATACATATTAACATATCTTTAGTTTAGAATATACTTTTTTATCTTTTAAAAAGATTTATTTCGAGGAACGTATTTTCAGTAACACTTCATGTATTACGTACATCAATTCAGTATTAACCAATGTTCTAAAAGGCGCGCCTTGGCGCCGCCATGGTGCCAAGGCGTCACCTTGCCGCCACGTTAACCCCCATGGCGTTGATGTATGGCGTCGAGCTCATTGAGGCGCGTTATGGCACGCCATGGCACGCCTTGGCCCGCCATGCCATTAAAAATGTGTAATTTTGATTTTTTTAATTTATGTATCTCGAACTTCGGTCAGAGTTTTTCCATTCGTATCGGTTACAATTTGCCCGTTTATATATAGTAGAATTCAGAAATACTTCTATTTTACCATTTTATACATATAAATAAACACAGACACACATATATACATATATATTATATACAAATTTGCCGCCTTAAGCCACGCCTTAAAAAACGCCATGGCTTCGCCTTTACTCGTAAGGCTTGAGGCGTGGCCTCGCCGCCACACCACGCCTTACGCCATTTAGAACCTTGGTATTAACTAGTAAAATGAACAAATTCAAATGCATTTTGGAAATGTAATTCCAAAATAAAGATCAAATAGAAGTATTTTTATTTTTCATACAATTTATCCCAAAAGTTATACCATTATTTTTTTTTTAAATGTAGTGTTGTAGGACCATTTAATTTATGTAACTTGATAGGGAAGAAGAACATAAAGCGAGTAACATGTAATGTTGGGAAAGGCCTTATGAAATGGGACTTTGAAACTTTCCCTTTACTCATATTATCCACACTACACATCAAAAATACAACCTCACTTTCAAAAGAAATTATGTGTTTTAGTGAAGTGTGTAGGGTTTTATATTCATTTACTATTATTGCATTTGTACAATTTGCTTTTATTCTGTGGCTCCTATATCTTCACTATTTGTGAATTAATTGATCTTTGAGTTTCTATTCGATCTAGGGGTGTTTGAAATTGCTTATTTGAAGTTGTTTGTTGGTCTTAAAGGGTAGCCTTCAAGTGATAAGGAATTGTAGAAAAGGGGGGGTTGAATACAATTGACACAAGTTATTTCACTTTATATTCTCTGTATTAAAACAACAGGAATTTACAAGATTGTTGAGGAAATAGATAAAGGATTAACCTAATCTAAACAATCTAAAGTTTTAAACTCAGCTTTCAGTAATGCACTAGTGAGAAAAATAGAAAAGAAAGAATATGAAAAGAGGTTTCAATATAGATAAGAGTCTGAGGTGTGTTTGAAGAACAACCAATGGTCTCTATTTATACTGCATGCATTAAATGCATGATATGGTCACTTTTACACGTGTTGTGTATCTAGTGGATCATGTGTACTACTTGCTATTAAAATATACCCATGCGTAAGAAAGCATAGTGGGTAAAAAGCAACAGTTGCTTTATGGGCTGATAAGTACGAAGGGAATAGTGTTTAGAACGTCTTTTTTGTACCATGTCAGAAAAAGCATGGTTAACCTATTCGTGCATTAAAGACAATAAGACAAATAAACTTCATAAGGTATGCGTCTCTGATCACTGGCAAAGAGTCGCTAGTCGTTGGAGGCATCAGCGAGTCACTGAGGCGAACTCCCTGTTGAGCTTTAGGCATGTTGTGGTCAGGTAGCTATCACTGAAATCCGTCTTCAGATCACGAGCGGCATTGACTCTATCATCAGCTACTTCTTCGACATCGCTGATGATTCTTTGAGCTTGACTTCTTTATCTTGAGGACAAATACTTCATTCTTGTATATCTTATATCAGGGATACTGAACATACCCAGCGAGTCCCTGATATAGATATTATCTATTACAATTAGATGCTTGATAATAAAATAATCAAAGAGAATTATATCAGTGATAATTCCTCAAGCTTGAGTATAAATAAAATATCTACACTAAGTAGGATCAGGGTCATCGTTATTCAGTCCTAGGAGAGCTTAGATCAATAGTGCTTATGATTTATTTTATTTTGAAAAAAGAGATAAGACATTCAAAGTTGTTCGGACGGGATTTTTAAATAGTTCCTTATGACTTCTCCAAAAAGGAAACAAATAATTTTCCAAAATTTATTTCATTTTAACTTTTCAAAACAACTTATGATTTTTCAAAATCAAATGACCTTTTTACCCATATTTTAAAAGAATTCTCACCACTTATTCTAAAAGGATTCTCATCTCTCATCTCTTCACTTTACCCCTTTTGGTCATTTTACACAAATAATCAAATCCAAACACTTTTTATAAAACTCCTTTTCCACACTATGTAAACACTTTTACCAAAAAGCATTAGTTGGTTTAGATAAGCAATACAAAACACCGTCTTAAAAAGCAAAACGATTCATATAAATTTTTTGTGCACTAGCTAAACTTAGGTTCAATGAAATCAGATTTGAATGATTCATTGTAATTTAGTTAAATTTGTTTAAGTGATTGAAACATGTTGATGAAGACAAACACATACATAAGTGGATCTTAAGCCTTGATCTATTTTAATCTAATGTTCTTTCATGAATTACGTTTTAAAGGAATTGATCTAATGCATGTGCATCTTATCTCAGTGTATCTCATCCTAACTTGCATCTAACAGTTGATAATCAGTATCATTTCTCACGTTTCTCACATTAACCTCACTTCTCACCAAAACTTAATCCTATATATATTGTTTGTATACTATAAAATGCATGATATATGAACATGCATTTTAGATTAACGTCCTAAAGTCAAAGATGTGGACTACTTTAGTAATACATAGATCAACTTAAAATGATGGTGCCTTTCAATGTTATGGCGGATTGGTTATCACTCGGGGTTTATAGCGCCCTAATCGAGTTCAATCATTTCCGTGCGCATGCATTGGGACATTTAAGTGGGACCATGTTTACCCCCCAAAATTGCCGAGATTAGTCGGGCTTTGCCCCGTACACCCTTTTGAAGGAAAAAAAAAAAAGAAAACTTAAAATCATGGTTTCAAAAAATATTAACAAAACATTATCGGTGATTTATTAAAGAAACTCACAATTCTAAGTTATATTTAGGAACATATATAACTAGCATTGCATATTTGTCACACCAATGCACTAATATGCATGGCACTATGATAATAACACTTGTAACATTAGAATTTTAAAAAGTATGTTTAACATACTAACTAATAAGCTAAATGTTGGCATATAGAGTAAGTTTTAGCTAAAAAGCTAACTATCAACTAATAATCTAGCTGATAAATTAGTCATGTCTGATATCATGTAGTAACAATTAGTTAATAGATTATATGACAATGTTTATAACTTTAAAATAACATGTTAAAAATCAAGAAAGTATAATAATTATAATTGAATGGAAAAAAAAGTTTGAAACTCATCAAAATGCTATTTGAAGTAACTTAAGAAAAAAATTAGATCATAGCTAATCCAACAATATTTTTCTTAAGAAAAAGAGCAACAATTTTATTAATGTAACGATCCAAAACGTTACAATATAAATTTAGCTCCTACAACAACCAAACCAGAGAACCAACATATGTAGTAGGTGCATCAAAGAGCCGTGATTGCGCTAACTAATTAATATATGTGTAACCCTATTTCTATTTCTTCCAACAAATTAAACTCTAAAAAATAGCTTGGACTTTAGGCCTCAATAATTTATAAATTTACACACAACTATAGTAGAATTATAAACAAACTATTGAAAAAGATTTGAGAAATTAATTATTTTAGTCATTTTTTAATATTATTAACACCTTCTAACCAATTTCTCTCTAAAATTGTAAAATTCAGCTATGAACTCCGCTAATATAGAAAAGTCCGTTATTATCACATTTGCTAATAATGGAGTAGTTAAAAAAATTACATTTTTAGTCCCTGAACGTCATAAACCTTAGACCCTTGAAAACTTCAAATATTTACGATTTATACCCTTCTTCATTATTATCAGATGTACAAAATAGCGGAATTCTCTATTTTAGCATAACTAATGGCGAAGTTTTTAGGAAAAAATAGTTAGAAAATATTAAAGGTATTTAAAAATAGCTAAAATAATTAATTTTTCATAAGATTTACTAATCTACTTTTTATATATTTAAATAACGAAATCAAGAGTCATGTTAATGAAAAAAAATGTATGACTAGCTTTAGTCTGGTTGTATATGTATAATTTAAAAACTATGTTTAATAGTTATTTTTAATGAAATAGAAGAAAATTTATTCTTTTCAAAAAGTAGACATAACCCATTTGTAAGAAATTTTCCTTTCTAATCTTGGTCTTTATCTTTATATATGACCAAATGGCTCCAAAAACTTGTACTTTCTGCGATAGTTGATGTACCAACTTACCAAATTATAATAAATCCAGCTCACGGGAATTATCTTTTGTTGAATTATTAAATTATATAATAGTCCTCGTTTTAAAATAAGGGTCGACATTTTTATTTATGTTTTTTTGTGAAAATAGATGTCTAATTTATAAATAGGAACTAAAATTTTAAATTAATCATTAATTAATACATAAATATTTAAGAATTGATATCATAGACGGATCTATAGAAGGGACACTAATTTTCTTTCAGCAGAAAGGTTACATGAAAGACGCAACTATATAATTTTAGGTTGTGATTGGCAAACTAGTTGATAGCTAATAAGTTGGCTGTTAATTAATAAACTAGCTGTTAACTTATGAATAAATTATGTTTGACAAAAACGAGCTTATATATTTAAAATGACAAAAAATGGTATCATAGGATATAGTAATTAACATTAATAAAAGTATAATTAGAACATGCTACAAGGAGCTGCTACAACGTTACTTCTACTAGCATTATAGCTTAATAATAAAGTAACTAAGGGTAAATTTATCATTTTATTAACTAATTTTGCTTAATAATTATACATATTTAAAACTATGTTATCAAGTTTATATAAGAGCATCTCCAATAGCTTTGTTATAAGTTTTTCTAAAATAGAGAATGAAACATCAAAATCTTTAAAACATTTTTTTCCATCTCCAACAGCTCTTCTTTTTTATAGATTTTATCATCACTTATATCATTAAAATATACATCATATTTATTATCCCAATAAATTTTTTTAAAACTTTTAAACAACTAATTATGCTATTGGTGGAATACATTAAAATAATGTTTCTCTCTTCTTATTTAGAGGTTTTAGAGATTTTTCTATATTTAGAGAAAACATCAACTTTTTCTATTTTAACAATTGGTTTAGCAATGTTGTTGGAGCAATTTAAAAACAAAAAATAAAAACTCATGTTTTCCTATTTTGGCAATGCTATTGAAAATGCTTTAACCATTTACTTTGAGAAAAGAAATGCTAGAATTAAAAGACAAAAGCACGGGGGTCCTTGGTTGCAACTCATAGAGGATGTAGATTGTGCTCTACCATGGTCACATGCAATCGTTATGCATTGTTGGTTGTACCTTTCTATGATTTCAAGCATGAAAGTACAACTTTAACAAAATCTCACTGGATTTTGTTGGTTTTGCTAACTAATTATTTGAAAATTTGAGATAAATCAAACATAAAAATGACAAAAATGTTATAAATTGTGTACAACGGTTAATGGGTGTTTTTTCTTTCTTTCTTTTTTTAAGGATTTACTAAGTTATACCAAATTAATCTTGATAAATTATAATCGTAAAACATCAACTTCTTATAAACATAGCAGCCATAATTATTGTGGACGTCTGGAATTAAAGACGGGATATTCTATCACATCCCCACGAGTCTTAACCAATATACTACAACTCTTGTGGTTTCTGGGTGTTGTTTGATATATGAAATACTATGTATGAGACGACCTAAAATGTTGTTTCATATATGAAATGTTCATAATTGTTTCGAATGTGGAAAATATATGTAAATACATTTCATATAGACATAAAAATATTAAAAACGTGTTAAACAAATATTTACACCGATGTGGTACCGGTAATAAGGAGTTTTTGATAAGTTATTAACTTATTAACTTATTTTGGTAGGTATCTTCTATGTTATTTGCATATTTATCAAACACTAAAAGCCAATTTATCAGTTTATTATGTTTTTGTAATGCCCTAAGCTAATCCAAATGTTTTTTATAAAATTTCGTTTTGACGCCATATAAGTTGATAAACACTTTACAGAAGAATAAAAAAAAGTTGTTTTACATAAGCAATCTCAAACACCCCCAAACAACTTATAATCGAAGGATCGTGTGAGAAGTTCAGTTAACGGTGAAAAATGGATCTTAACAATTGATCTCTTTTAATTTTATGTCCTTCCATGAATTGCGCTTTAAAAGAGAATTGATCCGGTGTATCTCATCCTAATATACATTCATTTATATCCAAGTATCCAACTACTGATAATTAGTTTCCATAATATTTTTTACGTTAACCTCAACTTTTTATCAAACCCAACCCTTAAAAGACTCAAACAACACATTGCGTAATGCGTATGGATTAGGGGTGTTCATTTTCGGATATCCGGAGTTTCGGATATCCGAATTTCGGATAGTGAAAATTAATATCCGAATCCGAATCCGAATTTTCGGATATCCGAAATTCCGGATATCCGAAATTCCGGATTCGGATACCGGATAATCCGAAAATTCCGAAAATCCGAAATGTTAAACAAAGTGGCGATGACTCCAACTTTTCATCTAATCACACTTCTGGAAATTATTAATCTACACATATTTTCAGCCCTCAGTCTTGCTCGTGATCACAATCTCACAAGCTCGTTTCTGGAAGATAACGATCTACATGTATACGAAACTATCAATCATTCTGAGCATATAAAAATGATGTTTACAAAAACCAGTCCTATGGATAGAAAACAACAGAATCTGGGATTATACCAGACAAAGAAAGCTTTCATCTTTTCATCTACAAACAAAATCGCCGGAGAGGGAAGTCGGAAACATACCGGTCGCCGGTCAGATTCGGAAATCGATTTTGTTTGCTTCGATCTGGGTATAGGCTTTAGATGGATGAAACCCTCTAGACGGTGGTGATGGTTGCCGATGGTTGCCCGACGACGATGGTTGGCCGATGGTTGGCGGCTGGTGGAGATGATTGGAATGAACCAAGAAGATGGCCAACCATGGGTTTTCCGGCGATGGATGGCTTGCGATTGGTGGATGTGAAAGAGGGAGGAGGTCGTCGGATACAGAGGAGGTCGCCGGAGAGTCGCCGCCTGTCGGTCTCTGGTCGCCGGTCAGATCGCCGCACGTCGGTCTCTGGTCGGCGGTCGCTGGACTAGGGTTTGTTTATCGATTCGTGAGAGCAGCAGATAGGACTTGTGATTGAATTAGGTTAGGGAGGTCAAATGAGATTAGGCGTATGTGAACTACTGAAGGTAAGGTCAAATGAGTCAAAAATAAATTAAATAATACATATTATTTTCGGATATTTCGGATATCCGAAAATCCGAAAATTTTCGTAAATCACTATCCGAATCCGAATCCGAAAATCCGGATATCCGAAAATCCGGATATCCGAATTTTCGGATATTTTCGGATTCGGATTTCTCGTGTATTCGGATTTCGGATCGGATTCGGATTTTTTTGAACACCCCTAGTATGGATTGTTGATAGCATTTCCATTTTCTAGTTTATTTTTTTATTTTATTTTTTCATTTTAGTATTTGGAAAATGAAAATAACAATCATTAGTTGGGAAATTGCTGAAAAATCTTTAAAAAGTTATCCAATTGTCCCGCGTGACGGCTTGTAGTTGTGGTCCTCCATCGAAAATGGCCCCGTAATTATAATTATATTTAAAATATTAAAACAAAACTTATAGTATGAGTAGGGGTTGGATTTAAAGGAAAAACGAGTTTCACTTGCGCACTATGATAAGGATGAGTATCTCATGTTTTCGGGATTTTTTGTGTCGCTCATGTATTATTCATGATGAATAATATAACATTCATAATAAACAGGGGCGGATGCAATGGTAAGATTCCCCACTAAAGTGTGAAAATAGAGAATTTTTAAGGGTAAAAAAATATATATTTTAATCTTCTACCTTACATCCCTCCACTGATTTCTTGTTAGGACCCCATCAACTAAAGAGATTTGCATCGAAATTAACCAAAGAATCAAAAAACACTCTTGAAATCAACCAAAAAATCGAAAATGTCCATCGAAATTGATAAAAAAACCGCTTATAAAACCCTTAAAATCAACCAAAAAAAACTCTAAAAATCTCTCGAAATGTTATATTTAGGCTAAAAATACACCGCCAAATTTAGGTACATTTAATCTACCATAAAGGTGACCCCACTAAGAAAAAATCCTGGATCCGCCACTGATAATAAATAATGTACGATTCATAATAAATAATACATGGATCACAAATTTATATATTATTCATCTTAAAAATTATTCTATTCATCCTGAACGTTGTATTATCTATCATGATAATGCATGAATTTCATCTTCATTATTCTTACCGAATGCTAAAACTCGAAGACACGTGTCACACTTTTTGTTGCCCTTAATTTCACAGATAAAAAGTTGGTTCACAATAAACTTTTCATTTTCATTTTGAGGGTAAATTATAGATGGTCATCCTCGCCCGACCCAGCCTGGTCGGTTAACCGATCTCTGGTCGGCTCTTTAACTGGTTATAACCGGCCTGCTCCTTAATCGGTTACTTAATCGAAATTCTTAACCGCGTACTCTTTTTTGAGTTTTTTTTGCGTAACCGATTATAACCGAAACCAGTATTTTTTTGAAAACGTAGTCATTTTATAGCCGTTAGATATATCATTTTTCAAATGTAAACCTTTATTTTTGCATTTTAACCCTCTAAGCAAACTATAAATAGTTTGTGTGTGGAAAAAGTAAAAAACGCAAACAATTCTTGCTATAATTTGTGGTTATGACTCGTATTCATTTATCACAAGTTCTAATCTCTCAAGTCTCACCAATTATCAAAGTATAATAAATGTATTTTTAAAATGTACTTGAGTGACCCATTTTCTTTAAAGTTTATATAATTAATTCCCAAAATTTATTAATTAAAAAAAAAAAAGTCTTAAGATTTGTAAGTGATTATGTAACCGGTTCTTAACCGGTCAAAATTGATTTGCCATGTTTTACCTCAAACTTTTACTATTTTTAACCATGATCGAGCGTAAACGGTTATAACTGACCCGACCCGTGTCTGATTTTTTGCCAGCGAAATTTTCTTAAATTCTATAATAATGATATTTGGGCAAGCCCAATGGGCCTATAGACCAAATGAAGACTTACCTGATATTTGAAAAGATAGATTACCCCCAATAAAATTTTGGCGGGATGCTTATCGGTGTGTCGTCTCGTCGGAGCACGGTGATCATTGACGGAACCGCCGACCGGCTTAACGGAGAAACGATGATGATCGTCCATCGTTTCGTATGAATTAACTTCAAAGACTGAAGGTTATTACTATCGCAAATTGGTTCCTGTTTATCGTTTTCTTATGAATTATATATATATCAATCATGCTTGTTTCCGTGCCTTATTATCGAGATTTATTGATTCAATCTTCCTATTTCATACTAGCGTACCAAAGATCAGTGAAGATTTTGTGGTTTATGAAACTATGCTGCTTATTGTTGCCTTATAATTCAAGCATTTCAATCGCTATATTAATCAGTTACGGAACTTCTAGGGCACAAATAATGGTGCTGTGTGAGTATGGCTAGTTCTGTGAAACAATGTATTAAGTCCTTCTAATTTACATACCATAACATGTTTGATTGAATTGGTGTTTTTGCAAATTTACATTTGGAAACCTAGTTATTTTTACAGGTTTTTTTAGTAGTTTTTATATAAGAGTGTATATAGCTAGCTACTAGATACATCTCAGAAAGTGAATGCATAAAGATTCAGATTTAGAAATAAGTTCCTTTTGGTTTGTCAAAATGGAACTTGAGATTGGTCACATTTTGATTTTGCATAATGTTTTATGGTTTTCAACTTTTACACTTGTTAAATAATGTGATTGTGTCGGTTCATTCCAACTCGTAATGCTAAATTAAACATACCAAGTATATCTTACTTGGATGTGGGAAGGGTTAAATGTCAAGAGACCTTTCGTCTAGGCCCTCATCTTGTGACAAAGTTTTGAGAGAAGCGGAAAGTTTGTATTTTGAAAAACTTTAATGATTTTGAATAGAGATTGTTGAGCCTGACTCCTAAGTCCTAACTAGAGATGCACAAAAACCCAAGCCCAGGCCTAGTGAGCCCAAAGCCTGGTTCAGGCCAGGCCTTAAAGCCCAAGCAAGCCGAAAACTCTGAAATTTTGGGGGCAGGCTAGGCCTAGGAAAAGCCTGAAGGATCCCAATTGGGGACTTTTTCAACCCCAAGCCAGCAAGCCTTTTTCTTGGTCGCTTAAAACAGGCTTGGAAAGCACGGGCCCAGGCCTGAAAAATCCCGAGCCTTGTGCATCTCTACTTCTAACTACCGCGCAAAGATCCTACACTATAGTTATCCTAGCATGCCGGCTAAACTTTATTGTCAACTCTTTAGCCCATTCCCACCAAAGATCCACTGCTATTGACATCTGAATGGTTCTCCCATTTGGCAACTCTAGCTGATTGCATGTATTTTTTCCAGTAGTAGCCTAGTAGGCTATTGAAATCACTGTCTTGGTTTTTGGTTCGCGATTTACTAGTCCATAATTATAGTGACCAAAACGAAAGGATGGAAGAAATAAAAACAAACTTATTGTTACATACCGATACATGGTATCACACAAGAGACTTTAGTATCATCTCACTAGTGATTTCTCCCGGTAATTATTGTTTGGTCCTATAAAGCAATACAATGTGTTTTGGTGACCATATTTGACATAATATTATATGTAAGTGTGATAATCATTTCTTGATAGAGTCATCCTATTGATCTTCATTTCTAATATTATATATATATATATATATATAATATTAGTTGCCATAATGTAATTTTGCCACTCCATTTGTAATCATTAAATGGCACTATTTCCTTGCAATTTATGCCTTTTCCCTAGAGCAGTATGTAACTATGGAATTTGTCTAAGTAGCCATTTCATAAAATCTCCAAAGGACTAGTAACTACTTTCCAGAGTGAGTTTGAAACTACAAACTTCGAAGATTATATCAGCTTACAAATACCGTCTCTTTACTTGCAAAAAAATATAATGGTAAAGTGTATACCGCGATAACATGAATAGGTTTTACACTATAAGAATATATGGAACTCTATTAGATTACTCTCACAATACTCTTACGAGAAGAAAAAAGGAGGTTCCAACATATATTGAAGATAAACGATCCAAATCTAGGCGATGTGGGACTTCCAACATGCATAAAGTGTCAAATACAATAGTTCAAAATGCTAATCAATAGGACATTTATTTATCATTTCCTTTTATTTAGCTTACTAATGAACCCTACACTTGTCCTGCATTTCTGCTGCTATATTGTATTTGGTCAACAGAACTTTTTTACATCTTTTTATTAATTATATATGAAGGAGATCTGCTGACAGCTTAATAGTACTTAATAGTGGCTCAAGTTTCCCCACTCTCTTCAATGGACATAAGTATATTATATATATGGCTGATCACTTTAGCACCCAAAAGTGGGAGATACTTTAGGCCCACCCTTGCTGAACCTGAACCCTACATTACAAGATTCCATACAAAACATATTCAAGGGTTTAATTGACTTGACATTTATAGGGTAGGTGTAGCCATAGTGCAAGCATCATCAAGTTGGTAATGAACCTATAAATTATAATATAATGAATAGTATTTACCAGAGTACTCATTACTGATGGAAGTTCATTCAGCCACTCATGATTGAAAATTTGGGGTCTATTTGTAAAACAAAGATTCATCTAAGGCCCGTTTGGTTTGCGGGATTTCTAGGAATTTGGAATTGGATTCCATTCTAATCCGACGTTTGGTTTAAAGGAAAGTTAGGAATTGAATCCCACAAACATGGGATTTAGAAATCCCATGGAGTAGTTGGTATTTGATGGGATTCATAGGATGTTTATGTAATAATGTTCTGAAATATGTTTAAAGCATTTGTTTTATGATAATCAATTAATAAAAGGTAAATTTAATTATTTATAACTTATATCTATAAAGAATGAAATTCAATTCAATTCAATTCCAAATACCAGAAACCAAACATACAAAGATTCCAAATTCTTCCAAGGAATCCAGATCCTCAAAAAACATTTAGCAATACCAAAAGGGAACTAACTATTTTTGTAACAAGGCAGGAAGCTGTTTTTTTATTTGTTATTTGTCAAAAGTTCAAGTACATTACAAAATATGTAAGACGGCCTACTAGATAGCTGAAATTTGACGTGTTTTTGTAAGTATGTTTCCATAATGTACAGTTTCTTCAGATAATTGATAACCTCTCTACCTCTTCGGGACTTGGGGTAGAGGCTTACATACTAGAGACGGACCTAGAAATAATTTGCAATGGTGGCACAAAATAATCACTAAAATCTAAAAGAAAACAAAACTAAATTATACAGTATGAAACACTAGGATATTAGGCGAAGTGGTTAGCGTCCTCGTATGAACCCGCCTCTCTCTCTCTCTCTCTCTCTCTCTCTCTCTCTCTCTCTACTATATATATATATATATATATATATATATATATATTATCTTACTGCCTTATTGGGTCTGCTTTGTTTGGTTTAAGAAGACATTCGGTCTATCGGCTTGGTATTTCATGAAGAGATATATTTCTTTGCATGGTATTTGTTAACACATCTTGAAAGTAACTTTGTTTAATTGCTACATATTTACCAAATTAATGGTTTCCCACTAATCATTCACATATGATTTCACTACATTACTTTAATGGCATGTTCCCCAATCAGAGAAGCACATAAAAACCTACCTTGGAATTTTTTTAATCATCAAGTGACTTATGACATACTTATTATGTATTAATGAGTTTAAGAGGGGTATATTGGTAACAAAATGACCAACACTATTTTATAGGCTTCTTTATCTTTTTTTTTTAATCACTACATATCCTCTGTCTTCTTAACGGTCTAGCTGATGCAGCTTGCACTGTGCCTTTGTTTTACACTACCTGCATCCAATGTATAGCAAACTGTGAGAACTAGAATCGTTTGATATCGAATTGTTCTTCTTGGCCATGCTGAAAGACTATTTTGACCCTCTCGATAGCGTGTTATTTATGCAATTGGATTTATCTTTTTCTCCAAACGTCAAATATGTCTAAATGTATTAGTGGACTGCTTTATAGGACTTCAACAATTGCTAGGATGCCCAAAAGCGTCAAATCAACTTATTGCAACACTTCTACACATGATACACAATTGTTTGGTCTTATAAAGCAGTCTGTTACGACATTTAGAAATATTTGGCATTCTGAAACAAATATTTGTTGTATTGAAAGAAATGGGAACGAAACCAATGTTAGGAGCATTTACATAGTTTATAGCATGGTTTCTTAAATGCTGGATCATCTTCTTGTGCTGGAGGATCCTGACCGAATATCATCTCACAGCTCATATCATCAAAATCTGTGAATCATAATATGCACAATGAATAGAGTTTTTGGGCTTCACAAAAAACACTGGCATATTCATATTCATCATGAATTCCTCATGATTCCTACAATTTCAAATGAAAGTTAATCTGATAACTTTATTCTATAGCTTAGACTATTGAAAGACATTTCATGAACAACTCTATTGTCTGCTAAAAATGTAACTAGCACACTGATTTGAAACATACAAGATGCTGAATTCACTAGTGAATTCATTATAGAAGTTGGAATCTCAATTTTTTAAACCTCTACTTGCAATGGTGCACCCCAAGTGGGAGTACACAAGGGCCCACCATGCATATATGTTTTTAGGCATCTATATGTCATTAGTGCAAGTACTATTACCCCCCTTAAGTTGTATGATTCTTGTTTCTCTTTGAATTCTATAATTGATTTGAGTGCACTATATTTCTTATTTAGGGGTGCACTTTTCCTGTTATCAATTTACTAGTGTTCTAAAATAAGTCTC
Organism: Centaurea solstitialis; assembly: GCA_030169165.1. NCBI lineage: Eukaryota > Viridiplantae > Streptophyta > Magnoliopsida > Asterales > Asteraceae > Centaurea > Centaurea solstitialis. Next base: position 73,712,965 of record CM058040.1, read on the forward strand.
CACATTTTTATTTTAGTTTATTCTAAATAAGTGTTCACTTTCAAACAGAAGTGCTTACTTTCTAATTCTAGCCTTAGTTATAAGATGGAGAAATTTTCTTAAGGTAAAATTGTCATTTGGTTAATTAAAAGGTGTGATAGTTATACAATGGCGAAAACTGTGTCTTTTTCATTGTGGTCATTTATGTTTACTTATGGGAATGTGTGATGCATTTGTTTTCTTCTAGACTTTACTTACTAGGAACCATGTTGACTGGAGTCCCGAAGTTGTTCTTCATGAATTCTTGGCTCGGCATCTTGCAGAGGTTTGTGCACATGCCTATGCAGTTAGCCTCCTCCAAAAACCTAAAAAACATACCCGAAGAGCATTAGAGTTAATGATGAGTTGATGACATTGTAGATAATAGTAGAATGATATAAAACACTGTAACATGATTGCGGAACTTGGCTCGGATTTTTCATTTTCTCAACGAAAACCAAACCAAACCAAACTAAGCCAGTAAACCTCTATAGGGTCTAGTAGTATGATGTACTCTCAACTTGTCTCTACCCCTATGGATAGAGATTCTAGAAAGATCCCTGGCTTGGAAAACAAAAATTAAAAGAAACAAGCAAGCAAGCTATTAGTGAGAGAGAGTGTGCAAAGAAGCAAAGAGTATGGTTAACAAAAAATCACATTGGAGACATATGTGAGGGTAACAGGTTAAACAAACAAGGAAAACACAGAGCGCAGTGTTGATAATGTCGAATGAATACTCAGAATCTCTAAAACAAAAACACATTCAACTCCGGCAATTTCTTCAATTTGGATATCACCACATTGATTATATTATTAAAATGTTTCATACATTTAATAAAATATTATTTCTCTTTTTGAAAGTTTAATTTCAATGTTCCTTATTGGTGGAAATATATTTTAAAAATATTTATTTCTGTTGGTAATATTTATTTTGCCAAACTTGCATTCAACTCTTAGCAATTCAAATGTTGCCTCTTAATGAAACTATTAAGAAGTTAAAGAGCACTGCTTGTTAGATGTAGTTTACTAACTTAGAAGAGTGTAAAAAAGATACCTGCACTTAGTTATGTGGACAACATTCTTCTCTTTTCTCCCTTCAAACTCTGACTCTCTTACCTTCATAACAACATCAGTTGATTAATACCTAGTGACAATAATACATTCATCCCGAAAAAGTTTTGATTCCTAGCATTGGATTCGTTATAGTTACTCCGAGTTAGGTGTTGTTTGCTTTTTAAGAGGTGTGTGAAGTCAAAAATCTGAAGTCACGTCCAAAATAGAAGAGGTGGCTAGTGCACCTCTTAAAATTTCAGATGATGGTAAGAGGTTTTTAGGTGTATTCTTAAAAATAGAACAAACGGTCTTTAAGTTTGCAAACCTCTTAGTTTTCAGACTTAAGAGGTTTTAAGAGGTAACTTATAAAAAAACAAATGGCCTCTTAGTATACAACAAGCCACCTACCACACTGTAGCCAATGAGCCAACGAAAGAAGACGGTGGTGAAGGCGGCAAAAACTTCCCTCGTAAACTTTGATTGCGGCATCAGCTTTCGAATCTGCTCATATCCAAAAAAACTCAAATCAAACCAAACGAACCCAGTATACCCATGAAGTAGGGTCCCTAAGGGTAAAATGTACCCGGAGCTAAATGACCAGCTAAAAAAGAAAATTAAAAATAAAAGAACTTGCCATAACGAAAACAAGACTAGGAATAGCTTTCTCGAGAGCCTTATCAACAAGTTGGCGTTGTTCGGTCGGGTTAAACTTTCGGAACACCGCCGATGACACCGTCACGAACCCCTTGTACCCCGCCTCGTCGTTCCTCATCCCTGCAGTTATCTTTAAAATTCATCGGTCTGAAAACATATCTAGGTTACCGGTAGAGCCCAACTTTTGTACTGCGAGTTTTGCGGTATATATATAAAATACTATATATTTCAAATTTTATTAATGAGCTTAGAAAGTGAAACAAACCAACGGTTTCTTGTATGGTTTTCGAGAGGTAGTCAATGGCAATTCGTTCGAACCAGTTGTCGTGATAAACGGTTTTCGACGTGGTGGGTATGGTGTTATTCCTTGAATCGATCTTAAGACCATAATCGTCGTCGTTCTTAATAGAAATGGGAGTAGGGTGTATCAGGACGGATAAAACTGAAGGGCGGTTTCTGGGCGGTGGTTTCCGGCGTGATGGTGGCGGAAATGGGAGTTTTGTCGCCGGAGTTGATGGAATGGCTGTTCCCATACCGCTGGAGAGATTCTAAAAGAGAGAATTGAAGTAGTAGGAGTTGATCGCCAGCTTTGCATATTTATATGGTTAAAAGATGACACATTATATACATACTTACTGTAACTGCATTCATTTGTTTATTAGATCCCTCCCACTCCCACTATGGAATCTTTTTTCTCTTTTTTTCCTCACACTTTGGAATTATATATTTTTGGAGGGAAATTATTGGAGGAAACTCGCATAAAATTGATCTTACTAGTCATTTTCTCTTAGATTTATTAAATTGTAATTAGTTCCGTAAGTGGTAGCTCTTTAATTTACATATGGGTCAATAAGTAAAAGAAAAAAGAGTTTCTGGATGTTTAAATTATTTTATAGATTTGGTCTTTGTGCTTGCGGGAGCGGCGGAGCTAAAGAAGGGCACACGTGCCACTGTTTCATTCCTTCGTTGCTGTGTAAAAATTACCGTGTTGTGAAAAGTGTCACTGTATCGATTTGTTGTATGCCACCATATTTTGAAACTACAATAAGGATACGGGTTTTCTTTGGTAGAGTTGGTTAGTTACTTGTTTTTCAAACATGGGGTCATGGGTTCAAGTCATGTTACAGACATTTTCTTTAGATTTTAGCTTATAATTTCAGATTTATTGTGTTTATGTAAAAAATTGCTTGAAGCAAAAATTGAACTTGAGACTTCACCTTTGAAAAGCAATGAACCAACCACCAAACCAAAAGTGATTTTGTGAAAATTATTTTTATGTATGTTATTTATAGTTAAATGGTGTCACCGTTTGAAAAAAGTTCTAGC